>BSQZ01000003.1:2830000-3420000 GCA_033239005.1 Lamellibrachia satsuma
TGTGAATTGGTGAAGAATACACAATGACTTATAATTTAAAATGTGAATTGGTGAAGAATACACAATGACTTATAACTTAAAATGTGAATTGGTGAAGAATACACAATGACTTATAATTTAAAATGCGTCTGCTTGTCTGACGTCCTCGAATACGCGAATGAATTTTCACTGTAGAACATTCCTTCTTTTTTTTAACATGTAATGGTATTTCATTAAACCTTCCGGAATACCATTTTCGCAACTAAAATTTGCTCTTGTATTGTATATTAATTACGTTAGAATATCACGCTGAATCACTTTGATTATCATGTCTTAGTTACTAAGTCAGCAGAAAATCGGCAAAAGCTGACATTCACATTGCCTAACAAAACAATTCGAGTGCAACTTCTGGTTCATCACCCGAGCCGTCATTGTAGACGTTAACGTTGTTAGGCTGAATCGCGTAGTCAAACATCCTTGTCTAGTTGGACCACGTAAGTGAATTCTTAGATTCATCCATTCATATAGTTGGGATGAAGAAAACCATCGCATCATGCCCCACCTGTGTTGAAGGTAACATGTAAGCATGGCGAAGCAAAACACCCAAATAAATAAATAAACTGGCAATCGACCAGTGGTTATTTGTTAAAACAAATCGAGATTGCAAAAGCATGTATGTTTGCAATTGTTGATACCCGTTAAATCGAGTCGATGTATATTGTAGTTTGGCGAGGATGGCCTGGTGGAAGAAGAAACAAATAAGCGTCACCGGCCTGCAGCAAACGGGCGAGGTGGGCCGGATGGTGGAGTTTGACAGTGAGTATTGAGTTAGACAATTTTACAGTTTGGTGGAGAGTATTTGGTTAGATAGCTGATATTGAGTTTAACATTGAGTATTGATTTTGAGAGTGGGTATTATTTTTATATATAATTTGACAGTGGACTTTAAATAGCATATTTCACAAACTTGTCGTGGCTGCTTTTATCACATTCGTGACCTTCGTCGTATTCGCCGGTATATGTCTTTTATTTTCGTTAAAAAGTACTGCAATTGCTGTTGTTAGAAGTAGACTTGACTACTGCAATTCCCTTTATCATAATATTGCTCACAAGGACATCTCGAAACTTCAATGTGTGCAAAAATGGTTTGGCAAGGGTAGTTACCCGATGTCCTTGGCCCTCTCACCCAATACCACTTAAATCATTGCATTGGCTCCCTGTCCGATATCGCATTATTTTTAAGATCTGTACAGTTACCTACCAAACACTTTTATCCAAGCAACCTGCGTATTTACATTCACTGCTCACTCCTGCAAGACAGCCCAAGCAGCTTCAACCATCTAATTTTAATCTACTTTTTGTTCCCAGTGTTAAGACAAATGTCGGAACTAGAGCTTTTTCAGTTGTTGCATCGACGCTGTGGAACTCACTCCCTGTTAGTGTTAAATGTGTAGGAAATATAACAACATTTCGCCGTAACCTAAAAACCCACCTGTTTAAACTTGCTTTTGTGCGCTGCCGAGCTTAGTTCTCCTGAGGATTGTATCGCAATAGGAGTATATATATATATATATATATATATATATATATATATATATATATATATAACAAAAGAGACTAATGGCTTATTTATTTCTACATATTTACGAAAATGCAATCGATCATCCCATTTGATAGAGTACACGTGCCTTTGGTAGATATTCGTGCCATTGTCAATTTGTCTTCTAAATATGTGCCCTCGACAATGATCAACATCGATGCCGCAGCCAGCGAGACCTGAAATGATTGAGTTCATAGGACAGACACCAATGACAGAACCTTAGCGTGAACATACTGAAAGCGGCACATTCGAAACTGTGCCCACCACTTTAGTTTAGATACACATGTACACGAACACGCACACGAACACAAAAACGCACATTAAAACGAATGTTAAACATACTTATGTGTGTCTTTACAGTCGACGCGTCTGAAGCAGGAAAACAAGGCAGCCCCGAGGTTGTGATCAACGATGGCTCACCCAGGTGCACAGTCTTGGCTCTGGGCAACCGACAGTACCGCGCGGCGTTCCTTCCACGGGAAGCCAAGCAACACGTCATACAAATCAAGTTCAACGGTCGAAATTTGCCAAGTAGGAGCTTCATTATTTCTATTGTAATGTTACGGCAGCCATTTGTAGCCATCTGAATCGTCCCCGCCTAGAACTGCCACAGGAGGTTCTGGATCAGTCTGAAAGTTCCACGGGGAGGTTCTATGTTAGTGTATTTTGTCCACGGGAGCTGTTTTATTCTAACCTCGGAACTTGCACAGGGCACATAGTATATAGGTGTAATGTGTGTTATCCTTTATATTATTGAATTGTCCTAGATTTTGAATTTGTCATTGGGGCCCTGTGTCGAGATTTTACCTTTAATTTGAAAGTCGTATTGTACCATATTTTGGCAAATTTGGTGGTAAACTTCATTTGAAGTTTTTGCCATTAGTAATGGTTTCATCATAAAATAACGAGACTATTTGTGTGCTTCTGTCTTTAGAGAATCCATTTAAAATTGATATCCGTAACAGACAAGTCACCGTGTCAGGACCAGGTCTCCACCGGGTCCCCATCAACCAGCTGACGTCATTTAAGGTCTGCACTGGGGATCGGAGTAGAATAGTTTTGTCGGCAACTATCAAATGTAAGTAGACTACTAAAAATAAATATGTAATTGAGTTTCTTCTTCAGTTTAACTACAAATGGTTTATATTTTAGTCAAATTTACTGCATTTTTTCAGAACACTATTAGCAATATCCAAATATTAGGCCCGGAAACTGATACATACAGTAGACTAATTACTTTAAATTCTTCTTTTCACACAAGTGATCCTTCCGGGCTGTTCTTCTACCGCTTCCATGGCAGTTGAGGGACAAAAACAATGTTTTTGTATTTGCAGCACCGTCTGGCGATCCCGTTGAACACTATATCCTCGACAAAGATGACGGAAGCTACGTGGTGGAATACATTCCAACGCAATTTGGTAGGTACAAGTTAGTGTTAGTGTGTGTGTGTGTGTGTGTGTGTGTGTGTGTGCGTGCGTGCGTGCGTGCGTGCGTGCGTGCGTGCGTGCGTGCGTGTGTCTGTGTGTCCGCGCGATTGCATGTAGAAATGGATAAACATGTTGTGAGGTTATCATTTGTATGTATCTGAGTGAATAAATTTTGTTGGAATTGATAACAGTTTCATGACGAGTTTTCATCCCTTCTGATAACCCATGCAGCGCTGCAGTATAGAACTCTTGCTTTTAATGCCAGGTGTTCCCAGAATAATTCCTTGTGTCTGTGTGTAACCCGAGTGTGATCGTATATATGTATCTTATCTTTCGTTTCAGTTTTCGCTTGATGCGGTGTCAAATAAAAATAAACCATTATAAAGTGTTCACATTTTATAGATAATAGCTAATGTGATTTGCGGCCAAATGGGTTTATAGATATGCTGACATTTTTAACAAATTAAAAAGTTAGGCAAGTAATTACGAAAATGCGAAACGTCCAATAATAGCATTGCTTTGCATCCGTTCGATAAATTAGTATTAGTTATTTCATATATCCGCACTTTACACAAATACATTTATGTCTATAGGAACCTACCATATTGAGGTGTGGTGTGGTGGATGTGCAGTCAGTGGCAACCCATTCTCCAGTGAGGTCTACGATATTTATCCTGTTGTCAGCAGCGTGTCCAATTACACTGTGGGCAAGACAGTTGAATTTGAGAGTAAGTCATGTTGACTGTTCAACTCCTGGTTGATTTACATATTACACTAAGGGGACGTTTACAATTGTCGACATGTACCTATTTACATATTACACCAAGGGGCCGTTCACAATTGTCGACAAGTACCTATTCGTACAAAGCGCATTATTTCTCAAACCCCCTTCGTCTTCCCGATTTACTTTAACATATTGGTAATTTTCCACATGCGAATGTATCGACGTATGAATTCTACGCCACAGTGCGTGTAGGCCCCGATAGGTATATACCATACAATAATAACCATCAGAATATGTTTACAAAAAATGTTCTCCAATAATTATGGTATTTTTCTAACAACTGCATTGTGTCATATTGATAACTGTTTTCCACGAAGTTGTGCATTTCCAGGATGTCGAACTATATTAGAGCGCTACGCCGTGAACGGTTATGTAGTCCCGTAACAATACCTCACACGACCCTCTCTCTCTTCCCACCTCTCTCTGTCATCTCTCTCTTCCTCTCTCTTAGTGTTTCCCTCCCTCCCTCTCTCTCAGTGTTTCCCTCCCTCCCTCCCTCCCTCCCTCCCTCCCACCTCTCTCTCTCTCTCTCTGTCTTTCTTTCTTACCGACTTACTTACTTATTTAGCATACCTGGGTATAGTCTCTTTTAGTTATTGGCTAGTTACCTCAATTTCGTCTTGAACACGACTTCTTTCTTCGTGGCACTTGTTCCACCAGTTTGCAAAGAAGTTTTTACGAATCTCTGAACTCAGCTTAACGCAGTGACCTGTCGGATTATTACGACATTGAATAATACAGCTTCTTATTCATGTTAAAACCGTTAAGAATTATATATAATTCACAGAAATACGCTTCAAGTAATTTCGGTTCCAGAGAAACTGATTATTTACGAGTTTTGCTGACTTTTAGCCCTATCTACTGAACATTTTCTGAAAAGAATCCCTTTCGTGAATATAATTTTGATAGAAGCGTTCTTTGTTATTTTACGTTATTAAGCACCCGTGATTATGATTGTGGCTCACTCTAAATGACAACCTGTTTTTTTAGTTGACACATCTGAGAACGGAGAAGGTGACCTGAAGGTGACGATATTTACGAAAGAGAACGGAAACAACTGCATAATTCCAAGTACCATGAGAATGCTGCAGAAAGGGTTGTTCCTAGTGACATTCACTCCTTCCAGTTCAGAACCCACCTACGCCAGCATCTTGTTCAACTCACTGGAACTGCCACGTAAGTGGTCTACTTGATTAATTAAAGTTAGGCCCATAATGTTGGGGGTTAACTTCAGTTAATGACACAAGCTGTTCTTTAGTGGCAGATATTAACCAACAGGCGCATTGGGTCAATAGGAAACACGTTTAGAGGAAAAATAACAAGTATGACACAAGAAAAAATAACAAGTATGACACAAGAAAAAATAACAAGTATGACACAAGAAAAAATAACAAGTATGACACAAGAAAAAATAACAAGTACGACACAAGAAAAAATAACAAGTATGACACAAGAAAAAATAACAAGTACGACACAAGAAAAAATAACAAGTACGACACAAGAAAAAATAACAAATATGACACAAGAAAAAATAACAAGTATGACACAAGAAAAAAATACACAAGTATGTTGCTTTTTGGAGGGAAAACATTTGAACATTGACGGAGGTCATCACACTGTGTTCAACTTCGACGACCCAGGTTTAAAATTTGTCACGTCGTTGATTAGACCTTTCTGTTTTGGCGAATGATGTTACTGTATTGTGATGTCATAAACACGTGTACTTTTTAAAGATATCGTTCAACAAATTGTCATAAAGCTAGTGCATCGAAGTAAAAGTTAGACTGGATTACCTGTCCATTTCATCAACCTAGCAAAATATGGTAGAGAAAGTGTCGAACTACCTTGTGCAAGTAGAAGAAATTTGGAGTAAGAACAAATTCGCTGTGCCTACGTATATTCAGAATTTGAGGTTCCACCCACTTGACTACACTCAGTGATTGCTTCCTCGTGAATATAGTTACTTATGTCACTTCGAAACACAAAAGCGCATACACAAAGTATGTTGTTATTTAAAGGTCCCTGCTCAATTCGATTTTTTCGCTAGTCTCATTTTAAATTCATTTTGCGAAAAATCAAGCCTACATAGTATCTTCTGCAACAGGCTTGATTTTATATGACGTTTTTTGTAAAATCATCATACATAGTACTAAATTACTTAATGTTTGTTCAAACAATAATTGAAGCGAACATGGAAACGCTGAAGACTCTCAAATTTCACCCTTGATGAAATTTCGGAACTTTGTCATGTGATCGGCGAGAGGATGGAAGTCACGCCCAAGATCAGCATTGACCCGTACAATATTTACCATTTTGAATATCCACTATTTTGAGCCTTAACATATCTAGCAACTAAAGTCAAGTCTTTCGATGGTTTGAAAAAAATACGCATTTTTTATTAAACCGACTGCGGATATTACTTAAACTATTCAAACACCACATATTACTTAAACTATTCAAACACCACATATTACTTAAACTATTCAAACACCACATATTACTTAAACTATTCAAACACCACATATTAATTAAACTATTCAAACACCACATATTACTTAAACTATTCAAACACCACATATTACTTAAACTATTAAAACACCACATATTACTTAAACTATTCAAACACCACATATTAGGACATCAACGAACTAAATCAGTTGAGGATGGATTTTTAAGCGTAATATAT
Source organism: Lamellibrachia satsuma (assembly GCA_033239005.1). Taxonomy (NCBI): domain Eukaryota; kingdom Metazoa; phylum Annelida; class Polychaeta; order Sabellida; family Siboglinidae; genus Lamellibrachia; species Lamellibrachia satsuma. Next base: position 2,836,477 of record BSQZ01000003.1, read on the forward strand.
GATCATTATTACCATCTTTATTCGGACTCAAGATCCACAAGCATGTACGTACTAAACAAATTATGAAGTTCCATATAAGAAACAGCAGTTAGAAAACAAATTATATTGTGCTTAGATATAAAATCACAGCATTACATTCTTCCTTATTTAAGACAGTGTCATTGTTAAATCTTTCATTATCACCGATTCACCAATCATATTTGTTTAATCGTAGTTTACATTCGTATGCCACATTTCTTAACATTAATTGATTTTATATTTAATAGCACTCAGAGGCATATACAATAGTTCATGATGTGTCAAGTTATATTTGGATATAACGTTTCTTAGATTCTGGCCCATTGTGAATCTATAAGCAAATGTCATCGTATTTGCTATATAAATAACGACAATGTTATGTGATAAGGTGACTGTTCTGTAAGGCTTTATAAATATAAAGACCAAAGCGAGATCCATAGGTACACATTCAGCAATTAATGGTATTAAATCTCTGCGCGAACAATACGTAGCTTCCATACTTTTTTTAATAAAAAATTCGTATGTTTTTCAAATCATCGAAATAATTTACTTTTGTCGTTAGATCTATTAAGGCTCAAAATATAATCATCACCTTAACTATTCATGAATGGACATGTCCATGTAAATAATATTTTACAAATGCTTGTTGAATTTTTAATTGAATTATTGTATAATGTTTTACAGAAAGTCCAATAAGACTAGATCGCCACAGCCCAGTACAACACGATCGCTCAAATCAGCCAATCACGTCCCAGAATCTTCCACAGAATCGATCCAGAATGCACCAACCACATCCGGGTTTCTCAACCACTTGCGGGTCATCCCTAAATTATTCCGCATTCAGAGATGACAGTGATGTCCATGCACATTTGAATGTGCCAGAACATCTTCGTAGAGATGTCCCTGAGTCATGTCAGGTGAGCAGTGACATTGACTTTTGTATTTCTATGGCGACCCAGTTAAACAATTATTTTTAGCGAGCGAGCTTAGCCCTATTTCTAGGTTACACAATTTACCCCGTGTGTGGGATTCGACACAGATAAATTGGGGTGAACGAAGTTGCCCCAGCTTCGACATGGAATCAGATGGACTCGATCTCCGGTCCTCTCGTCCGGCAATCCGGCGTTCTATTTACGAGCTACCTCACACCACGTGATATAAGATAGGAAACATTATTTGCATTAATTACATGACATTATCCAACGTTTATTGGAGCTCTTGTTGACGTAACTTTTGCGGAAGATCATGTTCCCCAAAATGGCATGGACAAAACCAGGTCAGGTCAGGTCATGGTCTCTGGATGACGTTTCGTGCAAGATTTCCAATTTCTAAATTTTTTTATAATCTGCATTTTTACCAGAATTTAATAGTGTTCTTTCCTTATGTATTTTAAAATCCGCACGATTTTTGTTGACTAATGACCACAGCACCCATGCATGACCACTAAGCAAAATATCAAAGGTGGCTTGGACAGTTCGCATATTCAATGTTTTCATTTGATCTCATATCATGCCAGAACGTACGTATGTGGTACATATTGTCTTGACTTAAGCCTTCACTCCCCGGCGGAGCATAGGCCATCAGTGACTCCATTCCATCGGACACAGTTTGGGGCTTCCAGCTCTCTCCATTTGTATTCTGCTTTTGTCATCTCTTCTTCTACTTCTCTGTACCAGGTGTGTCCACTTTTGTCCTGGGGTTTTCATGTGAGCGCCTGTCTCGCTATGTGTTGTGTTGGCTTCTTGAGAGTATGGTCTATCCAGCTCCACTTCTTTCTTCTAACTTGATGATCCTGGTTTGTTCTTTCCCACAATGCTTCACTGCTAATTGTTTGTGGCCTCCATATCCTTAGAATTCTTCTTAGACATTTATTTACAAAAAAATTGGATCTTCTGTAGCATGAATGAAGGTAAAATGTGTTTACTTGATTTATTCAGACTGCCGGCACATCAGACGTTGCACGACGACATGAAGGCATTGGGGATGGTGTCGCTCCAGGTAAGCTGGGGTTGGAATTTATGTTCGTGTTTCTGAAAGAAATATCTTGCCGTCAAACAAGCCTTCACTAAACGGACATTTTGTCCTCTGTGTGGAAAGTCTGTCAGATTATGGGGAGTGTAACAATGTTTGAAATTACATTTGTAGAAATTCCGCCAATGTTGGCAATCTCCCAGGTGCCTTAATACGTGTAGGTATTCGTGTTGTTGATGTATTACAAGTTTCGCAGACAAACCTGGTGCAATTGTTATTTTATGATGGTGTAAGATTATTTGTTGTTGATTAACATAATTAAAAAAATATAATTTGTCTACTACTTTTCATGAATATATTTAAAAAATAATATAGCTTCTATATTGAAACTGAGATTTATAATATTTTACTCTGGCACCCATCTTGGACATTTTACTTTGCATAGTAGACAGAGTTATCTGAACTGTTCTATACCTTGGTGTGTTTCCCTAATCGATATTTTGCATAGTTGCCATTTGTCAGGTTTTCACAACTAGGTTAACCCTTTTTCTCATAATACATTTGTCATGAACCTTCAACCCATTTTTATTGACAGTGTTGCAAAGTCGAGTTGACAGATTGTGATCTGCACCCCAACTGTTGCGGGTTGTGTTTTCTCGACCAACGACTCGCTATCAAACCAACATAAACAGATTATATATTTTAATACAAAACAAATCCACAAGCATTGAACATTATTACACAGTATCAAAAACATATTAATCTATACAACAACACGACGAACGTATAACACAGATGCAGATGCGGCGATGTCCGCCGATTACATGGTTCATACGACGCACCGCCCGTCGCATTGTAGTCACCAATTAGCATGGCAATGACAATTCAAAAGTTCGCCGTTAAATAGCGGTCAGTTGACGAGTCACGGCGCCCCGCCCGTCACGCAATAATAAACATTCACAGGGTAACTCCATTGTTCGCCGACGATTAGCGGTCAGTGGCCGCCATCATAATCTCGGTCACACACACAGATAATAACAAAGTTGGTCTCACCCCAAGGTGCCTGTGTTGCCCCGGCCCTCGGTATGCTTCACATTATCACCGAGTTCATAGCGTCGTGTGCGAACGAGTCAGCGTCTAGCATTCATGAGCGAAATGGCACGTTACCTTCCGACACAAGCACTCTCCCAGCCAGACACAGAGACGTCCAGCATTCAGTAGCGAAGTGGCCCTTCCGATCATAGGCCCTCGACCAGTCATGCAGAGCGGCATCCAGCATTCGCTAGCCCTCGACCAGTCAGGCAGAACGGAATCCAGTTTTTACGCCCGCCGTCTCAGACAGGCGACGTGACGACTCGCCCTCTCCACTCAGTGACGCAGTCAAGCGACGCGCAGGCCGGCATAGCCTCCGGCTACACAATAACTTTTGGATCTCTCTCTCTCTACATGTTCATTCATGACTTTACATAAGCCAGTCCCGTTCAAACATTTCCTTAGAAATATATAAATTATAAAGTAAAGTAAGATTATATATTCAAGCACAGACACGACCAAACCTGCAACATCAAACCAAATTAATACATAGTACTTGGCGTGATTGTACATTTCCTTCAAATGTTCAAACATAACACTTAAGGTTCTTAGCCCCCAGTCCTCAGACATTTGTAAAAAAATACTTAATTCAGCACCTTATTACAATCTATCATAATCTATCATTAAGGTAAACTATGAAACAATTACATATACCAAAGATCACTAAAATTAACGTTTCGTTAATTTTGTAAAGTGGTAAACAATCTTACAGAGCCACGCCCTTCCTGTGCATCAACCTATTACTAAGATGTACACTCCTATGCCATCACGGTAGCATCTTTCATTCGAACATACCATAAAGTCACATTATATAAATCATTAACAAGTTACATTTTAGAACATCAGTGACTTATAATATCTTACAATTACGCCAGTTGACATTGTATGTACTCTCGACACACCATATTTTAACCAGATAAGTCACAGATAAATACAGTACTGCTGGACATATAAGGTAAACTGTAACAGACAGCTTCCCTGAAATATGTTCTGCAAGTAGAAGTTGTGCATGCAATGATAAACTTGCTTTGTAAATTCTGGTTATAATTTGAGTTTAGTGTGTATATGTGTTTGCGTGTGTGCCGGGTAACTTGACCACTTTCGGATCATTCCATATTAGGAGATGGCGGTGATGACGGTGATGACGATGATGACGATGTCGTCCACGACTACGAGAATGTGCCACAGCATCTTCGTAGAGATGTCCCTGAGTCATGTGAGGTGAGCAGCAACACTAACGTGTGTATTTCACTGGCGACCCAGTTAAACAATTGATGTGGGAAACATAATGAGAAACGGTTTACAGTAAGTATGGGATACCATCCAATATTTACTGAAGCGATCGGTGTTCATTTTGTCATCGATGTGATGTAAGTGTTGGGAGGGCTTCTTTATTCTAAAGGGCATGGAATAATATAATTTCATATTCTACAAATCCAGCCTTGAAAAAACGAATGCTCTGCTTGTTAAGTGAGATAAACATGTTATTTTCATGGATGTGTAGTAACCACGATTTTGTAATGACATTTAAGGAAATCCTGCCTATGTTGATGGGCTTTCATAACGCAAAGTATTTTTATTGTTGGCATAGAGCACGTCTCGTTGTCACACATGGTATATGTTCTAACTTGCCCTTACGTCTAGACGTCAGTCTGATCTCGGGAAGATGTAAATTATACATAGTCTATGTACTTGATTTATTCAGACTGGCGGCAGAGCAGATCGTGTGGACGAAGTCAAGACGTACGCACAACAACAAGGCACTATGGAATATGTAGCACCAAGTAAGTTGATGAAATAGCTGGTTTCTTAACTGTGTGCGTTTCATTAAGGGTGTATCTTGCAGTAACAATATTATTTCATGAATTGTAGACTAACTTTATCTTAGCTTTTCAATATATAGAAGTATAGCTACTTTGCTATCTGAATGCTTAGATATCTCCGCGATCAATGTTTTCCTACAACTACAACAAGAGTTCCACTTCCGGATGGCGGAGAGTGACATGATGGCATCATCCTGTACTGTGACAGTTCTTTGATTCAGGCACTAAACCGTTATTTGTATTATGGAAACCATATTTGAAAACAGAAAATGGAGTTATGTTGTGTTATTTATGACGTATTTATGACTGGTGAAATATTAATCATATTATATTTACAAATTGTTCACGTTATACTTCATACATCACGGTAGCTAGTATGATAGCAAACATGTCTGATCTTATTAGGAGTCTCCCTGACCCATGCTTATAATAGAATTTGCCTCAAATTCGATTATTGTGTTTAGCACGCATCATACGATTTCGTAAGTGTAATTTATACATATAACAACAAATGTATCAATTTCCAAATTTCAACGATATTATGTTCTTATATGTATGTAACTATCACATGTTATGTAACTATCACATGTTATATAACTATCGTATGTATTCTATGGGACAAAGTAAACACGTATCGTGACGTATCGCATTTATAGTAATAGTATATTTAGTAGCTGCGATTAACATTGATAATACAATTGTTTCTGTTTTAGGATTTGACGCTCTACAGGTATGCGTCAATGAAGGCACGCAACACGTCTACATTGTGCGCCAGGGACTGGTAGACGATTTGATTGGACTTTATAAGGATAAGAATGTGGCGAATAAGACATTGTCTGTCGAGTTTGTAGGAGAACATGGAGTGGATTCTGCCGGTTTGACAAAGGAACTTTTTACGGGATTTTGGAGAGATGTTTCGAAGGACCTCTTCAGGGGAGAAGACTGTTTGGTCCCAGACCTCCCATTACACAGGATTAGGAAGGAATCGTGGAAGTTTGAATGCATCGGGCGTATTCTCTCCCACACTGTAGCTTTAACAGGTACAATTCCCACGACCCTGGCCAGGTCAATCCTCATCAAGTTAATCACTGACTCTGAGATTGAGGACGAATGTCTTCTGGAGGATTTCCTCTTGTTCGTTACGACTCGCGAGAAGACCCTGTTGACAAAGGCTATGACAGACTTCGACGGTTTGACAAAGGAAGAGTTTGACAGGCTGCAGAACTTCTACACGGCTCATGGTTTCAACAACATTCCAAAGGCACCAGAAATCAAGGAACAAATCCTAGCCATTGCACATCACGTCTTTGTGGAGAAACCTGCACCGCTGATATCAAAGATGCGTCAGGGCATTCCAGAGAGTCATCGGGCGGCTTTCTGGCAGCGACTGTCGGTGGATGATATCACACATATCATGCAGGCTCAGAGGCCCACGCCAGAGAAGGTGGCGAGTGTGATCACAACCGATAAAGAATACATGACAGATGATGAGGACAGAACACTCTACTTCCTGAAGGAATTTGTGGCCAGTCTCGACTTTGACACCCTGACCGACTTTCTCATGTTTGTCACAGGATCAATCCACCAGCCTGACAAGATTACAATAACCTTCACAACACGTACGGGAATGGATCGAAGGCCTATCAGCCACACGTGTGTCAATCAGTTGGAAGTACCGACAAGCTACAGTAGCACCAAAGAGTTCAAGAGAGAGTTCAAGTCTGTATTAGCATCTCCTGAAGCTTTCCAGTATTCTGAAATATGATTACAACTAGATAACTTGGTCACGGCTTCTTGGACTCCAACATTGCACACACACGAAGTATAACTAATTTTACCACATGTGCTTTTGTGATTAACAAATAATTGATATTGTGAATATGGTTTTGTTTCGTGGATTTGTGAATTCTTAAATTGGTATGATGTTGAATAGTGGTGTACCGTCACAATTTGAGCATTCAAATATGCGAGGAATATAAAAGTTGCAGATCCTAGACATGTTTGACGATTGATTCGTATGTGGAGAATGTAGATATTTAGTCAAGCCTAAGGTTTTTTATTCTGATCTGTGTACACATCTTCATTTCATGGATTGTTACAACTCAACTGCTCTGGTAATGTCGTGTGCATATTCTATGCATTTATTGCCTTTGTCAAAGAGCCTTCTCCGCATCACAATGTCTTTTCGTTCAGTTGTCCTCGCCCTTTCGATTTTGTTTTCACAACAAAATGCAATGTTATTATATAATGATAACAGTGTTAATCTCATACTGTCAATTTATGTTAATTACATCTCACTATATTGTTAGTATTATTTTTTCTTTCCCAATTAATGACATCTGACATATGACTAAACTATGTTTATGTTTAATGCACTGTCTTATCTTTGTATATATGTACATATGAATATATTAATGTGAATGTGTCCATTCACGATGTACGTGTGAATGTCTAACTTTATTTCATATTACAATTGTGTTTGAAATAACTGAACATAGTTTGTGTTCAGAATGTACTGCCGCTTTCTATATTATTTGATAAATGAATTTACTTTATATTAAAACTAAATTTGCATTTATGATTTATTATGGCAATGTCATTCTACGCGAATAGGGAATAACCTCCTCTGGTGTACCCACACGAATAGGGAATTATCTCCTCTGGTGTACCTACACTAATAGGAATAACCTCCTCTGGTGTACCCACACAAATAGGGAATAACCTCCTCTGGTGTACCTACACAAATAGGGAATAACCTCCTCTGGTGTACCTACACAAATAGGGAATAAACTCCTCTGGTGTACCTACACGAATAGGGAATAACCTCCTCTTGTGTACCCACACAAATAGGGAATTACCTCCTCTGGTGTACCTACACTAATAGGAATAACCTCCTCTGGTGTACCCACACGAATAGGGAATAACCTCCTCTGGTGTACCTACACAAATAGGGAATAAACTCCTCTGGTGCACCCACACGAATAGGGAATAACCTCCTCTGGTGTACCTACACATATAGGGAATAAATTCCTCTGGTGTACCTACACGAATAGGGAATAACCTCCTCTGGTGTTCCTACACAAATAGGGAATAAATTCCTCTGGTGTACCTACACGAATAGGGAATAACCTCCTCTGGTGTACCTACACTAATAGGGAATAACCTCCTCTGGTGTACCTACACTAATAGGGAATAACCTCCTCTGGTATACCCACACGGATAGGGAATAACCTCCTCTGGTGTTCCCACACGAATAAAAGTTGAATTTAGCAGATAACAAGATTTATTAAGATTGCCGTACAAAATAAAAAAACGTATTGGAAGTGAACAATGACTACATTGGTTTATCGAGAGTCCAACGATTGTTCAGTCACGTGTAACCCACCCTTTTGATGCATTTGTCTATTCAAGCTGCTAGCATTTACGCGATCAGTAGATCGTTTGTTCTATTTATTCACATTACTCTATGAGAATACTGTGGTTACTGATATCCAATCTACATCTTTCCTTCACTAATGTCACTTCATGACATCTAGTTCTTCTATCGTCCTTAAGAGAAGCAAACATACTTCTATGAATATTTTCAGAATTAATCAATATCTTATCAACTGTTATTTGATCTCCTCTTAATCTGCGTGTATCTAGTGTTGTCAAGCCATATTATTTTAGGCACCTATTCTTCATACCTAAAGTTTCTCACTACCGAAATCAGTTTAATTGCTGTGCTAGCTAGTCAATGATCACACCTTGTGTACTTATTGACGGTCTGTGACCCGTACACAAAGGAGCTAAAATTAATATCTATTTTAGATAATCCAAAGAAGACCAAATCGCTTTGCTTGCAGCGACTACAAACGCACCGGCAGTGAAACATGAATTCTGATATCCCTTCAATGGGATGTCTCACAAAGCCGGTGGAAGGTGGCCAGGCTCGTCACGCGCTACAAGATCCACCAGTCTCAGACTGCCATTCCTGTAGGAAAGTTCACACACCCGGTCAAGCGCCACTCCAGAAATCTACACAACCTAATATAATAACCGGCTTCATTCAATAAAGACAGCCGAACTACTAGCTACGTAAAACCTACGCGCGCACAATGTCTTCTCATTTGGCTCTGGAAAGGAGGAAATAGAGCGAATACGTGGGCTGCCACCGGGATTTGCCAAGAGTACGTGTCATTCTAAATATAATATTGACAACACCCAGCCTGTGTACGCATACATAAGTGCACACATGCAAAATTTAGTGGCAGTCAGGGTAGAATATGTGTAGTAGTGTATCTAGGGGTTTGTGACGACAAATCAGGCTACACAGTAGAACGCCATGGACCAGACAACACAACACAACACAACACAACACAGCTTCTTGAGGTAGATTGTGGAACAGTCGTGTCTGTTTCTGTGACCTACAACAACAGGAAATCGACGGTAAGTGGCTATGATATTTAACCATGGCTGGTGGTTAAATGGGTCATGGGTGAATCACAGTCAAGTTTGATGTCGAGAACGTAATGTTGGCGTGATGAAATACTTTGTGTTTAGTGAATCATACGATATGTAAGTATTTAATTTGCAATATAAAACTAAACACGTCCTGGTACTACGTTGCTACAGTCTATGACAAATGCAAGGTACTGTTGTGCAATCAGGTGTGACGGCTTCAGCCTAAGCAGTTTTGTGGACTGGGAACAAGTCAATGTTGATTTCTCAGTCATTGAATAAGATGTATATAGTGGTAATAGTAGCGAAGCTATTTAACAATGTCGAGTAGTTATTTTATTTATCACTTGCCAAACAACATATTAGCACTGCTGGTTTTGATATATTGGAAAATACTGGCTTTGTGTCTTGTAAGTAAACATTTCTTGGATGTCAATAAATTGTTTGTGATAATATTTTTATGTAGGTAATAAATATGTGACAGATTATCATTGGTAAAAAGTATTTTGTATATAATTTATATAGAGAAATACATGTTGTAATTAACAGATGTTGCTAGTGTGTCACTAGGGAAAATATGTAGATGTTTTAACGCAATATTAAAAACAACTATGGATAGAGGGAAGCGAAAGAAGGGATTGACAAATGGAGGAAGAGACGTTAATTTGGAAGACGGTTGTGAGGGAGACAAAAGAGTGCGTGTAGGGTGGGAGGAAACGGGGGGACCACTATGATGGCACAGTTAAATAGAGAAGGGGAATAGACGAGGAATGAGAGGCCTTAATTTTCTTGATTTTTCCCAAACCCAAATATAACTGTGTATTTTCCACGAGCTCACTGCCAGGTTTTCCTTTTACTAGCTAAAATTTTTGCCATTCTATATATAGCAATGATAAATTACCCAGCTTATGTGCATGTAAACAGGGGCACGCTAGGGGCGATCATGCATGACCAGCTATACATAACCATATCCGTGACACAAGGGTCATTGAATCAAACGAACACCGATCACGTTAGCCGCTCTGAGCACGGGTCACACATAAAACACTTGGCGACAGTGCAGGTAGAACGTATCGTGGTGTATGTTGGGGAGTTTTGTGCCGAGAGAACAGGCTACCCAGTAGAAGGATATGTAAAATTATTCGCAACACAGCGTCTTAAGGTAGTCTGTGGAACAGTTTTGTTTAACCTGGTCAACACGAAATCAGTGGTAAGTAGCTATGATATTTACGTTTTAGCCACAGCGAATGGTTGGGCGTGCATTAACATTTACATTGTTGGTGAATGTTTTTCATATTTTCGTTTTGTACAGTGTATTTATTTACTAAAACCAAGCGCTTAACAAAATATGCGCTATGTGCGCTATTTATTATATTGTTTGTATGATTCGGTTCAGTTTGATTCATTGAAATATGAAACGAAACACTTCCTTATTCCTGATACACGTAAGACATTAACGTCTACTATATATATATATATATATATATATATATATATATATATATATATATATATATATATACATATATATATATATATATATATACATATATATATATATATATATATATATATATATATATATATATGTATATGTATACGTATATATATATATATATATATATATATATATATATATATATATATATATATATATATATATATATATATATATATATATATATATATATATATATATATATATACGTATACACACAGACACACACACAAACACACACACACACACACACACACACACACACACACACACACACACACACACACACACATTTACATATTACGTGAATCAGAATTAAAGAAATGTTTCATATTTTAATGTATCAAACCAATAAATAACATAAATAATATACGTAGAGCATATTGGATTAAATCAAGGTATGTCAGGTCCTGTTACGAGTATACCAGGTCTGTGTCCTTAGCACCCTGGTCTACGTTAGAGAAGCGTGGACGACATATGCAAAGCAGGAACAACGCCTGAACAGTTTCCATCTCCAATTCATCAGATCCCCTCTCCTGGCAGGAACACGCGCCAAACAAGGATGTCATTGAGCGTGCAGACGTCCCCAATATATTTGTCTTGCAAGCCAGTAACGTCTGCGCTGGTCTGACTATGTCTGCCGCATGGGGTGCGCACGCATTCCAAATTAAATCCTCTATGGTGATCTTCCGGTGAGGTATCAGGAGGGCAGAATACTGGAAAAACAAGCGGTGGAAGGAGAATAGATTTAACAAGATTGCCATCCCAAACCACAAGTTCCAGATGGCAAGTGGACAAGGAAGTCATTGGCTAATCGGGAGTCATTTTTAAACACAATCAAACTACTAGCTTTACACAATCATTTGACAGTTTGTTCCATTCATTTATCACCCTCTGTGAGAATGAGTACTTTCTTATATCCAACCTGCACTGTTCCTTAGTCAATGCTGCTTTGTGTCCTCTGGTTCTATGCCTTCCTTAAGTTTGAAGAACATTTACCTGTCAATATTAAAATAAACCGTTCACTATTGTAAACACTTATATTTGGTCTCTTCTTAGTCTCCTGGTCTCTAGTGTTGTCAAACCAAATTTTGATAAGCGGCTTTCATAACTAACCTCTCTCAATTCTGGAATAATTTTAGTTGGTCCTCGTTGTAGTCTTTCTTGCTTAATTGTGTCTCGCGGTCCGGCTCAGTCGGAGAGAAAACTCGATCGCTGAAACTGTATTACAGTATGTCTATGACTAATGCATTACATGCCTATGACTAATATATTACAGTAATTGCCTTGCACAATTTAATTATTACATTCGATATCTTCTATGCACATGTCGCGTGGCCCTCAAGAGTCAGATGGCTCTCTCTCTGACCAGTTGTTAGTTGTCTGGTCAGTCTCCACAGTCTGCGCCATCTGGTGGCCAAATTGTCGAGTATACTCCTTTCACCATGCAGATGTTACTGCATGTTTTAACTAATACCTTTCACATGTGAAGAGGGATTGCCAGAGAGAAAGGCCATCGACTACCACGCCTCTACATCAAGCTACCAATGTCAATAAAAGCTTTGTCTTAACCCGGGTTCAAAGTCCATTTCTCTTGTAGTTTGGCGAAGATGAACTGGTTGAAGAAGAAGTTAAATAGATTCTATGTACGTTATAATTAGGCGAAGATAAACTGGTGGAAGAAGAAGTTAAGCAGAGTTCACGTATGCTGTAGTTTAGTGAAGATGAACTGATGGATGAAGAAGTGAAACATAGTTCATGTATGTTGTAGTTTGGCGAAGATGAACTGGTTGAAGAAGAAGAAGAAGAAGGTCAACGTTACCGGCCTGAAGCTGACTGGTTTGGTAGGCACCTTGTTTGAGTTTGACGGTAAGCATTGAGTTAGAAGGTAACAAGATTGTGCTGAGAACACTGTGCTAGACAATTATCATTAAGCTAGACAGTTATTATTGAGAAATGCAGCAGTAAGTAAGACTCTGCTAACATAATCAGCACGCTTGAATAATTAACATATTCTGGGAATGCAAGCTTATGTCACAGTGTATTTACATTTGACAGTACAGAACATACATGACGTACACACATACATGCACATCCACGTACTCACATACATGTAATCACATACATGTTTACCAAGCACGCACGCACGCACGCACGCACGCACGCACGCACGCACGCACGCACGCACGCACGCACGCACGCACGCACGCACGCACGCACGCACGCACGCACGCACGCACGCACGCACGCACGCACATCATGACATGTTAAGAGAGTTATAAATGTGTTTATTTACAGTCGATACGTCTGAAGCAGGAAAACAAGGCAGCCTTGAGATTGAGATCAATGGCGGTTCCGTTGGGTGCATAATCGTGCCTAAACAACACCGTCAGTACCACGCGGCGTTCCTTCCAGTGGAAGCCAAGCAACACGTCATACAACTCAAGTTCAATGGTCAAAAATTGCCAAGTAGGAGCCTGCATGTTTTATTTATATTAATTAAATTAATGTTAATCTACTATGTGGATATGAATCACGGTCGACAACTAAGCAATTTGAAAGTAATACGAAAACAATCAATGTGGTTTTTGAGTCAAATTCTTTGCGTATCGTGGACAGAAAAGTAAAGAAATTAAGAAGTTATAATAACGGCTAACGAAACAAGGACCATCATATGCAAAATTCGATTAAGACTAGCAGTCTAGGCCATGTGACGATAAAAATAAAAATAGAACATGTAGTAACAAAGGGAAATATTGAGAGGAAAAGAAGCAGAAGTCAGTTGAGAATTAAAGTCATTTTCGTGGTATCGGAAATATAAGATTTTTTTTAATTAATTACATGCATTCCATTGCATTTCGAAACATTGACGCGAACTACATTTACTGAAAATAACTTAACCCACATGAAACGAAGAAAAATCTAAAGAATGTATCTCACTGGTTGGTGCATCGACTTGGGCTAAGATCAATTCTAAAGAATGTATCTCACTGGTTGGTGCATCGACTTGGGCTAAGATCAATTCTAAAGAATGTATCTCACTGGTTGGTGCATCGACTTGGGCTAAGATCAATTCCATGTTTTTGGTTTGATCTCCCAAGAGTGATAGCAATATCACGAATGGTTCATGATGATGCATTGCTATCATTGCTATCATTGCTATCATTGCTATCATTCCGCATCTTTTCATATCGACACATTACTTTGACCCATCTAATTATTGCAACAATTCCAGTCAGTATATGTTGCTCCACTGGATCCTAAAATTTTCCCAGAATTGGATTGTCCCAGAAGGGCCTGCTATCACGAAGACAGAATTATTGGCCCTTACACTTTTATTTTATAATGAATTGTACAATAATATTATGTTGATATTTGGTGGACATCTTCATCGGACGTTTTTGTTTTTTAACAACATGATGCAAGAAACTTCTGAGTGACATGTTACGTAGAACATATTTATGGATGTGAACCAGTTGAAGTTTTGTAATAAATTATTGTTGGATCCATGTTTACAATAAAATGACAAGTCATTTTCCTTGTTTCCTCAGAGAATCCATTTAACATTGACATCCATGAAATAAAGGTCACCGTGACAGGACCAGGTCTCCAGCGGGTCCCCGTCAACCAGCCGACATCAGTCAAGGTCTCCACTGAGAACCGGAGCAGAACTGTTGTGTCGGCAACTATCAAATGTAGGTAGAACACTTGTTAAAATAATAATGTAACATGTTTTCTATTACTCAGTTTGACTATAAATGAATACCATTATTGGCCAAATTGACCGCATTTTGGTCGGCGTAACTAGAAATGGATCATTCTGTTGAAATCATAGGTTAGTGTGACTCCTCTCTGTCCTAGTCAAAATGACGAAGCGTTGACAAATTAACTGGCTGAGCAATTATATGTTCATCCGTCTGACTAAAGGTCAGTGCTTATTGTGAACGCAGCCTAATACTTAACTAATGTTAAACCTTTGTTCCGAGTCGCCAGAGGTTTTCCGTATCGTGGATGTGCGACTGGGTAAGCGCACATTCCACGACTCTGTGCGATTGGTCACAGTACATTGAACTGCAAAGGTTGTCGCAACTTGTGCGCGCACCGCCACGATACTAACATTATGTTGTGGAACTTCTATCTGGCGGCGTGTTTAGCCCTTTGCCGCGACTGAATTATGTTGAGTTGCGGACCAGCGTATATTGCCTGACTGATCCGTTTTAAGCCAAAAAACTCGCAACAAAGGTTGAGCAAAATATATGCCTTGCATAAAACGTAATGTATTTAACTGAATTACAAACAGAATATATATATATATATATATATATATATATATATATATATATATATATATATACACACACACACACATTATTTATATTCTAGTGTTTATGCTTCATCAATATATATATATATATATATATATATATATATATATATATATATATATAATATAAGAATATATATATATATATATATATATATATATATATATATATATATATATATATATATATGTATGTATATAAATTTTGCTAAAGCTTCTTCTTTAAGAGAGTTATCATTCTGGACTATTTTACTTATATCGTTTTCATTGCAACTTAGTGGAGACGATTACCCCCGTGTATTTGCAGCGCCATCTGGCGGTCACATTGAACACGATATCCTTGACAACGAGGACGGTAGTTACTCGGTGGAATACATTCCCACGCAAGTTGGTGGGTATTTTCTAGTTTTGTGTCATCCGAATGCAACCGTATAGATTTTAGTTAGCCTTGTTTCCAACATTTTTTTGTGGTGAGCTGTCATATCAAAACAAAATAGTATGTCATATTAAATAAATAGTTTCCGTTGCATATATAGCAGATAAAAGAAGCTTTCTTGGCATATCACAGACGTAGATCCGATGGCATCAGCCAGACGTATGGCTAGTGTTTACCCGAAAGTAACATTGTTTTCTACCATTGTTTTGTATCAGTTCGGTCAATTAGCATTATCTATGGTATTGGCCATGGATATCCACACTTTACGCAAACAGACGCATGTTTATAGGAACTTACTCCATTGATGTGTGGTGTGAGGGACGTGCAGTCAGCGACAACCCATTCTCCAGTGAGGTCTACGATACTTCCGCCGTTGTTGTCAGCACTGTGAACGATTACTCTGTGGGCGAACCTGTTGATTTTGAGAGTAAGTGTATTTCTGTCGACAATCTCGCGCGATTTCACCTTTATATTAATGTTACATTGTGCACCAGAGGCGCCACTTGTTAACCCGGGTAGCCGCCATTGTTTTATTGTCATCACTTGTTATTGAACTTTGCTCACAGCTATTTTGCATTCTAACCATTGTTTCACCGCATAATCACCCGATTATGTCCTGTGGCATTACTAACCCTAACTGACAACCCGTTTTCCAGTTGACACATCCCTGGCCGGTGACGGTGAGCTGAACGTGACGATCATGAGCGATGGCAACTATACATACACCATTCCAAGCTCCATAGCATCGATGGAGAAAGGGTTGTATCTTGTGACGTTCACTCCTACCAGATCACAAACCACCTATGCGTTCATCTCGTTCAACTCAGAGCAACTGCCACGTAAGTAATTACTTGGTTCTTCTTCCTATCAGCCATAGCCGGTGGGGCCGTTGACATCCTCCTGTCACGCAGCATACTCGTCGTCTCGCGTGCAATATGCAGACCTCCGGTTGTTCACTGCCTCGCGTTGTCGACCCAGGCGATTCATTTGTCATCAGACTCATCATCGTTACTGTGGTGCGCGGTAGTGTTGTGGTTAGAACGTCGGGCTCTCTGTCGAGAGAACCCGGGTTCGAATACTCTCGATGCCGTTTCGAAGCTATGGTAATTTCGCTCTTCCCACGTTGCCACAGTTCACCCAACTGAATAAATGAGTACCTGGCTACAGACAAGTGGATATTTGAATGAATTGTCTTCGCGCAGTAATTGTAGCATGGCTGAATGCTTCAAAGAGAAGTCGAAATGGCGTTGGAATGAACAGGTCTGCCAGTGGGTGTAAAGCGTTTTGAATAGTCCCGAGGACTGGATACCGCGCTATATAAGAACGTACATTTTTACTTCATTATTTAAAGTGATATCCGTGTCATCCCATTTACGCACATATAGACGGGGATTAAATCCAGTAACACACACGAGCAGACAGGTGTCTACATTCCACTTGGGCATAGCACCAAAGTATCGTAGCTTAACCACGTCAATTATAGCAGTCAGGTACTTGTCTATACAGCTGAGTGAACTGGAAAGAAAATACAAATCCTGACCATCCAGATCTATGATATATTCTCGCGGAGTTAGTCTGAGCTATTTAGGGATGGTCGCATTATATATATATATACCGTTATATACCATGGTAGATGTTGGTTTAGTTGTCACCACGTTTCGCAAAGGAAAATCTATCGGTCCAGTGGCGCCGCATAACGAGTGAAATAAAATTTGTGTTAATGCACATTGACGCTATTGTGGATAGAAGAACCGGTCAGCGAGGAGGAATGTGTCTTGGCACCCAGGTGACGTCAGTTAAATAGTATTAAGCGAACCAGTAAGGTGGTTTTTGCACATCCGGTGAATTCCTTGCAGCTACTAAAGCCAATCGCGTCAAGCCTGCTTCCTGTCCATGTGTTCAATTCAGTGTAGCATACGTGGATTATTGTGATTATGCTTCTGCATGGAATATATGGTTATTTGATTGGTAATATGCGCGTTATCTTAAGTCGCATACCAAGTACCGGAAAGGTGGATGCTGGCTTGAACCAATACTAAGCACATTTGGACTTTGAGAACTTATGGGAAAACCCCTTAATTTGAACTATATTATCCCTGTATTCTACTGTCGGTCGCGTTCACATATAGGCAATCTAACGTGTGGCGAATCAGTCAATCGGTAGCGTATTTTTTCTTAGCAAAATTACAACATGGGCGACAAATTATTAGATAGCACAATATCATTCTATTTTGGAGTGAAAACATTTCAACTGTGACGGAGATATCATTTGTTGTGGGTTCCCAGACATAACTCTGAACTCAATACTGCTAATCAGAAGTTACTGTATTTGTTGTGTTTTACAGAAAGCCCGTTTAGACTCGACTACCCTAACTCAGTACATCAGGACAGCTCTGATCTGTCAATCACGGGTCAGTCTCGTGCGGAGAGTAGTTCCAGAACACAGGAACCCCGCCGGGTACCTCGACCTCTTCCACGGAGGGTCGACTGTCATGATACTGGTGATGATGATGATGATCCGTATGACTCTAGTTGTCTTCCTCTAGATGATGCAGAGTCAATTCAAGTGAGCAGTACCATTGACTTTTCTGTCAATTTTGACAGCCTTCCATGTGTTTTAGTAAGAGTAAATGTGTTGGTATTATTGGTGTATTTCACGTTTCCTGGTACACGGTTTTGACTTGCCCTGTTTAAAGAAGTCAGCTTAATCCCAGGAAGAAGTATGCATAATATATGAAGACACACTATATTTATGTAATTTCCTTAGATTGCGGGCGCACCACTTTGCCTGGATGTCACGAAACCGTAAACTGTTACACCGTAATCTAATCATGTACACTACATATTTGAATATCAACGCGCTGACGTAAATGAATTGAGAAGACACGTTTAATAGACAATATTCCCAACACGTACGACACCTATCAGCTAACAATAAACCACGGTTGTGGGTATTCATAAAAACAAGTACTGACACGCATGCGTGTGAATATTGTGCACGTTTGTGACGTCATTGCGATATGTTTATGACACCAATGCGGTATGCTTGTGACGTCATTTCGAAATTGATCATTACAATATTCTATTATTTTAAATAATAATTTATGAAAGAGATCGTTTTACTTAGGTAAATGCGTATGTAGTCAGTTTTATTTCTGCTGTCGAACAGTAAACAGTATTCAAGACGTAGGTCACCTATCGGCTAATAATAAAACTACAGTTGCGGGTCGTCACAAAAATCCCACAAGTGGCGCCACACAGTGAATGTAATGTAAGTCACTCACGATTTCGCCACTGCCACAACTTACAGTTGATGTGCAGATTCTGCACATCGTCATTTCATTTGGTAAACTCCTAATTTTTGTAATAAATCTCCCAATTTCAATTGCATACAATTGTGGATTGTGGCTACTTAGAAAATGTGTCTAGAAAGACAATAGCGTTCGTTTTTGTTTGAGACTATGTTACGTATACTCAAGCGCACGATTGCAATGACGTAGCAAGCCGTAAACAACAATCGCGTTACCCAGCGAACCAGTGTTTATACCACTCCGCAATTAAATATTTTTAATTTATAATCAAGTTGTGGCAGTGATTATACGCTGAGTGGCGCCACTGTCGGGAGTGTGTTTGGTGCATAGTACGTGTCTTCGTCACACCAAGATCAAAGTTCTGACCTGCCCCAACTTAGAGAAGTCAGCCTTATCATATAAATACAAAGCAGAATTACGTAATCTCTTCAGATTGCGGACTCGTCAGTGTGTCTGGATGAATGGGAGTCGGACGAAGATTTATATCAAGAGCTTCCACTACGACTGCCGGACACCGCAGAAGAAGTGTACGACAATCTTCCACTACGACAGCCTGACACCGTGGAAGATGTCGCGCCAGGTAAGACCATGGAACAGGTGTTTTGATAATGTTGTGTGGTTCAGTGTGGAGAGATCCTGCCGTCAAAATATGACTTTTAAATGGGGTGCGGTGGCGA
This sequence comes from Lamellibrachia satsuma, assembly GCA_033239005.1. NCBI lineage: Eukaryota > Metazoa > Annelida > Polychaeta > Sabellida > Siboglinidae > Lamellibrachia > Lamellibrachia satsuma. The sequence continues at coordinate 2,856,067 of BSQZ01000003.1, forward strand.
AGCGGCTAAATATGCTTTTTAAATGGGGTGCGGTGGCGAAGTGGCTAAATATGCCTTTTAAATGGGGTGCGGTGGCGAAGTGGCTAAATATGCCTTTTAAATGGGGTGCGGTGGCAAAGTGGCTAAATATGCCTTTTAAATGGGGTGCGGTGGCGAAGTGGCTAAATATGCCTTTTAAATGGGGTGCGGTGGCGAAGTGGCTAAATATGCCTTTTAAATGGGGTGCGGTGGCGAAGTGGCTAAATATGCCTTTTAAATGGGGTGCGGTGGCGAAGTGACTAAAACGTTGGACTTTTACTCGAGTGACTCCGGGTTCGAATCCTCTTACTGCCTTACGAAGCAATTTCGTTCACCCCGCGTCGCCTTAGTTCACTCAGCTGTACAAATAAGTACCTGGATGTATGCAAAGGGGATACGTGGCTGAATGCTTCTCAGATAAGTCGATATGGGTGAAGTGTTAAGTGCTTTGAACAGTCCCAACGAATGGATACCAGGCTATATAGGAACGTATCTTTATTTTTTGCTTAGAGCTGTTCAATAAGTTGAAGAAGTTGTGCTGCACAGGTTTTCATAAACCTTCAACATATGTTACGGGAACTTGCTAAAATGTGTTTTGCTAATACGAAACTGTGTTTGCAATAAGAGAAGGTTTGGTTAAGTCGTACATTGTGTATATGATTTGGGTTTAAGATTTATATACATACGAGCATGCGTGCGTGCGTGCGCGCGTGCGTGCATGTGCATATAAATGCATGCATGCAAACACGCATGCGTCAGTGCCTGTGTGTGTGTGCGCGCGCGATTGTGTGTGTTTATGTTAATTTATTGCATACGCAACAAACACAAACATATCTTTTATATTTATATATACACACTATCATTTTCACATTCGCTAGTCATTTTATTACACAACGCCTTTGAACAGACTTTCCGAGGTTTCCTGTAACAGTCTAACATAACACTTTAGAAATGCTTGTTGAATGACTAATTGGTCGATATTCAACCTGATGGTTCTTCAATGCACTTGTTGTTGTTTCCATGAGATAAACCAGAAGCAATAAATTATTGGTAATGAGAAATTGTTGCATGTGCTGTTGTACAGTACGTCCAGTGAGACCTGACCGCCTCAGCCCCGAACAACACGACGGCCCGCATCTGTCAATCACGTCCCAGGCGCATCCACAGAGTGGATCCAGAGTGCAGCAACTCCAACGGGTTAACTCGACCACTTCCGTATCATCATACACAGGACCATGTCTACGTGAGGACCGTGTCTACATGAATGTGTCCCAGTGTCGTCGTACAGATGACACGGAGTCAACTGAGGTGAGCAGATGCATTGACTTTTGTATTTCACTGACAACGCAGTTAAGCAATTGATGCGGGATAAAATGCACAAAATGTTTTGGCAGATAGGCTGTTTTGTGTGATCTTACAATTTTTTTTTTAACTTGACTACACGTGGACTTGCGTAGTCACCCCGAATTAACATTATCATGTAGTTGCTGGCGCAGTTCACATGTCAATGTTTTCAATTAGTCTTATAACATGTCCGTTATTCAAACAACACATCTGGCACTATAATCAAATTTCACCTATCCGGCCTAGAAAACTATTATTTTACTTGTCACAGTAGAAATACTCATCGATTTTTTAATGTAATGACCACGCAGTTTAAGATACACTAGCAAAAATTCTTCAAATGTTGACGGCTTTCCAACTGCAATAGTAACCTTAAAACTCTACCCTCTGATTAAGCCTATGGCGAATCCGGTTCAGTGAATAAGCAACATCCGCGGTGAATGGGTAAGAAAATATTGATAGAAATGTATATTTGTTCTCACTTAAGAAAGATAGTAGAACTAGAGTATATTAGTTAAGTGTCAGCGTAGATTGGATATCAGGAAGTACTCGTTCTGCCATAACACAATAAATTAATGAAACAAATTACCTACAGATTGTGTAAATGCTAGCGGCGTGAATATGTTTAAAAACAAAATTGACAAATATCTCAGGAGGGCGGGGTACACATAGTTGAAAATTATTTTGCCTCTCAATAAATCAACGGTTTCCATTCACCAAGGGTGAAATTTATGACTTTTTATCGTTTCCCATTTAACTTTACTTAACGTTTGACCAAGCATTAAATGTAATGTAATAGTTTGTTTGATAATTTCACAAAAAAATATAAACAACAGTTGCACAAACGAGCTGGCATGTTGCAGTGGATTTGAAACGAGATTAGCAAAATCGAATTGATGAGGGAACTTTAATAGAATTGAGGAGGGGCCTTTAAAACAATTGAGGAAGAACCTTTAAGAGAATTGATGAGGGACCTTTAAGAGAATTGAGGAGGGACCTTTAAGAGAATTGAGGAAGAACTTTTAAGAGAATTGAGGAGGGACCTTTAAGAGAATTTAGGAGGGACCTTTAAGAGAATTGAGGAGGGACCTTTAAGAGGATTGAGGAGGGACCTTTAAGGCGTGGCATTACTTGAGTATATTGATGTAATTTCTTCAGATTGCGGCAACACTAGTGTGTTTAGATGAAGAATACGAAGAGCTTCCAACACGACGGCCATACATTAGGGACGACGTTTCACCAGGTAAATTTATTAAACATAATATTATATGTGTTTCAGTAATGAAAGGTCTGCCGCAACATTGGTTTTGCTTTGGATTGTAGACACCGTTATCACAGGTTTTCAATAACTCGGTGTGTTTTCGTAATTGTGTGATTTTGCTTAGTTATCATTTGTCAGGTTTTTATATATGTCAGGCCATTTGCTAAGAATAATTATGCGCGCGCGTGTGTACGTGCGAGTGCGAGTGTGCGCGTGTGCTGGTGTGGGTATGCGCGGACGCCTGCGTGCGCGTGGGTTTTAACGTATTTACTTTAAAATGTAGGCATTTTTATGTAGAAGTATTTCACATGCAACATATGCAAACTTTTATGTCTACGTATAATACAACCATCACCTAAACTATTCATGTTGTTGTACATAAACGTTGATCTGATCGAGTACATGACACTTTAGAAATGCTTGTTTAATATAAATTCCTTGGTATATACTCTACTGGTGCTTTAGTGCATTGGTTGGGTTTTTAATGAAAAACGTTCATTAGTGCTTATATGAATTTGCTGCATTTGATATGTTTTACAGAAAGTCCAGTAAGACTTGACCGCCACAGTCCAGCGCATGGCGACCACACGGGTCAGTCAATCACGAACCAACTATTTCTGGACGAAGATCCGTATTTGTGTTCTCCGTATATTAGTTACGCCGAGTCAATGGAGGTGAGCAGTAACATCGGCTTTTGTAATTCATTGACGACCTCATCTAAACTATTGATTGCGGCATAACATATGACAAATGGTTTGCAATAAATATGTTGTTGGACCTCTTGGCATGCACCTTTCCCAGCTTTTGTGAAGTCAATGTTGGGGAAGGACCCTTGTCCCCAATTGGCATGGAATAAGAACAGGTCATAAACACCTGTCAGACCATGATCTTATACCATGATCTTATACCATGATCTTATACCATACCTTATGCTTGAATTGTCATCATTGTTTATGTGATCTTCCACTTTATTCCTGAACCTGTCACAACCTATATCACAATCCTCGTGATTTTTGTGGATTTGACCAATGACTACAGCGCTCCATCGTGAAAATAAGCACGCATATGGTGGTTGGAGTGATTTATATTTGTAACAATCTCACGTTTCAAATTACATTGGTATTAATTCTGCCAATGGTGACAAACTTCCGTATGCTTTAACATGTCTTGGCATTGTTGGAGTATAGCACGTTTTAGTGTCACGCCTAGTACAATGTTCTGACTTGACCTATTTAGAGAAGCAAGTATGATCCTAAGAACATGTACTCATGTAGTTATATGATTTCTTCATTTTGAGGACTCAGAGTGTATGTATGCTGATTACACGTGTCTTCCTCAACGACAGACAGGCAGTAAAGATGTTGTGCCAGGTAAATTGATGTAATAGGTATTTATTTTATGTGTTTCATTCATTGAAGGAATGTACAATAATATTCATCAGTTAACTGACACGCAGCTTGTTCGCAGTTACATAATAAATACCGACATTCTCTTTTGTTTTCGGTCTCAAAGTAAATCTATATTAACAATGTTATAATTGGTGTCTAAATATTTATTGCTGATGTATATTTACCTTCGTTATAGTTCACCTTCAAATGTGAATATTTACTGTTATGTCTTTTAATGCAGTAAAGTGGCCTATATATAAGTCCTAACACTACTGTATTTTACATCGCCAAATGGTGCAGTTTCGAAATTATTAAGAGTTGAAAGGTCACGACATTACCAGTTTTGCTTGGATATTATCTTACGCAACCAAGTTATATAATAAATACAAATAAATCCCGTAAAAACATCTTAGTTACATGTTATTGTGTATTCCCTTGTAGGGTGTATCTTGATGTCAGCACTGGCTTTATGCCAAGATTGTATCTTGATGTCAGCACTGGCTTTATGCCAAGATTGTAAACTGACTTGTCTGAGATTTTTAATACCTTTGTGTGTTGTTTCTTAGTTATGATTTGGTGTAGTTGTCATTTGAGTTATCTGAGCTTTTCGATACACTGGTGTGTTTTCTTAACTGTTACTTTGTACAGTTGGCTTTTATTATGTCTTCGCATCCCGTCAAACCGATTAATCAGTAAATATGTTGTTGCACTAATTTTTAATGCACTCTACATGACTAAATTTCGTTATAAAAAAAAATTAATAATACACGCACGTCTTTCTTCTTTCTAGGACTTCAAGCTCTGCAACGTTGCATCAATAAAAGCAAACATAACGTCTACATTGTCCGCCAGGGGCTGGTGGATGATGTATTTGAACTGTACAAAGACAAGAACATTGCAAATAAAAAATTGTCTGTCGAGTTTGTAGGAGAACCTGGAATTGATTTTGACGGTTTGACAAAGGAATTGTTTACGAGTTTCTGGAGGGAGGTTTTCAACAACCTCTTCCGAGGAGAGGACTGTTTGGTCCCAGACCTCCCACTGCACAGACTTAGGAAAGAATCGTGGAAGTTTGAATGCCTCGGACGTATTCTCTCCCACACTGTAGCTTTGACAGGTAAAATTCCGTCGAGCCTGGCCAGGTCAACCCTCATCAAGTTAATCACTGACTCTGAGATTGACGACAAATGTCTTCTGGAGGACTTCCTCTTGTTTGTCACGACTCGAGAGAAGGCCTTGTTGACAAAGGCTATGACAGACTTCAACAGTTTGACAGATGACGAATTGGACAGGCTGCAGAACTTCTACACTGCTCACGGTTTCTACAGCATCCCAAAGGCATCAGACATCAAAGAACAGGTCCTGACGATTGCATATCAGGACTTGGTGGAGAAACCTGGATCGTTGGTATCAAAGATGCGTCAGGGTATTCCAGAGAATCATCGGGCGGCGTTCTGGCAGCGACTGTCGGTGGATGATATCGCACATATCATGCAGGCTCAGAGGCCCACGCCAGAGAAGGTTGCGAGTGTGATCAAAACCGGTAAAGAGGACATGACAGATGATGAGGACAGAACACTCTATTTCCTGAAGGAATTTGTGGCCAGTCTCGACTTTGATACCATGACCGACTTTCTCATGTTTGTCACCGGATCAGTCCACCAGCCTGACAGGATCAGAGTAACATTCACGACACTTACAGGATTGGAGCGAAGGCCTATCAGTCACACGTGTTTCAATCTGCTGGAAGTACCGACAAGCTACAGTAGCATCAAAGAGTTCAAGAGAGAGTTCAAGTCTGTATTAGCATCTCCTGAAGCTTTCCAGTATTCTGCAATATAACCATCACTGGAAGAATTGTCAATGCTTATGGGTTCTCGCTGCGCACACAACACAACAAGTATAACTAACTTTAACTACTGATCATGTACAACGTACGACTGTCATTGTTGTTGTGGGTATGTTTTTATATTTTGTGAATTTATTAACATTGATGTGCCTTGTTGTTGAATAGTGGAATGCCGTCACCGTTTTGAGCATTGCGTTCAAGACTATTAAGAACATAAAGGTTGCAGATCTTAAACGTGTTTGACGATTGATGGCTATGTGGAGAATGTAGCTGTTTAGTGAAACTACTGAAGTGGAATTTGATTAATTAACTTGAGTGACTTTGGATATTCATGTTTACTTTATGGCTAAGATACTACCCAGGTAATAGCATTAGCATATTATATGAATTATTAACAGTTGTCAAAGTGTCTTCCTGTACTTTCTATTCGTTTCTGGTCGTCCTCTGCTGTTCTGTTCGTTTCTGGTTGTCCTCTCCTGTTCTGTTCGTTTCTGGTTGTCCTCTCCTGTTCTGTTCGTTTCTGGTCGTCCTCTCCTGTTCTGTTCGTTTCTGGTCGTCCTCTCCTGTTCTGTTCGTTTCTGGTCGTCCTCTCCTGTTCTGTTCGTTTCTGGTTGTCCTCTTCTGTTCTGTTCGTTTCTGGTCGTCCTCTCCTGTTCTGTTCGTTTCTGGTTGTCCTCTCCTGTTCTGTTCGTTTCTGGTTGTCCTCTCCTGTTCTATTCACAATAAAAGATCAATAAAATAGCAAATGATAATCATATCCCAATTTATTTGATTCATATCACATATATTGGCAAATCTTGTACAGTAGATCACATTGATACATAATATATTTAAAAATGTAATTAGTATTTTATCTTTTCCGTTTGAGGAAACTATTTGCAGACATTATGTTCACAGCTCGGTTCATTTACGATACATATTAAAACGCCTTGCTCTATGTGTAATATATTCTCCTAACTCTGTATATATGTACATATGAATATAATCATTGTCTATGAATATATATATATATATATATATATATATATATATATATGTATGTATATTGCTCTGTGTAATATATTCTCCTAACTCTGTATATATGTACATATGAATTTTGCATTTAATGTGTGGTGTTTGTTTTTTGGGCGGGGATTGTAAATTTAACTCATTATCGATAGCAATGGACGCTCTCGGCGTTTGAACATTGCCAATTGTAATAAACAGGGTGGCTCATACAATAGTGACCAATCGTGGTCTTAGTAGGAGTCTCCTTGACCCATAATTATTTCTTTTCGTACTACCTACTTTATATTATATTGGAATATACACAAATATATTGTTTTTTATATTTCAATATTGAAATTGTCATTGTATTGTATTGTATGCATCGATTCTATTTATGTATAAGACTGTAATTTATGCCACTGTTTTAATATGGGTGAAAATAAAGCATAACAACAACAACTTCTGGGGACTCATTATTACTTATTATGACTCATAATGGTAATGGCGAACGGAACGTAACTGTGGTATGTGGCCATTAGCCTCGATTATCCAAGTTCCGGGATGTGGGGCCACCGTTTGTCCCACAGCAGAGCCTGGAATCATAGAGCAGGTTCCATTGGGACGGAAATTATATCTGCACCCAGATTCTGGGTGCATACAGTTTAATTAGGTTATTTAATTAGATTAATTAGGTTCTCGTCCGCGGTTTTGGCTAACTCGTTAAATAAGAGTAAACTTATATATGCTTATACGATGCATTAATTCAACATTAAACTTTGATTACAACAGTCACACTGAAAAGCTAAGTCATGAAAAACAAAGCCATAGTGTAGAATCTCGACAATGACGGTGATTGGCTGTTGGCGCTCCACAGTAACGCCTACACAACATCGAGGCCGTAACTGTCAAACATCTCTTCGGAACCAGACTCTTCTCGGCGAGTTCACGAAAGCGAGCGAGATTTTAGCACCTGGTTGATTTGTACGCGACCGACCACCCCTTCACAGGCTTTGTTGGATCATTCTCAAAATAGCATTCTCTTTTCTCCCTCCCTCCCTCCCTCCCTCTCCCTCACCCAGGGGTTCCATGGAGATGGTTGTACATGTGGATCGGCCGGCAATATTATGCTCGTATTCCAGGTCCGCTGCAGATGTTCATATCCCAGGTTTGTGGAAGATGTTCATATGCCAGCTCTGCAGTAGATGTTCATATCCCAAATGCTCTGGGCCAAGTTGACCATAATTTAATATTTTATCTGGCGATAAAATAAAATTGTGTGTGCGTGCGTGCATGCGTGTGTTCCAACTGCATGAGTATGTTGCAGTTTAATGCTCCAACTGCCTCCACTCTAAGCACAACAAAGCAGTTCTTTAAATATCTGAGGTCTTCTGGTCCATGTTGGTCCCAAAATCAAAGTTAGGTTCAACGTCCAGGTCCACTTTCCCAAAATATACAGCCAACCCCAAGATTCTTGGCTAAAAACATGTTATGACAAAACAAGATGGTGCTGTGCTATGAGTTTAATCCCAGAACAGACTTCCCAGCATGCACTGCACGTATCAACTGTAACGAATCTTCGCCACTGAAGGTGACAATCTCGATGTTTGAGTTATTGGCATATTTTCCCTTCGGTGGCCTGTGGTTGCCATTGGCGATGACGCTGCACATGTGTGCTCCGACCTCCGTGGCGGTGATTTGGCGACTGAAGTTCTGCAAATCAATGAAAGAATTTGTTAAACACCAGATTCAGTAATTCTTCATTCATACATTCCATCGGTTGCATAAAATCTGCACAGAAATTTAAGATTAGGCAGTTTTCGTGGTACAGACGAATTATCGATATTTATTGCGGACTATTGCTAATTAATCAAAGTGGTGCAAATTACAGCCCAAATGTGTGTTGACATAGTGCAATTTGTTAAAACTCCATCCTCAACTGATTTAGCCAATCACAAATCAGGTTTGGTGGTGTCCAAAAAATAATCGTTATCCAAAATGATAAACACTGTATGGGTCAATGCCAATCATGGGCGTGACTTCCATCCTCTCGCCGATCACATGATAAACTTATGACCTATCTCCAAGGGTGAAATTTGTGAGTTTTCAGCGTTACAATTTTCACTTTACTTAATGTTTGACCGAGGATACTAGGTAGGTTTTTATTTTTCATCAAATTAATCTGAAATGAGACTAGCAAAAAATTTGAAATGAAGAGGAAACTTTAACCTAATTTATCCATTGTCTTTTCAATATGAACGCTTCGCCCCAAATATCATGTTTACATTGCGTGCTGGATGGCAAAGTCGATAAATGGCAAGGTCGATATGTATAAACAGAAAACGGTCAAACTATAAAAAAAATTATGTAAAAAAAGAAATGTTTGCTCAATAAGATATCTGAACAGTCGAGGTGTTACAATATAAATAGTTTATATTATATAACTTTATGTTATTGTAATATTAAATGTGATTCATATGTACGAGGCCATCATCACCTTCAGTTGTTTTTGTTTTGAGTTGAAACTGAACATTTTGCCAACCATCAAAAGATATTTATGTTTTTTTCACTGAGAAAACATCTGAGACAGTTCAACGGGCACATGCAGAACGACCCATTTACTTCCACGCAACCAAGAACATGGTCTCAATTTACCTGTGGAATATATATGACACCCTGGATAATCTTCCGCTTCTCGTTGTCACTAGGTGGTGTCAGCAGCACCAATGCCATGTCAGGTTTTGTTGTGGCCAACACAGCGACCATCTGTGTAAAGAGATAACATTTGAATGTCAGGGCAGCCAATTTGAAACAACACCATTCTCAAGTGTATTGACCTGAGGTCATCTCCAACACCAGACTTCCACAAACAACAAAACACGAGAACATTTGTATCATTCTAAAAAAGGAGAAAGTGGAAATGACTCAGCCATGTCTTTAGAGTGACCAATCACAGCCAGCGAAAACAGCCTTGATCAGCACCCCAGCAGGGAAGAGGAAAAGATAAAAAACAACACTGAGACTAAACAACACCGAGACTATGGATGGAAGAACTGAAGGCTGCTGGGCTGACATGGGACACAGCGGCAAGTAGAACCCAAGACAGAGGGAACTGAAGGCTGCTGGGCTGACATGGGACACAGCGGCCAGGAGGGCCCAAGACAGAGGGAACTGAAGGCTGCTGGGCTGACATGGGACACAGCAGCAAGGAGAGCCCAAAACAGAGGGAACTGATGGCTGTTGGGCTGACATGGGACACAGCAGCAAGGAGAGCCGATGGCTGAAGGAACTGAAGGCTGCTGGGCTGACATGGGACACAGCGGCAAGGAGAGCCCAAGACAGAGAGAACTTGTGTGAGCCTTATGTGTCACACCTGGGCACAAGGATTATGTAAGTAAGTTATTCTAAATTATACAAACAACTTGCAGAAAGATATACATGTGTAAATAGCAGTTTGATCAAAGTGTTACGAATGTATTTAGACAAGTAACAAACAGAAATCAGCAAAGTTGACACAAATATGTAACTTTGTGTGTCTAAAAGATCTGACAAATGGAAAGTGAAAGGTACAAAGTCTGATTGTTATAAAGTATTATTGTAAAATCATGTCATAAAGTATAAATTTTAACATATTGACCCCCCCAAGTGTGTTTTGGTAAACCACCATTTTGTTTTATAATTTGGCCGTTATTTAATTCGAACGTTTTGGGCGAATTTCATGTTGAACGGCAAGGTCGATATTCATAAACAGATAATGGTCAAATTAAATTTGTTTAAATGTGCTTCACTAAAACACATTTGTACAGTGAAGATGTGAGAATAGATATAGTTTATACTGTGTAATATGATTTTACACTACCATTGATCAGACCTTGTATCTTTAAAGGACCAGTATTCAAATCGTCTCGCTGCCCTACAAAGCCTGGATGACTGCGTTTAATCCCCCAGTTTTCCTCCATTGTATTTACAAACAAAATATGAAGAAGTCACAATAAACATATTCATTATACGAACTTGGGATTTGTAAATATTTTATTAAAAAAAGTTCTGCTGATTAAATGTTTGTTAATAGGATTGCCCCCCACTCACCCTCCCCATTCAAAATGAAATTGGAAAGGGACCATTTAAAAAAAATGCTACAGAACAAAATGTTGGGTGATACTCCAAGTATATCCTTGATTCATCCAATCAGATCTATTTTTTGGGGGATTATTTAAATTTTTTACAGTTCACAAATCCAGTTCATTTATGTCCAAATATGTAGTGTGTGAACATCCATGGTTGATTTAATCTTTTAAATATGCATTTTTTTAAATCACTGAAAGAAAAAGTTAAATCTGATAAGGCTTTAAATAGTGGATATCCAAAATGGTAAACACTGTACGAGTCAACGCGAATCATGGACACGACTTCCATCTTCTCACCAATCACATGACATGATTTTTTAGCGTTTCCATTTTGACTTCAATTAATGTTTGACTAAACATTAAGTAATTTAACAGCTTGTATGATGATTCCACAAAAAAACAACAGTTGCACTAACGAGCTAGCATGGTGCAGTGGATACTAGGTACATTTGATTTTTTTTAAATGAGACTAGTGAGGAGGGACCTTTAATCAAATTGAGGGGAGGATCTTTAATCGAATTGAAGAGGAACCTATAATCAAATTGAGGAGGGACCTTTAATCAAATTGGGGAGGGACCTTTAATCAAATTGAGGGGAGGACCTTTAATCAAATTAACTCTGCCTGGAAAATGCTCTTTGAGAATCTCCTGCCGGTCCCAAGCCCGGATAAAAGAGGAGGGTTGGGCGTGGGGCCAGCAACCCCACCCCGTAAAAACAGCCTAGCTACGGAAACTGAAACAAGAGAGAAAACTGCACCGGGCGGTAGGAGAGAAGCAGTACAGGCAACTGGACTTATGAAGGATGGGAACCAAACCCGCAAGGAAGTCTTCACCCCGATGGCGGATCTCCTTACACCCAAAACTTATCAACATCGGATGCTGGAATGTGAGAACACTATATCAGACAGGAAGACTGGCACAGGTTCTCCAGGAAATGCACCAATCCAAAATCAGCCTTCTAGGTATCATGGAGGCTAGATGGACTGGAGCTGGAAAACGACAACTGGCGACAGGAGACACCATACTGTGGTCAGGCAGAGAGGACAACCAGCATAGACAGGGAGTAGCCCTGATCATCCAGAAGGAGAAAGGTAACACTCTTCTTGAATGGAAACCAATAACTGAACGATTTCTTTATGCTAGATTTAAGTCCAGATTTATCAAACTCTCAGTGGTAACCAGTTACGCACCTACAGAGGAAGCAGAAAAAGAAGAAAAAGATAACTTCTATGACAGTCTTCAGTCAATTTTGGAAGACATCCCCAAACATGACGTACTAGTGGTTCTTGGAGATTTCAATGCACGAGTTGGGAGTGACAACACTAACAGGGAAAGGATCATGGGCAAACACGGGACAGGTACAATGACTGATAATGGCAGCAGATTGTGTGACATATGTGGGGAGAATGACCTCGTGATTGGAGGGACACTCTTCCAACATAAGACAATACATAAGCTGACATGGAGATCCCCAGATGGCAGAACTGAGAGTCAAATAGATCACATCCTTGTAAATGGAAAATGGAGACGCTCTCTACAAGATGTCAAAACAAGGAGACTAGCTGATGCTGGCAGCGACCACAACCTGTTGATAGGAAAACTTGCACTGAAACTGAGAAAGGCAAAGACAGGAGAGAAGAAGAAAGAGCGTTTTGATACCACCAAGCTACAAAACCCAGAAACCAAGCAACAGTTCACAATTGCTCTGACGAACAGTTTTGGTATTCTGCAGGAGGAAACAGAGATGACTATACACAGTTTCAACATGGCCATGGAGCTAGCAGGGAAAGCAGTGCTAGGCTACAGAAGAGCAAAGAAAGAGCAGTGGATTTCCACATCAACTTGGGACAAAACAGACCAAAGGAAAGGAATAAAGAAAAAGCTGCTCACCACAAAGTCCCCAAAACTCAAAGAAAGACTTTCAAGAGAATACTCACAAAAAGACAATGAAGTAAAACGGAGTACCAGAGTAGACAAACGAATTTACATTGAAAACCTCGCAGAAGACGCAGAAGCAGCAGCAAGAAGAAAGTATATGAAGTCACTCTACCAAATAACCAAGAAGCTGAAAGGAGATACAGGTCCAAACCAGAATCTCCCACTGAAAGATGCAGATGGAAAGATAATCACAGTCGAGAAAGAGAAGATAGAGAGATGGAAGGAGCATTTCCAACAGGTTCTCAATCGTGCAGATCCACCCAGACTTGCAGACATCCCGGAGGCAGCAGATGACCTTGAAATCAACCTCGACCAAATCACAGAAGCAGAAGTCAGAGAAGCCATTAAAACCCAGAAGAATGGAAAAGCACCAGGAAGCGACAGCGTCTGCGCAGAAATGCTGAAAGCAGATGAACAAGAAACACCCAGAATCCTCTGCCAGATCTTCCAGAGAATATGGGATGAAGAAAACACACCAGATGATTGGAAGACAGGCACAATTATCAAGCTACCAAAGAAGGGCGACTTGTGGAACTGTAACAACTGGCGGGGCATAACCTTGTTATCAATGACATGCAAAATTTTCAGCCGCATAATCCTGAAGAGAATATCAGCAGCTACAGATACAATCCTCTGCCAGGAACAAGCCGGTTTCAGATGAGGAAAGTCATGCATCGACCACATTTTCAAGCTACGGCAGATTTTGGAACAAAGCACGGAATGGAACAGTACGATCTACATTGCCTTCATTGACTTTGAAAAGGCCTTTGACAGCCTTCACAGAGAATCCCTGTGGAGAATATTACGTCACTACGGGATCCCACAGAAGATGGTAAATGTGATCAAGATACTTTACACAGACGTCCAGTGTCAAGTCGCCTGTAACATTCACATGTCAGACAGCTTTAGCGTAAAATCCGGAGTAAAACAGGGATGCATTCTCTCACCATTTCTTTTCACCCTTGCCATCGACTGGCTGATGATAGAAACCACCAAAAATGGAAATAGAGGCATCAAATGGACACTTACCTCGATCTTGGAAGACCTGGACTATGCAGATGACATTGGACTGCTGTCTAACAGGCACAAAGACATGCAAGAAAAGATTGACAAACTCACAAGAACAGCACCACAGATTGGGTTAAAGCTCAACACAGCAAAACCCAAACTGATGAGGATCAACAACAAGACAGATAACCCCATCACCATAAACAACAGTGAGGCTTTGGAAGACGTTCAGGACTTTGCATACCTGGGAAGCAAAATCACAACAGATGGAGACTCTGCAAAAGATGCCACGGTAAGGATCAGAAAGGCAAGTCAGACCTTCGCTATGTTGAAGCCCATCTGGAAATCAAAGCAACTGAGATTGGAAACAAAACTGAGACTGTACTATAGTAATGTTCTCAGTGTACTTCTCTACGGCTCTGAGTGCTGGAAACTGACAGCAAAGCTAGCACACAAGCTTGAGACATTCCAAAACAAGTGTCTACGGAAGATCCTAGGAGTATTTTGGCCCAACACCATCACTAATGAAGAGCTGCACCGCAAAACAGATGCAACATCCTTGGCCACACAGATAAAGAAGAGAAGATGGAGATGGCTTGGACATGTGTGCCGAATGTCACCTGGCGCACTGCCCAAGACAGCCTTACGCTGGACAGCAGATGGAAAAAGGAGACGTGGTCGCCCAAAAGAAACATGGAGACGAACAGTGGAGAAGGAGATGAAAGAATGCGGCCTGACATGGAACACCATCACCAAATGGGCTGCAGACCGACAGCAGTGGCGCTCTCTTGTTGATGCCTTATGTGCCACCGGGCACGAAGAGGACTAAGTAAGTAAGTTTAATCAAATTGAGGAGGGACCTTTAAGAGAATTGAGAAGGGACCTTTAGGAGAATTGAAGGGGACCTTTAAGAGAATTGAGGAGGGACCTTTAGGAGAATTGAGCAGTGACCTTTAAGAGAATTGAGCAGTGACCTTTAACAGAATTGAGGAAGAACCTTTAGGAGAATTGAGGGGGACCTTTAAGAGAATTGAGGAGGGACCTTTAAGAGAATTGAGGAAGGACCTTTAGGAGAATTGAGGGGGACCTTTAAGAGAATTGAAGGGACCTTTAAGAGAATTGAGGAGGTACCTTTAAGAGAATTGAAGGGGGACCTTTAAGAGAATTAAGGGGGACTTTTAAAAGAATTGAGGAGCATCCTTAAACTAATGCTGCCAACCTGGACAAACTTACATCTCTGGCCTTCTCAAACTGGAACTCTGAGACAACGGCTGACTGTCCTCTAGTTGAGTGGACCAGTTGATCCAACGCCTACAACAACAGCTTATAACTAGTGGGAACATCCTCATACGAATGTACAGTAGAGGTCCATCTGAACCAGACCTAGGACTGTGTTATTACTTTATAATTAATTCCAAGAATAAAAGTATAGTACATTGTAATTGCTTGCACCTTGTCAGTTTGGAGTGAACACTTCAGTTATGGATGTTTACGAGTATAGATTTATGGACGAGATATAAATATTTGTTTAGAGAGAAAAAACTGTAGAGAGAAAAACTACTGCTGTACAGGTTGTATGCCAAAATACAGAGAATAAGGTATTTAAAAAAATAAAGATTTTTTATTGAACAAAGAATTGCTAAGATAATAAACATATCTGTATTTGACTAAAATGTTGGCTATCTTTGTTGCCATGGAAACGGGGTATGGCATAAAAAAGTGAATATATTCTTTACTCAGCAAAACCTATTTAACATAATAGGTGAACTGATTATTGCAATGATTCAATTAAAAAAAAAACTCCCTAAAGTGGGGTGTCTCTCCTTGAGGGGAATCTGACCTGTCGAAGGTTGTCTTTAACTGATTTGTTCTTCTCTGCACTGAGGACATTGATCTGGAGTGATTGTAGCGCCCTCTCTATGTTGTCACGGTCAATCTTTGACAGCAAAATGTCTTGTCCTGACAAACTCTGTAACGTAATCGGACTTCATTATTGACCTGCTATAGAATCATCTTTTTCAAAATATTACCATCATATTTATTTTAGGATGGCATAAAACTGTTAAGATATGACTATGACTTGGATTGAGTTTATTGATCGATTTGAATTCAAAAATAAATAATTTACAAAATACCTTGTATAGATTACCATTAAGACATATAATGTCGCTAGCATGGGAACCACCCATTAAATAAACTCAAAATCAATACGATGCAACTGTATAAGATGGCCAACAGCCCCACCTTCTGCGTCAAATAGTTCACAATAAAACTGAATTTTGGAGATACTAGAGATGCATTGACCTGTGCTGAGAACAAGAACTGATCTGTGCCAGTTCAAGCCAGTGCAAACCAGTTTAAACCAGCAGGTCTGCGCTTCACCACAACTACCTTTTCAATGGCTTGAGCTTCTTCCACCCAAAGTGTCCTCTTCTGGCCAGTACTTGTCCACTGCTGGAGATGGTCAAGTTGTGACCTTAACCTCTTTCCATTGGCTATTGCCTACAAGGTCATGCAGGTCATTTTGGGTCAATAGGTCAAGGTGACAAATCACTCTATTGTTAGAACAGTGCACTAAAGAACATCTTGTTGACAAACAACACCAAATAAGAAGAATAAGATGTTTTTTGTTTAATACTAAACAGACAAGATATTGATAGGAATGTTATCTTCAAACGGAAGGTAGATGAACTAGAGGACATGGAGTAATCTTAATAAAAGTAGTGTAAATTAGGAGTAAGAAAGTATTCCTTGTCATGGAATGAAACACATTGCTTACTGATGATGTATAAATATAGAAGTAGCAAGAATATATTTAAGAACATGATTAATATATATTTGACAGTGTAAATAGGATTTAAATGTTAAATACCAATGTGCAATTACACTTATATGTTTGACACAAGTATTACTATAATTGCAGCAATTAATTATTTTTACAATCTTAATCTAACCCAATCAGAATGCATACCCACCTGCCTTGCTGGCGTGCCTGTCACGGCAATTACCCTTTTTGTACCCTGGGTCATACCCAGGAAGTTAGTTACCACTAGCGCCCCCAGATGGCCAGTGTTGTCAACATGTCTGAAAAATTAAATTATACAAACCCATTGTGTACGAGTGGACAAGTTATTATCTTGTTAGTCTCTTGTATTTTATACACAGATGCTGTTGATATTACGGTGAAACAATACATCAAATTATTGATTATTAATTTTATTTATTTACTGACCTAACTAACATCAACAGTAATAAAAATAGAGTAGCTTCATTCACGGATTCAGCAATTTTAATTAACTACCTCCAAAGCTACGCAATACCACCGCCCATCAAATATGGGTGTTTTCCCGGCTATTCGCTATTCTGTGATACTATCGCAATCAGGGCTGCAAGATAACACTGGCCTGGTAGCCAATGGCCTGTACTATTGCAATCAGGGCCGCAAGCTAACACTGGCCTGGTGGCCAATGGCCTGTACTATTGCAATCAGGGCTGCCAGCTAACACTGGGCCGGTGGCCAATGGCTGGTGCTATTGCATCTGGGCCAGTTCCGTCTGTCAGGCCACCAGCCTATGTGGCCGGTGACTTTTGTATCCTCCGATATTGTAATTTTTAACACTTTTTATATGTTAATTCATAAAAAAATTCAATAAATCTCATCCTGCATTCTGATATAGCATCTGAACCACTCTGTTGATGACCTGGTGACGAAAAACATGGCAGTTAGTAATGAAGAGGCGTTGGTACGTCTGGGCTTGGGGCAAGTTGACTAGATGAGTGACACTTGAATAGAAAATATGAAACCAATTTACCTACAATACCTGGTAATTAACAAGACATGGATAAAAATAAAACAGGTGTTTTGGGAAAAGCAGGTTGAAGGAAAGAAATAGGTACACATAAAATAAATCCCAAATAGAAATGTCAATGGGAAAATGGAAGGAACAATTAAAGAAAGCCACAGATAGTGGGAATATTTAAAGATCCACTTACGTTCCTCCACAGAGTTCAACCGAGTGCTGTAGGCCGAGTTCACTTTTTGGATCCGCCAGCAGTTCGTTGACAGGGACACCGAGAGAAACCACACGGACGGAGGTCGGATAAACCTGAGGGGGAGAGGTGGTTACATTAGTGTTGTTCCAATTAATCGATTTAGTCGACAATTGACTGGTTCATGCTTTTGATCAATGAATTGATCACAATCTTGTATGATAGATCAGTTTTGATTATATTCATTCTGAATGTCATTCCCCATTAATCCATGCTTATTTGTCAGAGAATCACAGAGATTGTGACAAGAGAGTGTGTACGAATATGACAGAAAACTTCTGATTGGCTATTCTGCCCCTTTCTCCTGGTTACTGACCAATGAAAGCCTCCGTATTATTAATCAGTGACATTTATCAAATATATTGATTAACTTTTATGATCAATCATTAATTGATTAGATAATCCAATGATTGATGATATTGACCAATTCCCAACACTAGTAGCCATCCATATGATTCCTACAAGTCCGCGGGATATGTGGAAAACCTTAAGAAAGTTTTGGAAGTCCTCAAGAAGTGTGGGAAGCCTCGGGATGTGTTGAAAACCCCCTTGGGCAGTGTGGAAAGCCTTTGAAAAGTGTGTTAAACCCCCTTGGGAAGCCGTTCGGAAGTGTAGGAAACCCCTTTGGAAAGTATAGATAGAAGTTGGGAAGTGTGGGAAACCCCTGAGAAGTGTTTGAAGCCATATAGGAAGTGTGGGAAGCATTTGGGAAGTATGGGAAACTCCTGGGTGGAAGTGTGGGAAACTCCTGGGCATTTGGGAAGTATGGGAAACTCCTGGGTGGAAGTGTGGGAAACTCTTGGGTGGAAGTGTGGGAAACTCCTGGGTGGAAGTGTAGGAAACCCCCTTGGGAAGTATAGAAAGAAGTTGGGAAGTGTGGGAAACCCCTGGGAAGTGTTTGAAGCCATATGGGAAGTGTGGGAAGGATTTGGGAAGTATGGGAAACTCCTGGGTGGTGTGGGAAGCCCTCGGGAAGTATGGGAAACCCCCGGGTAGTGTGGGAAGCCCTCAGGAAGTATGAGAAAATCCTGGGTAGTGTGGGAAGCCTTCGGGAAGTATGGGAAACCCCAGGGTAGTGTGGGAAGCCCTCGGGAAGTATGTGAAACCCCCAGGTAGTGTGGGAAGCCCTCGGGAAGTATGGGCAACTCCTAGGCAGTGTGGGAAGCCCCAGGGCAGCGTGGGTAATCAACAGGAAATGTGGGAAACCCTCAAGGTGGTTTAATAAATATCCAAGAAATCATTGAACTCAGATTTACCTGTGGAAACAAACATATTATTATTATTAGCTCTAGAATTGAAGAGCAAAGGTAACGGCCATGTGCCATGTGGCTACATAACAGACGTGTCTCAGACTAGAATACTTCAACTACAGTGACAGTTGTCAATACTGGCCACCAGGGGAACTCACCACGTCATTCACTGTGTGTAGTCCACGAATTTGTTGCACTTCAGCAAGTGGCACTTCCTTCGTGTACACGGCCTGTCTTTCCTTTATCACCTGGTCTGCATGCTCGGAGATGGCGACCAAGTCTTGTTGTGAAATTGTACTCTACCAATAAAAACAATATTACGTCAATTAAGAGATAAGGTCAATAACTACTACAATAATCTAAGGTTGCCCACAATGTAAGATCTCTCTTACTATTTCAACTAATGTGATATAAGGTTGTTCACAATGTAAGATCTCTCTTACTATTTCAACTAATGCCATGCTGTCATATCTCGATTCATTTGGTTTCATAATCATCTGCTAAGATTCATCTTAACTTTACGTTCAAGTAAGTTTTAATTATGTATTCTTTAAGATGATAATATCTTTCCAAAGCACTAGAATGAAACATCTTTCGAAATTTCATGAACTGTAATCACAAACGACCACTTTGATAGGAATGTAACCACCTATTAATTTAATTTAAAATGATAAAATCTGAATATTTAAAATAACCTGAACCTCAGGTATTTCATAGTTTGTAGTCAGGGATAAAACAGCCATGATAGGGTGACCACTGACCAGGGTGACCACTGACCAGGGTGACCACTGATCAGGGTATTCACTGACCAGGGTGACCACTGATCAGGGTGACCACTGATCAGGGTGACCACTGACCTGGGTGACCACTGACCAGGGTGACCACTGACAGGGTGTTCCCTGTATGTTTATTCTGTTTTTATTTCATAAAAAAGAGAAAACAATATTTTAGAACCAAAGACAAAATAACTGTTTATTGAGATAATAGTTGGGTAATAATTGCATATTACCTTTGAGCAGGAAAAGTCAAAGGTCAACTTCTCTGGACTGACCATTGAACCCCGCTGCCGGACATTACCCAGAATGCAGTTCAGAGAAAGATTGAGCACGTGCGTTGCGGTGTGATTGTTCATACATTGTTGTCTGACAGTCTGAAATAATAAACACATTAAAGATTGGTTGGTTGGCTATATTGTCATGTTTGTCACTCGGTCTGGATAAACCTTATTCTCTATAATAACACACTGACAGTTTGTGGATGCTACAGTAAACCCCACTGCACGTACAAATTCTACGAGGCTCTTCCATCAATCTCCCACTAAATAACTGGTTTGCAAAGTGAGTAGATCAACAGCAGATCAACATTCCTGACCCTCGCCACCAGGGGGCTTCTGACTACATCAGTACTATTGACAGATCAACATTCCTCATCCTCGCCACCAGGGGGCTTCTGACTACATCAGTACCACTGACAGATCAACATTCTCCACCCTCTCCACCAGGGGGCTTCTGACTACATCAGTACCACTGACAGATCAACATTCCCCATCCTCGCCACCAGGGGGCTTCTGACTACATCAGTACCACTGACAGATCAACATTCTCCACCCTCTCCACCAGGGAGCTTCTGACTACATCAATACCACTGACAGATCAACATTCCCCATCCTCGCCACCAGGGGGCTTATGACTACATCAGCACTGCTGGCAGATCAACATTCTCCATCCTTGCCACCAGGGGGCCTCTGACTACATCAGCACTGCTGGCAGATCGACATTCTCCACCCTCTCCACCAGGGGGCTTATGACTACATCAGCACTGCTGGCAGATCAATATTCTCCATCCTTGCCACCAGGGGAACTTAACTTTAGCTCTTTCAAGTTTGTCTGCAGCCGTATATCAGCCATCTGGTTCCCAGAAACACGTTGACCATGACAGCAAGTGGGACAAAGTACACAACTAATTTGGCACAGTTCCGTACAGCGTGTAGGATATATGCCAGAGTAACACTACCGTTGGTTTGTGAGGAAGACATTCCTGTGTTCTGTACAGCGTGTAGGATATATGCCAGGGTAACACTTCCACTGGCTTGAGAGAAAGACATTCCTGTGTTCTGTACAGCGTGTAGGATATATGCCAGGGTAACACTTCCACTGGCTTGAGAGAAAGACATTCCTGTGTTTCGTACAGCATGTAGGATATATGCCAGGGTAACACTTCCATTGGCTTGAGAGGAAGACATTCCTGTGTTCTGTACAGCGTGTAGGATATATGCCAGGGTAACACTTCCACTGGCTTGAGAGAAAGACATTCCTGTGTTCTGTACAGCGTGTAGGATATATGCCAGAGTAACACTTCCACTGGCTTGAGAGAAAGACATTCCTGTGTTTCGTACAGCATGTAGGATATATGCCAGGGTAACACTTCCACTGGCTTGAGAGAAAGACATTCCTGTGTTCTGTACAGCATGTAGGATATATGCCAGGGTAACACTTCCATTGGCTTGAGAGAAAGACATTCCTGTGTTCTGGTCATAACCTGTTCCAGCTGCTGCTTAGAGCAATATATTACTAACTAATGGAACCATTTATGTGAATTGCAGACAAAATATGCTACAGTCACACTGCTCTAAGTAACAATTATCAGGAAAATGTATATATATAGAAAAAACAAATAATGTTCCATTTGTCTTCTGTGCACTCACCTTGTCAATAGTCAAGGTCACCTTGTTACCGACCTTGAATGTGCCCTGTTGAACTTGTCCTATATGCAGGACGTAATTCTGTAGTTCTTGAACTTCATCCACCGCAATGTTACATCCCTGGGTTCAAAGGTCAACATGGCTTCAGAAAAATTTAGCCGTTTGCCATTGGAATTTTTAATTTTTTAATATTAATTTACTTTAAAATGCCTTATGTACAGTATATTACAGCAGTATTAAAATTTTATTTGAATTTAATCATAGTCACACAACTGACAAAATGCCCATGTTTATGAACCACCACAAGCATATGCATACCACAACAATCAATATAACTAAATTTTATACAATGGACATGCAAGACTACATTAGAATTCCAAACTATTTGTGTGATGACTCAATTATGTCAGCAGCAGAGTTGTTTGATTTAAATCATTTGATTTAAATCATTGATTTAAATGATTTTTTGGAGTGATTTAAATCACTCCAAAAAATCATAGATATTTTTTTATTTCTATTTGTTTATCTTTGTCTCAGTGTACGGTTAATTATAGTCAAATATTGTATGGCATTGTGTGTGTTTGAAATTTGGTATCAATTGTTGCTGTCACAGCAAATAGAACAGATTTTATTAAAAAGCAAATTGTTCTATCTATTAGTTACTGGGGGGCAACTATCGGGGATTGTTTTACTATTGCAATAGGATCATGATAGCTGTACAACTATTGCAATAGGATCATGACAGCTGTACAACTATTGCAACACTATTGTGAGTCTCATAACTATCACAATAGGATCATGATAGCTGTACAACTATTGCAATAGGATCACAACAGCTGTACAACTATTGCAAGTCTCATAACTATTGCAATAGGATCATGATAGCTGTACAACTATTGCAATAGGATCATGATAGCTGTACAACTATTGCGATAATACTGCAATAGTCTCATAACTATTGTAATAGTATTGCTATAGTATCACAGAATAGCAATGAAATCAGTACCAAACTGTAAGTGATGGGTGGCGCCACCTACTTTGGAAGTAGTGGAGAAATGCTGAATCAGTTAATGAAGCTGCTCTAATCGACGACTGTTGATGTTAGATTGGCAAATACACATAATTATCCAATATAGCTGCAAACATGTTTATTTATATTATTACACTGCTGAATTGCTTTATCAACTATCATTACCATTGATAATTCATTGTATTATCAATGATAACTATTGATAGTTCAATTTACTATTGATAGTATTGCACCGTCACTTCGACTATTGTGAAGTATCAATAGTCTGATGTTTTGTTACACCCCGACTAATAAAATTTATTATTTCTAGAATAATGCATGTCACTGAATTCACAAAGTGACCATGTCAAGTCTTACCTCCGAGGTTGTAATACGACCACTGTCAGATTTCTGGCCTCCATTCTCGGCATAAAAACAAGTTTTGTCCACTAGAACTCCACAGCGATCGCCCTGGCTAATGCTGTCCACAAATTTCCCATCATGCTTCAGGGCCACCACAGTGCCATCTAGTGGGGGGAATTCTGCAATCAGATTCAAAAGATTTGGATAATCACAGTAATAAACAATCAAGGTTTAAATGTCAACTAAATACATAAGACATGATAATTATTTTAATGCAAAACAAATGTGACTGTCACATGTGGACAATTATAAGTTATATAGTCAAATCAGCGTAATTGTTCTTTCAAAAGGTGAAACCAACTACAGTGTACTCCTGCTACAAAGAATATCATGGGGGTTAGTCAAATTGTTTTACACGAGTCATTCCATATTAAATCAACCAACACAATTATTGACCCCCTCCAATTTTAATGAACTTTGGCACACGTTAGAACTTTAGTGAAATTTACCTGTGCCAAATGTAAGATTTTGTGAGTGAACTAGTCTAGAGTTATTGCATATTACTTATAAAATTACATGGTAAGATAATTTTTTATGAAGGTCACTGATCTTGCTTGACCTTTGACCTGATATACCAAAAATCCAATATGAATAAATCCTGATTTTGATCAAACAAATTTCAATAGCCATTTTCACAAGTTTTATACAAATTAGAGTGGGCCCATGATAACATCTTGAGATACAGCAATTTTAAGTGAGTTTTTGACCATTTTCACACAATTTCACATTCTTCTAAATATGTACGTATACATAACTTTGGCCCCTATGGTCACAGAATCCTCATTTCATTAGAGCAGTTTGAGAACATGTTGGCCTTTTTTGTTGATTTGATATGGATTGACCCATACACTTTCTTCCCACCCCTGGCCAGTCTTACCGTAGGTGCCATCCTCAACTGTATACTCATATTTGTCAGCGTCTTTGGTGCAAGCTATCCCACAATCCTTAAAATATGCCATGTCATGCTGACTCAGCACCCTATTGTCCCAGGCAACATCCGGTGAAGATGTAACCTGCAACAGTAACAGGCAATGTCACTACCAAGAATTCTGCTTAATAAATATTTACTGCTCATAGATATATGCCCATGGTACATGTATAAAAACTTTAACACGCATTTTTTCTCCTCTATTTCATGTAGAGACCTGTAATTATTTATGACTTGCAGAAATCTCAAAAAGAAAACTAAAAACTGTTGGTAATGTAGGCTTTCACCTATAACCCCAGGACACTATTGAACAACAGCCAACAACAGCCACAGGACACTATTGAACAACAGCCAACAACAGCCACAGGACACTATTGAACAACAACCAACAACAGCCCCAGGACACTATTGTACAACTACCAACAACAGACACAGGACACTATTGTACAACCAACAACAGCCCCAGGACACTATTGTACAACAACCAACAACAACCCCAGGACACTATTGAACAACAACCAACAACAGCCACAGGACACTATTGAACAACAACCAACAACAGCCCCAGGACACTATTGAACAACCAACAACAGCCACAGGACACTATTGTACAACAACCAACAACAACCCCAGGACACTATTGAACAACCAACAACAGCCCCAGGACACTTTTGAACAACAACCAACAACAGCCCCATGACAATATACACACATCAACCCTGGCCATTGGACAACAGTCGTACAGGAACTAGTCTCACCCCTTCATAGAGGGAGCAAGGAAAGAGATAACAGCTGGGACGTTGCAGCCGTACATAAACTAGTTTCATCACCCCTTTATAAAGGGAGCAACGAGTAAGCACATGGTATCACGGAAAGAAAAATGGTTAAGTACCTTTAGACTGTTGACTATCCCCTCGTATTCCTGCATGTTGAGACCAAGACCTCGGTCCTCAGCCAGGTCCTGGAGAATGTGGACCGGCACATGGACCCCAAACCGTCCCCTCTCCAGTTCTAGGATCTGGTCCCCTGGAACAGAAGGATCAGTCACTTGGTTACTACACCTGCTACCAAGTGATGCCACACACACACACACACAGTAGTACTGCCATTGTCCACCGGGTGGCACTACATATACACTAATACTGTCATTGCCTACCAGGTGGCACCACATACTATCAACTGACAAAATGACCATTATCTGTTTAATTTGAATGTTTTGCCTGAAATATCATGACTACTTTGCATGCTGAACGGCAAGGTTGATATTCAGACATATATATTTTTCTTTTATGACTTTCAAAAGCCACTTTTAAGGCGAGATCAAATGTAAGCATTTTCAAGCCTTTTTAAATGTAAGACTCCACACATAATAACATACGTACCAGTGAGACAGGAAACAGGCCCATATTTGTTGAGGGCCTTTGCTAAGGCCTTGTTACCCTCTCCTATAACCTGCAAGTAGCGATCCTCTTCTTCGTCTATAATCGCCTGTGTCTGTAACACAACCTCTCACATTTAGTGGAATGATCAAACCACATGCTTCGAATAGATTTCAGGGTTTAGAAGTAACACACACAAAGTAATAGGCATAGTTCTATATTTGGCAAATTTAGCCCGCTTCCATGTTTGAAATCACAAATGGATGGATAACTGTCATTTACTAACACAGCATTTCATATCCATGACACGTTGAACATGCATACATCTGATTTCAACTTGTATAGTATATCAACGAAACAGTTTATTTGATGCAAAACAAAAATCTTCTTGTATCATCCTCAGTTTAATCAGTTGATACACCTGTATGTTGAGTCGGTGGATACACTTGTATGTTGAGTTGGTGGATACACCTGTATGTTGAGTCGGTGGATACACCTGTATGTTGAGTCAGTGGATACGCCTGTATGTTGAGTCAGTGGATACACCTATATGTTGAGTCAGTATATACACCTGTATGTTGAGTCAGTTGATACACCTGTATGTTGAGTCAGTTGATACACCTGTATGTTGAGTCAGCGGATACACCTGTATGTTGTGTGAATGGATACACCTGTATGTTGAGTCAGTGGATACACCTGTATGTTGAGTCAGTGGATACACCTGTATGTTGAGTCAGTGGATACACCTGTATGTTGAGTCAGTGGATACACCTGTATGTTGAGTCAGTGTATACACCTGTATGTTGAGTCAGTGGATACACCTGTATGTTGAATTTAAAATACAAATAGTGCCTAATGTTGAAAATGCAGGTTATACGGGAATGATTGAACAAAACTAACATTTAAAAAGAAACAGGTTATCAACATCACTATTATTGTTTGTTGTTGTCGTTGCTGTTGTTGTTTTTTATTACAAACCTCTGCAGAATTCCTCTGTATTTCTGGGAAAGCTTCACCCTGAAACACAACATTTGCAGCTTTAAGGGCCACTAGACCTGAAGAGACGAGGAAAGGTAACACTTGGAAATATAAGAGCACCCACACGCGCATGCACATAGACACACATAATTACGTAATTTCCAAAGTTTCTGCAAACATTAATTTACCCATCCATGCATGTGATTTCACATAAGATCTGTTTGTCATGATGGCTGAATTTGAATGGTGTGTGATGGCTGAATGTGAAGGGTGTGTGAAGGCAACAGTTGTGTGTTATGATGGCTGAATGTGAAGGGTGTGTGAAGGCAACAGTTGTGTGTTATGATGGCTGAATGTGAAGGGTGTGTGAAGGCAACAGTTGTGTGTTATGATGGCTGAATGTGAAGGGTGTGTGAAGGCAACAGTTGTGTGTTATGATGGCTGAATGTGAAGGGTGTGTGAAGGCAACAGTTGTGTGTTATGATGGCTGAATGTGAAGGGTGTGTGAAGGCAACAGTTGTGTGTTATGATGGCTGAATGTGAAGGGTGTGTGAAGGCAACAGTTGTGTGTTATGATGGCTGAATGTGAAGGGTGTGTGAAGGCAACAGTTGTGTGTTATGATGGCTGAATGTGAAGGGTGTGTAGAAGGCAACAGTTGTGTGTTATGATGGCTGAATGTGAAGGGTGTGTGAAGGCAACAGTTGTGTGTTATGATGGCTGAATGTGAAGGGTGTGTGAAGGCAACAGTTGTGTGTTATGATGGCTGAATGTGAAGGGTGTGTGAAAGCAACAGTTGTGTGTTATGATGGCTGAATGTGAAGGGTGTGTGAAGGCAACAGTTGAGTGTTATGATGGCTGAATGTGAAGGGTGTGTGAAGGCAACAGTTGTGTGTTATGATGGCTGAATGGACAAATACTCACCAGGCTTTCGACAACAATCGGCACAAGGCTGCCAATGACACCAGGTGGCGCCTTCAGTACCCTATGTGCCTGCTTCACACATCGATGAACAATCTTCCGCACTTTGCTACTGCAATTTAGTAACAGCCGTCATCATTAATGGGTAGCAACAAATTGAACAGGGAAGTTCTATAGGACTGATGAGGGTAAAGTTAGTTCACCTTCTTCCAGTTCGTCTACTGTGTTTATATGGCTAATTGTAAGACAGATTCCCAGTTCATCTACTGTGGTTGTATGGCTAATTGTAAGACAGATTCCCAGTTCATCTACTGTGGTTGTATGGCTAATTGTAAGACAGATTCCCAGTTCATCTACTGTGGTTGTATGGCTAATTGTAAGACAGATTCCCAGTTCATCTACTGTGGTTGTATGGCTAATTGTAAGACAGATTCCCAGTTCGTCTACTGTGGTTGTATGGCTAATTGTAAGACAGATTCCCAGTTCATCTACTGTGGTTGTATGGCTAATTGTAAGACAGATTCCCAGTTTGTCTACTTTGGATGTATGGCTAATTGTAAGAGAGATTATCAGTAGGTGAAACGGGAGCAGGTGAATTGAGGATATGCCCCAAAGGTATGAGGTATATTACTAATTAAAAACTGATTGCCCCAAAGGTATGAGGTATGTTACTAATTAAAAACTGATTGCCCCAAAGGTATGAGGTATGTTACTAAAACATTTTTCTTTAATGGGATCCAACACAATAAAGTGGGAATAATTCCGTGGATATTTCACAAATCAGAAAATAAGACAAAATGTATAAAATAAATAAATCAATAAA
The DNA here is from genome assembly GCA_033239005.1 of Lamellibrachia satsuma. NCBI lineage: Eukaryota > Metazoa > Annelida > Polychaeta > Sabellida > Siboglinidae > Lamellibrachia > Lamellibrachia satsuma. The sequence goes on from BSQZ01000003.1 coordinate 2,884,443, forward strand.
TACAGAATAATACACGTATTGTATTCTACCTGCAATGTACGGATTAAACTAATTAACACTATTTGTTTAAAAATAACAGTGCAGTGCATCTCTTGTTGATAGTTCAGTTATTTTTTCTTAAATAACTGAACTGTCAACAAGGGATGTAGTGTATCATTAACTATAATTTAAGAATAATTTCTATGTATTCTAATGTTATCTGCTGCAATATCTACTGAAGTGAACCCTCCACTCAATAACGCCAAAGATTAAACTCTCACATACTCCAAACCTCCACGTCCAGGTCGAAGGCCATCACTAATGGCAACAGTCAACATACGAGCATGATCTGCAATAATGCGGTAGGCGGTGTCGATGCCAGCCTGGTCAGTGGCGCCGGTGTGTCCCTGGTATACTGGAGCACCACAGGTCTGAAACAGACGGGGAATATGTAGAAACATATATGCAGACTCACTACTTGCAATTTGGATCTATCATGTTGCTTGGCTATGTAGTAGGCTGGTGCTGAAATCAAAATGTCTCTTAAAAAAAAGGGTCACGTAATGCATTTTTTAGTAAAGCATTCATTTCAGCAATACTAAATAGAAGGGTGTTTGCCTATTTCTATGTCAAATTGGGAGTGATTTTGTTTTCGTAATTTTCACGTTTTGGGTTCAGCACATCCAAATCAACCTTAAATCGTTTGTTGACATGATTTACTAAAAATGCCTACAGGCACCGATATATAGTTCCTTTTATAAATAGGTGAGGCCGACTAGTTCTTGTATGCTGCACTGCTTCAATTGTTTTCTTTCGTCAGCCTTTTTCACTGCACTTTTCATTCTGCTCTGCGTTTCTCACATGCCTGTTAACTATGATATTGTGTTCCCATCTAAATTGTGGTCTAATCCCTTTTCCCGTGGCTTTGATGTTTCACCGTCTCTGCTCTCTTTGGGAGTCAGCGCTCCTCCTTCCACACCACGTGACCTACCCACATCATCCCGCTTCTTGCTATTCTTCCCGTTAGGCTGAACTACATCCCAATCTCTTCCCCCGTGTCAATATAACAATAAGGACAAATATAAAACCTAACGAATTAGATAAAATATCTAAAAAAATAAGATAATATCCCTTAAAAATATAAGATAATATCACTAGAAATATAATATAATATCCATAAAAATACTACCTAAAATCCCTAAAAATATACCCCAACAATAGACCCTGCATACTGTGAAACAATGAATGTGTTCAGTTCACATGTACTACACTCAAACACAGACAGTGTGATTATTATCTGATGAATGTGATCAAAGGGTGTGATTATTAAGAGGTGAGTGTGATTATTAACTGATGAGTATGATCAAGGAGTGATTATTATCTGGTTAATGTGATCTAAGAGTGTGATTATTAACCAATGAATGTGGTCTAAGAGTGTGATTATTAACTGATGTCTGATGAGTGTGATCGAAGAGTGTGATTATTATCTGGTTAATGTGATCTAAGAGTGTGATTATTAACCAATGAGTGTGATCAAAGAGTGATTATTACATGATGAAAGTGATTAAAGAGTGCGATTATTATCTGATGAATGTCATCGAAGAGTGTGATTATTACCTGATGTCTGACGAATGTGACCGAAGAGTGTGATTATTACCTAATGAATGTGATCGAAGAGTGTGATTATTACCTGGTTAATGTGTCTAAGAGTGTGATTATTAACCAATGAATGTGATCAAAGTGTGATTATTACATGATGAATGTGATTAAAGAGTGTGATTATTACCTGATGAATGTGATCGAAGAGTGTGATTATTACCTGATGTCTGATGAATGTGATCGAAGAGTGTGATTATTACCTAATGAATGTGATCGAAGAGTGTGATTATTACCTGGTTAATGTGATCTAAGAGTGTGATTATTAATCAATGAGTGTGATCAAATAGTGATTATTACATGATGAATGTGATTAAAGAGTGTGATTATTACCTGATGAATGTGATTGAAGAGTGTGATTATTACCTGATGTCTGATGAATGTGATTGAAGAGTGTGATTATTACCTAATGAATGTGACCGAAGACTGTGATTATTACCTAATGAATGTGATCAAAGAGTGTGATTAATGTGATCTAGAGTGTGATTATTACCCGATGAATGTGATCAAAGAGAGGCTGGAAGAGATCTGTGTTGTAGTTTGAGGTCGTGCCCTGTAGTACCGCTGTAACCCTTTCAAGCCCCATTCCAGTGTCGACATGGTGATGCGGCAGTGGTTGTAGTGACATGTCACCAAGTCTGTCGATCAATAACATCACATTTGAACACTGCAATTTTATCATATTTTTGGAGCATTTAATTTAATAATGCTCAATAAATAATGTGAACATTTTACATACTGCTGTTTAACAGGTAAAATAATCGGTTTTACCTTTGGACTAAAATGCCATATAACAATATCAAGAATACTACATATCTGTGTAGGTTGGATGGTTATCTTGGCAATGTATCTGCAATAAATTTGAACATATAAAAAACTAATGCTAATTTATGAAAAAGGGCTTGCCCATAGGGATTTTGACCGGAGGGTGTTATGTGTGGTGGATGTTTTTTATCCATGGGATTGTTCAGTTGATGATTTGTCCATGGGGATTATCTCTAGTAGGTATAATTTTCTTGGGGTTTTGTCGTTGGGATTTTTCATTTGGGAATTTGTCCATGGAGGCTATCTCCAATGGGGATTATTTCCATGATGGTTTTTTGTCCATGGGATTTTTTAGTTTGGGATTACCTCCAATGGGTATTATATCCATGAGATTTTTTAGGTGTGGATTTGTCCATGGGGTTTGTTCACGGGGTTGTTCAGTAGGGGATATGTCCACGCCAAACCTCACCTGTTGTACTGCATGAAGACTATGTTCCACAGTTCTATCACCTGTGGACTATCAGCGTTCACCAGGCGGCTGGCGTCACAGCTGTGGCTGTGATCGTAGTGCAGCTCAGAACATGGACCACAAGGCCCGGTCTCTCCCATCTCCCAGAAGTTGTCCCGCATCCCAAAGGGAAGAACTCTCTCTGGCGGCAGACTGCAGGGAGAGGAAAACAAACACGCGGTATTGGAACCTCCGACACGCTTGAATTCTTAGAGGACACGTCGCACGGGAATATGACTTGTTTCTGAGAAATAAGGGAACATATCAAACAAGCAATGGGGGAACATATAAAAAATGCAGTGGAGATAAACTGGTATTTAATTAAATGAAGGCAGATTGTGTTATTTCAGATCCTTCACATTCTACAAAACAAAGCCTTGATTGTACCGGACATATCAACAATGATTTGTTAAATGTTCCTACCAATGCCATCTCGACATACCTAGGAAACATTCAGACATGCTCCAATTCTAAAGTTATTCCTTTAAATAATGCCACTACTGTCCATAGCCAGACAGCAGACAGTCATACAGCTGGGTGAATTGAGGCAACGTGGAGTGGACAAAATGGTCCCTGGAGGATATAGACGTTAGCAAGAGAATTTGAAACCGAGCCCTCTCGGTCGAAAGACTGACAGACTGACTACTATGCTACCACGCCCCACAAACAAATATTACATGTAAAATAAATCCACCTAATATCAATACTACTCACACATATTTAACCCTTTAGACCCCATGCCCCTGTATGTGCCCAGTAAATATTCCCCCAGTGTGCCTGCTGCTGCAAATGGCTGTATAAGTAAAAGGTATGTTCTTATATAGCGCGGTATCCAGTCCTTGGGACTGTTCAAAGCGATTTACACCTCACCCCTGGCAGACCTGTTCATTCCAATGCCATTTCGACTTCTCTGGCAAGCATTCAGCCATGCTGCAATTACTACACGAAGATTATTCATTCAAATGTTTATCTCTGTAGCCAGGTTCTCATTTATACAGCTGAGTGAACTGAGGCAACGTGGGATGAACGAAACTGCCAAAGCTTCGAAGCAGCAACCAGAGGATTCGAACCTGGGTTCTCTTGATTGAGAGTCTGACGTTCCAACCGCTACGCCACCGTACAGCTTCAGGACAGATGTGAAACTAAAATTACCTAATTTATCCATATCTTAGCTATCAACTGTGGGTACTACACGTGGAGGAATTGAATGTTTTCATTTCTTTTGCATTTGAAGTTCTTTCAAAAGCTGCCTGGGTATACCAGGATATATGCAAATTTCACTGGTCAAGGTCTGAAGGACTAAGAATCCTGCCAATTGTATTGGTTATTATAACTATTAAGAGAGGGTTCAATCTAGGATGTGCCTTTGTGCCACTGATGCAATATTGTAAATCATAATTCTGGCATTTGGCACACAAAGATATAGTCGACATGCCCTAACAAAACAATTCTACATAAATTGACAAGAAACATCTCTTCACTTGTTCAATATGTGTGCGACTATTCTACAAATTTATTAGCCAAGACTCAACAGCAAATGAAACATACTTTCCCTTGGTGCCCAGTGGAAAGCAGCCAATGCTGGCGAACTGAATAGTGATGCCAAAAAGGTGATCTTTTGTGCCAGCTTCAACTATTAACAGGTGTCAACACTCAACAACGTAAACATTCGTGAGGAAATGATAATAGAGATGCCAACAAGAATTGGAGCCATGTTGGATTCCATGGAAGATTGTTCGATTTGCATTTGGCCGACCTTCACTTTCAACGTTCGCCCACGTAACTATTCATGGATTATATTTGCTGTATTTTGGAAAAGTATATTATCACTATATGTTCATTAAATAATTAATATTACGCAGTTTAAACCGTCATTAACCCACGCTGACTTAGAAGCCGGCATCCCTCGGTCACGGGAGGGGGGTGCTGGCTTCAACTGACAAACTGTCACAGGAGCCTAATATCCCACAAACAAAAGTTATATATATATATATATATATATAATTAAGATAATATAAGATAATATAATGCTTAATAAATGTTGATGGTGGAATACAAGCAGCTTCTTGTAACGTTGTAAAAAATTGCAAGGGAAATAATTGTTGTCTTATTCCCACCGTTGTAATATTGTCTACAACTTCCTTAAAACATCTTATTTGTGGTAGTTCTGAAGGATAATGATATCGTACCACTTCTTTCTATTGCAATAAGAAACAATTCAAAATTATTCCAAATCATGCCAATATCCAGGCTTTGTCGAACTACAATGAATGTCAATTTCAGGGTCAAACTGGCAAACACTATTGTCCAAAATGGCCCACTTCTACAACCTAGATGGGCCAATGGCCCAATTCTACAACCTAGATGGGCCACTGGCCCACTTGGCAAACACCCCAGATTGAACCTTGCTGGGACAAGGACTCAAATAAAAAAGTTACTGCTCAGATTCCCACCCAATCTGCAGCCAGATGTCTCTGCATTCTAGGTCAGGTTCAACTCCTGCTGCTTCGTTTCCGCCAAAGTAGGTCACATACAGGTGGCGCTGAGGTAGTCCATAAACATTGGTGAGTAGATCCCACGCCATTGTACAGGCTTCTTTCTATATGCCAAAAAAAGTCACAATATTAATTTATTTCATGAAAGAAATTGTTTATTAAGGCCAAACAATATTGGCCTTAAGTATATATATATATAGATATATATATATATATATATATATATATATATATATATATATATATATATATATATATATATATATATATATATATATATATATATATATATATATATATACATACTTAAGGCCAATATTGTTTGAAAGTAAACCATTTCTTTCATGAAATAAATATATATATATATATATATATATATATATATATATATATATATATATATATATATATATATATATATATATATATATATATATATATATATATATATATATATATATATATATATATAAAATGGATTGGCCATCAGTTGATAAACAGGAATAACATATTAGTACTCAAAGTTTGGTGTTAAAATTAATATGCTTTACACATTTGCTTGACCTAAAAGCCTGTGAGAAAAAGCCTCATTTAAAGAATGTACAGGCAAGTCATAAAAAGCCTCACAAAACTGGTGTTACACAGGATTCACAAATTTTATATTTTCAAATTTGGTAGTATAAACCTCAAAATTATATGATAGATAGAATTCAGACATTAATTGATAAAAAAAAGCCTCACAAATGTGTTGATTGAAATATGCAGAGGTGTCTGCTTGAGACATGGAATGCTAACAAACATATCTGGTTCACTTTGTTCTACTTTTTAAATCAAAGACCTGGACTAAGTTCTGATGCAAATATAGTAATTTACTATGCTTCAAAGGCCTTGGAGATTAGCAGAAAAATAATGCAATCTCCAAAGATTGATAAGTTTGCCCACAAGCATATTCCCTCAATTTATTGAAATACAAATGATACATTATTAAACATTTAAACTGTAATAATTGAATAGAAAACATTTGGTTCACAAAACAGCACATAGAAAATAGTGCTTCAATGTTTTAAAGAAAATTTCATAAAAGATAATGATTTTTTCTCTGGCGCCAAACAGATAAATCTGACAGTCAATGTTCAGTTTTCACGATGTGACCAATACAAATGAACTGCACGAACCTTGAAATAGTCTCCAAACGACCAGTTTCCCAGCATCTCAAAGAAAGTGTGATGGTAGAGGTCGTTGCCCACATCATCAAGGTCATTGTGTTTACCTCCGACACGGATACACTTCTGACTGTTGACGACACGTCGGTATGATGCCATGTCACTTTGTGGGTCGACAGTGCCCAGAAATAAAGGCTTGAACTACAAGAAAAGAATTACACAAAGTGTTTAACTCAAACACGGTTGCTATGGCAACTGTGTAACCAATTCAAAACAATATGATGGCTACTGCAGTTTGCATTGTATCAACAGTTTGGAACCAACGCTGAACAACATTCACTGCTGATTAGAAAGTGATTGTTGTATTGTGAACACCCCCTGATTAATTTCAAATGTCCACATATACATAAAAAACAATTTATTTATGCAACTACACTCCTAAAACATATCTAGAAATTGGCTGCCATATAAATATTTAGCTCCTGAAGCTACTTTCTGCACAATAATGAGTGGTCATCAGCCATACTAACTAACACTATTGCAAGACATGAATTCAGTGGACCGCGGGTGTTAAACAACCCATACTTGGCAGTGATTTTAATGATTTAGTATCATTATTATAAATAAAAAACTAATATTGCTTATTAATGTTTGAAATGTAGCCCTATAAAAGCTGAATACTGCAATTTTGTGTGTATAATATGTATTTTTCTCTTTGTGTGTTACTTAAAAGTCCAGATGTGTATTATACAAAGTAACAAAGGTAAAAAAATGTGTTGGACCAAATGCGCAGTAATCAGGAACAACAGATTGGCCAAAATTATTTATACCACTAAACGACAATTCGTATCTCATTTTTTTCATGCTAATGAATTCATTCAATCATTCCATGTATCTGAGTCATTCTAACTGAACAGGTTTCTCTACCTGATTCATTCCTGCATTGATGAAGTAAGTCCCCTCGTCCTTTTTTGGAACGACAGAAGAAGACGGCACAAAAAGGTGATCGCGACACCTGAAAAAATTTATGAACGTTTCCCGAGTCTTCTGTGACGTCCATGTCTGATTGGCCGCAAGAGTGCGGGTGACATCTTGCTGCAAAGATTCAGTCAAATAAACCTTAGACAATGAAAGTATTTAAAAGCTAACATGGTGTTGGATTTCCCCAAAATTAATCAGACGCAGTACTTATTATTAATTAAGCATCAAAATCATCACGCAAAGCTAAATGACAAATGTGACAAAGACTTATCAGGCCTTGACATTGAGTTTGTGTAGCCAGTAGCCAGGCGGGCCAGTAGATTAGAAAAGTGACTAGCCCGGGTATTTTCTCTGACATAAAACATAGAATGTGTGCGAAGCAAAACTGAACCGAGCGAAACTGATGTTTGAGCTGTCACTTGTGATGTGCATGGGCACTGCTTATTAACTGGTTACATCAAAACTGGTATTGCAGGTCGAGGTCTGCTGTTTCTAACATGTGAAGTCACTATATCAGTCCACATACAAACAATCCTAATATTATTTAAAAGCATCTCCCTTATAAATAAAAATTACCACGTTGCAAATGTAGACTGGGCATGTAGAATAAAGACTACCAAGATTAGAAGTTTTGGAAATGTATCTACCTTGCACACATGTACTCTAAAGTTTGTCCTCACTACTTGCACCCATTGAACTTACCGTGTATAGCCTTCGGTCGTTCCAGGCGCACAGACGACAGTTTGAGTGTGGTTGTTGCCATAGTAACCTCAGCATCAATCCCCTTCTGGTCAGTGTCATTGTAAGTCTACCTAGAAATGCTTCAAATAATTGTAAATTTAAATATACCATATTTATATGTGTGCAGTAATTGTAGGTCACACACACAATTGATACAACAAATGTTTGTTGTTATTGTTTACAATAATAGTTCTCTTGTTGATTAAAATAAATAGTATCAAATGATTACCAAGCCAAGGTAGGAGTATATATAAATATCCACTTGATTATTATGCACCCGTCAATTGCATCAATGCACTGTTATGCAGCCCTCTACGGGCAATGCTTCATTGCCCATAATTAAATAACGTTCCATTCCATGTTTTTGACGCCCAACTGGAGACATTTTGACGGACCATTTGGCCAATTACTTATATTTTAAAGTCAGATGCCTTATCGATTATATCATATGATACTTCGCAGAATTTTGCAGACAGGATAAGCTGTTTGCCGGTGCAAATAATTGTAAAAAAAATAATGGAAAAAACATAATAGCAAAATAATTAATATATATATAGGAATATATCATCTGACTTGGCCCTATATCGGGGTTAACGATATGTTAGAGTCAATTAAGTGACTTTAATTCACTGGTTGCCATCATTCGGACATTGATGAACCTTAATGCATCCCTAGTGCATATTTACGACACATCAAAGGTGGAATTTGATGTACTACTGCATAAGTATTTGTATGGACATGATGCACCTTTGACGCACATTGCTGGCGGTTGTGGGGTGAATCATGCAACTGACAAACACTGTATAAAGTTTGTCTGAAACATGACAGTGATTATTTTGATGATTATGAAGCGGCTTTAAGCTAAGGCCTAGGCTAGGTATTACCAAAGGCTTATGGTAGCTATGCTGGACCATTTTGAGATAATTAATTTATTACAAAGTATTATACATCATTGGAAAGGTCTGTTATTAAGATACATCATGATATCAGTTGTATGCCTGTATGTTAATTAGTTTTCATGTTAGAGCACTTTAAAGACACCCCCCATCAACGTTTTCAAAACACGTTTTTTTCTATTTTGATCAAAAAAGTGTACCTGGCCTAAAAAATCTACTAATATTAATGTAATTGCTTTGATATATTGTAGAAGTACTCGATGTTCTCAACCAGTGTGGGGGTCATTCATACCAGTGTATCCATTATTTTTGTTGCAAGAGAGCTGTAAACAGTGCTATTTTTCACTTATTTTGCAAATTTTTACAGGGGCAGTTGGTAAAACGTAAAAGAAAACACAGTATATACCCTGCAGAGACATTTTTAAAACTCAGTGTCTACTTCTAAGCATGTTTGACATGTATAGGTCATTAGCATTGTTATTTATATGAAAAATATTTTTTACAAGAATTTTTAACTGGAAACTATTATGTACACTTTTACAGCAGCCTTTTCATGCTGATGCAAGATGAATATTTTACATGTGTGTCACGTAGACTGAAAATCGTCGGAAAGGCCTATTATTCAGATACATCATGATATCAGTTGTATGGCTGTATGTTAATTAGTTTTCATGTTAGAGCACTTTAAAGACACCCCCATCAACGTTTTTCTATTTTGATAAAAAAAGCGTATCTTGCCTAAATAAAATACTAATATTACTGTTAATGTAATTTTTTTGACATATTGTGGAGGTACTAAATGTTCTCAACCTGTGTGGGGTTCATTTATACCAGGGCATCCATTATTTTGGCTGCAAGAGAGCTGTAAACAATGCTATTTTTCACTTATGTTGCACATTTATACAGGGGCAGTTGGTAAAAAGTAAAAAAACACAGTATATACCATACAGAGACATTTGTTTTAACTCAGTGTCTACTTCTAAGCATGTTTGACATGTATAGGTCATTAGCATTGTTATGTATATACAAAATATTTTTACAAGATTTTTTAACTGCAAACTATTATGCAGATTTTTACAGAAGCCTGTTCGCAGCTGAACACACGCTGATGCAAGATAAATATTTGACATGTGTAACATGTAGGATGATGATCATTGGAAAGATATATTATTATGATACATCATGGAATCAGTTGTGTGGCTGTAGGTTAATTAGTTTTCATGTTAGAGCACTTTAAAGACACCCCCGTCAACATTTCCAAAACGCGTTTTTTCTATTTTGATTAAAAAAGTGTACCTGGCTTAAACAAATTACTAATATTAATGTTAATGTCATTTTTTTTACATATTGTGGAAGTATTAAATGTGTGGGAGTCATTCACACCAGTGCATCCATTATTTTGGTTGCAAGAAAACTGTAAACAGTGCTATTTTTCACTTATGTTGCACATTTATACAGGGGCAGTTGGTAAAAAGATAAAAAAACTATATACCCTACAGAGACATTTTAAAACTTGGTGTCTATTTCTAAGCATGATTGACATGTATAGATCATTAGCATTATTATGTATATGAAAATATTGTTTACAAGGTTTTAACTGTGAACTATTATGCAGATTTTGACAGAAGCCTTTTCACAGCTGTATCATGTAGGATGAAATGTAAGCTTTTATTGTCATACTTATTGCATTATCTGGGTGTATTAGTAGTTAAAATAAGAAACAACTACTATAAATATGTACGTCATTACAAGCATATCATATCAATATGTGTGGATCGTTGAGTAAATAACTATTCTGACACAATATTGCATACCAACGATCAGTTGTACATCATTTTTAGAGTTTCATACACCTTCACCCATCATCAGATCCAAAATAGATAAATTTGGCATAAACAAATATTTACATTACTACTAATTATAATACTAGTTATTATATAGTCACTATACATAAGTCGTATCCACAGTTATGATAGTACTTATAATGAAAAACAATCAGAAAGCACAGTTTAAATCACATTAACATTCCATGTGTAAGACTGTCAGCTTAATGTGAGTAATGGATGAATTTCTTCGTCTTGTCTGCTGGGACATCGTTTGACAGGTCAGTCACACCGTCACTTTGCTAGTTTGTTTACATGTTTTATCTCCTGCCAAAATGAGCAAAACACCCTTCAGAACTTCAAACATACACTGCTACACGATAATATAGTTAGATAGATCAATTATTACTTACACACGTACTTGAAGAATGGATGTTTATGAACTTTCAACAACTACGACGAGAAAGACGAACTTGAAACAACAGCGGGCTAGGACATCGCCTAATTTATTATTCTGACATGTGTGGCGCCACCTAACGTTCAAATAGCTAGATAATTCTTGGCGTCAGTGGATAGTGATAGGGGGTTGTTTTAGTTGTACGGTACATTACTAGCCAGACCTAGCCAAAATCAAAAAAAATATTTTTGTGTTAAATGACCAATAAAAAACATACAATTGTTTTTTTCGTGAATCAAGGTGAATCCCGGATTTGCGAGAATCGTGAAATTTTCACCTTAAAAAACAAAATACTTTCACCTAAAGAAATAAAACAGGGTGTACATCAGGGTAAAGAACGTTTATTCAGCTTTACAGGCATATGCGCACTTTTATCATGGGTGGTCTATGTCAGTTGCTATGGACCGTTTAAGGCACCCCCTGTAAACGAGCCTCTCTGGGGACACGTTTTGGTCGACTTGCCGATCATAGCACAACAAGCGCCGCCTAACGAGCTCCGGCATTGCTACTTATGGCTAATCAACTTCACAATGTCAAAGTGAATGGGATCGTTTACCACTCTGTCTCTGACTAATTTAAGGCGATTTGTCTGGGACCGGATGGTTCGGCCCATGATGGGTTCGGCCTATGCCAACTAATGGTTTGGCCCAGTTGTTTTGGCCCACGACGACGGATGTTTAGTCGCAAATAATCAAGGAGGTGAACTTAGCGAAAATAACGAAAGTAATATTAAACAAAGTCCACGGAGCCCATTTCCAAGTTAGAATACGACTAGAGTTAGAATATTACCAATCTTGGTATAAGAACTAGTGGCCTTTGTTCATAAACCCACTGACATAACAAGTTTTTGTTAGATCAAAAAGGGAAGGTGACAGTAACAACCTGTATTATCACTCAGGGACGAACGCTTGTTAGGCAAATTATTGGCATCCACTGTTACGTGTTCGGGGTTATTTTTATTCAAATAAAACAACTCACCATCTGAAATGTTTTGCCGACATTGTCATAAATCCTGATAATCTCTGGTATGTGTTAGACTTAAATACGTTAGAACGTGTCCACAACGATCACCGTCACGTATTTTACTACAGCCATCTACCGGAATTTGTCCGCAACAACAACAACGTGCACGGGCAACGGCACCATGTGGCGCCACTATTCTCGCTAAGTCAATACAATACAATACAATACAATACAACTCTTCTGATGATACATTTTTGCAGGCCTATGTCATCATAGAAAATGTAACTTGTAGTCCACCGGCTTTTGTAACAAAAATTATGTTGGGTAGAATTTTGGCAACCGTGCTTAAAAATAGCTTAATATTGTAGTGGACATAAAAACGATTGTTGCCATTTTTTATGTGAGTGTTTAGTATGATTTTGAGCTATTGTAAGGAAAACAGTAAGTTTTTTATTAAGAAACAAAATTAAAATGCAAACAATGAAATAATATATAATATAATGCAATGTGATTATTGACCATTCTCATACGAAGCATTGTGGTTTTCCACCGAGAATAAACTAAAATGATATAATTATTTGTACCTGCTTGTTGAATGTGGTGTAGGGGAAGGCAATGCTAGTTGAGCTACTGGGTTAGTTGAGCCACCCATGTTTCGCTGGAAACTACAGCAGCGACAGTTGCGTGGTGCCAGCCAGTGATTGGACATGTTATTAGAACACCATTGGCATATAATAGGTTACATTTGTCACAACGGCCAGAACACGTGAGCTAAAAGTATGTTTTTTGATGTTTTTCGAAACTTTTGGTAATTGTGATTAATGTCTGCTGGTGTGTAAACTATCAACGCGCGTGACCAGATTTAATTTTTTTGCATTTACAAAAGGTTTAACTATGCTCAGAGAGAAAGATTGTTTACATCGCCTCGCGCATTAATGAGAAGTTAATTAAACAAGCTTCATTGTAGAAACGGGGTTAGTTGAGCTACCCAAGGCCCAAGGGAGGTTTAGTTGAGTAGCGGATTACGAACGAAGGCGAGTGTTCTTTAATCCAAAATACATCAAGGAATAACTTTTTCCAAGCATGTTTGGACATCGGATAGCAACAAGGCTACATATTAGCAGTTAGTTACACTGGTTGAGATTGGCCTATATAATTCTATATTAATTACGTGTGTCGACTTATTAATTAAGTGAGTAGACTTGTCAGAGACGTGCTGCATCCATTGGGTAGATGTGTTGGCTGAGTTGTTGTGAATTGTGTGTACAAGGCCTACGTAAATTATACAAATAAAGCATTTACGCAACTTACGCTACACTGTGGCTCAACTTACCCCACACCAAGTGTTAGTTGAGCCAGCTTACCAACCCTATTTGAATCAGCTATATGCAATTATCTATGCATGCTAGATATATTAGCTTGCTATACAGTGATCTACTAATAATTATAGCTTATATGAGCTAAACAAAATTACTTATGACTATGATTGCGCCCTAGACATAACATAACAAAAGTAATGAAAAATGGCTCACTGCCTTCCCCTAATGTTTCAACTAGGACAATAGAAGTTCTGTATTTCCCCTGGTATTTGACAAATGAGGCTGGTCGTCTCGCTGTTTTTCAACTGCCTTGCCCGATATAAGCGCCGTACTCCGGTGGCGTAACCTTAGCGAGGGTTTCCTAGCGTATGCGCCCTGCGTACCATAGTCGCTATTCATCGCACAAAAAAAAATCGTTATTTTCCGATGTCGATGAATTTATAATAAAAGCTCTATTTAAAATTTGTTGTTCAAACTCCTCAAATATCACAAACAAACCGGTTGCTTATAGAAGTACTGATAATTATTTTAAGTTGTGATAGTTAGTGATATTAAAATAAAATTTATTGTTTGTTATGTTTTATCTAAACTAAAGGCTAAATGCAGAAAACTACAACACTGAATTAGGTAATTTCACGATCAAGGCATGTACCATACTGGGAAGGCGGCTCATGTGGCACGTGAAATGAAGAAATATAACATCCAGGTGCTGGGTCTCAGAGACTGCCTGCAAGACAGTAGAAGATAAAAAAACAAGCAAAATACTGGCAACTAAACAAAGCAGTAAAGAAGAGCGCAATAAAAGACAAATAAAACTCCATCAATGACCTAGCAACACAAGCTGAAATGGCAGCGCACACAAAAGAGACATGAAGGAACTCTATAATATAAAAAGAACACTAGCGGGGAAAAGAAGAAATCTTTCAAAAACAGTGAAAAACAAGGAAGGAAGAACCATAAACAAGGAAGTGGAGCAAAGATCAGGATGGGAAGAACACTTCAAAGAAACTCTCAACAGAGACCCACCAGCAGAACGAGCAGATATACAAATAGCAGAAATGTTATTAAGTGTTAACACAAATTCACCTTCGAAGGCTGAAATAAGTAGAGCACTGTATATGTTAAAGGACGGAAAGACACCAGGACCAGACGGCATACCACCAGAGGCTCTGAACCCAGACCCATATATGTTGTACCATCTATTCTTGAAGATCTGGGAACAAGACAAAGTTCCAACAGAATGGAAAAATGGATACCTTGTAAAACTGCCAAAGAAAGGTGACTTGGGAATTTGCAAGAACTAGAGATGAACAGCTACGTGAGGAACAAGCTGGTTTTCGGAAAAAACAAATCATGCACTGACCATATTGCTACACTGAGTATAATCATGGAACAACCAATTGAAAGGCAGTCATCCCTATATATTAATTTCATAGACTTCGCGAAAGCTTTTGATTGAATTGAATTGAATTGAATTTTATTCAACATAATCGATACATGTACATTTTCAATCATACATAATTGTAAACATAACTACCACAAATGTGGAACAATGAACACATAATTATAGATAGACAATTAGAAAATGTTGAAAGGAAATGCAAGAAGTTAAAAACTTATATATCGCATTCCCCCTAAAAAAATACTATATTGCACTGATTCCATACATATAAGACAAATGATTTAACTAAGCTAAGCTTAAACTATCCAAAAGTAATGGTAGTTGGCATATCGACAAGATATAATAATAAGAAATATATATATATATATATATATATATATATATATATATATATATATATATATATATATATATATATATATATATATATATATATATATATATATATATATATATATATATATATATATATATATGTATATATTAAATATATACACAACATAAAAACAAGATATTATTCATACCTAAGCAAGAGTAAAGCTTTATAATTTTTCTTGAATTGATAAATTGAATTGCACAACTTAATATCATCACACAGATCATTCCATATATTTGGTCCTTTTACACTAATACAGTCAGATTTTTTCGTAGTCCTACTATATCTTATTTTAAAATTACAATTTTTCTTACGGATGTTGTGATTGTGGCTAGCATTAACTTTCTGGAAGTACAGCAGAATGTTAGCAGGTAATAGACTGTTATATACCTTGTACATAAACACCATACTATTAAAATTCACCATGTCCTGTACTGCTAAAGTTTTCAGTTGAAAAAAAATTGGTTTAGTGTGAGACATATAGTCAGCTTGTTGACATATTCTAATAGCTCTTTTCTGAATAATATGCAAAGGATGTATTCGGCTCTTATAAGTATTGCCCCAAATTTCACAACAGTAATTTAAATATGGCATGATAAGAGTACAATATAATGAGAACAAAGCAGAACTATTCAATAAATGTTTCACCCTGTACATTACAGATACATTCTTTGAAATTTTATTTTTGGTGAGGTTGATGTGATCACTCCAATTCAAGTGGCAGTCAACGTGTACACCAAGAAATTTTGTAACATGCACTCTATTAATGTCCACACCATTTATACTGACCAAATGATTACCATCACACTTTTTGTTACTGAATATCATAAAGCTTGTTTTGGCAATATTTAAAGAAAGCTTATTAACTTGAAACCAACTACATAATTTGTCCAGTTCTTCTGATACTGTATTACATGTTTCTGTAAAATCATCTCCTGAATAGAAGAAATTTGTATCATCAGCAAATACAATTGATTTTATTAATGAAGACACATTGCACATATCGTTAATATATAGGATAAACAAAGCAGGACCCAGTATAGATCCTTGCGGAACTCCACATGTTACATTCATGCACTCAGAATGTGTGTCATTAATACAAACATACTGACTTCTATTCTCGAGATAGCTGCAGATCCACATATTTGCACGTCCTCTTATTCCATAATGCTCAAGTTTTTTTACAAGAATGCTGTGGTCAACTGTATCAAACGCCTTTTTCAAGTCAATGAATACACCAATAGTAGACTTACAATCATCAATAGAAGTAGTAATTTCCTCAACAAGCTCCATTATTGCTAGTGATGTAGACATGTTTTTTCTAAACCCATATTGGCTTTTGTACAGTATTTGTTTGTCATCAATAAATGACATCATCCTGTTGTGGAAGATCTTTTCTAGAATTTTTTAAAACTGAGATAGTATAGATATAGGCCTGTAATTACTAAAATCATTCATTTCACCATTTTTAAATAGTGGTATAACTCGGGCCAATTTCATACCATCTGGGAAAACACCTTTCTGTAACGAGATATTAAATATATGTTCTAGGGGTGTTACTATGTGAGGTAATATTTTCTTAACTAGGCACATATCAATATCATCATGATCTTTAGATTTTTTGCTTTTTGTGTTTTTCACCAGATTTATGATTTCTTCTTTGGTTACAGGCTTTAGAAACAATGTGTCCTCAACCTTATCAGATAAGTATCTTGTAAAAACATTGTTGCTTCTCGGGATTTTATTAGCCAAGGATGGCCCTATATTTACAAAAAAATGGTTGAAACAATTTGCAATATTTTTGCTGCCAGTAATTGTGGTTCCATTGCTTCTAAATTCTGTAGGGTAAATAGTTCCCTTACTTTTTTTGTTTATGAGACTATTTATTATTTTCCATGTTTCTTTGATGTTTCCCTTGTTTTTTCCAAAAGTTCTGTGTAATGTTGTTTCTCACAATACCTTAATATGCCTGTCAATTTGTTCTTATATCTTTTGTATTTTTCTTCACTAGCAGTTGATCTTCTCTTCAAGAACTCTCTGTACAGCAGATTTTTTTTCTTGCATGCTTGTTTTAATGAACTGGTCATCCATGGCTTGTCTGTCTGTTTGTTAATGGTTTTCTGATTAACGATGGGACATACTGTATTGTATATCTTTGTCAAGTTGTCAGTAAAAGTATTATACATTTCATTTACATCTTCACTACACAGTATTTTGTTCCAGTTAGATTCTTTAAGCTTGTTCATTAGCACATTTAACTTTTGGTCATTCACTATTCTCCTTCTGTTGTAAACTACTTTGCTGCATTTGAAATGGGTGCATTCAGTTATTTGGAAGATGGGCAAATGATCACTCATATCATTTATTATTAAACCACACTGTATAATTGATGATAAGTTTGTTGTGAATATATTATCTATCAGAGTTCTCGAGTGACTTGTGATCTTAGTAGGTCTTGTTATTAAAGGGTGTAATCCAAGACTGTACAACTGGTCAATGAAATTGTTTGTAGCATTGTGTTTATCATACTGTAGGAGATCAACATTAAAATCACCACACATGTAGACCGTCTTATTACGAATGTTTCTACAAACATTATTTATGAACTCGCTCAATTGATCAAGTTCAGTGTTTGGTGCCCGATATATACAACATATTATTACTGTTTTGCCATTTTTAAGAGTGATTTCTACAGATACTGCCTCTGCACAATTATCAATGCATTTAGATTTATTTGGTAGGTGCTTGTGTTGCAGCGAGTTGTTAATATATAATGCAACTCCACCTCCCTTTTTATAAATTCTTGAGCAGGTAAAAGTTGTGTAACCATCTATGTTAAAGTTATCACTGTCATTATCGCTCAGCCAGGTTTCAGATATAGCAATTACATCAAATTGCAATCCCAAGGCTTTAATGCTGTCTTTCAACTTATTAAAGTTACTTGCTAAACTACGACAATTGAAATGTATTATAGAGAAGTTAGCAACTCCTTCTGATGTTAATGCAAACTTGTGCTTGAATTGTTCATCTGTATAATATAAACTGTTCGGAGACACATGTTTATAAAAATTGTCATCTGGATCGGCTTTGTCAGTCAGAAAATATTCCTTATTATCAGTAAATGTAAATGGTTTAAAGTTTAGACTAGAGCAGTTGTCAAACAAATTACCTAGGTTATCATCAATACCTAATGTGAGATAATTTAGTTCATCGTCATTAGTTTGACTAAACGGAAACATGTCGGAAGTACATTTAACACAAAACCATTCGTTTTCAATATGTGAATAATGGTCGAGTTCTACAACAGTTAAATTTGCACATTTCCGATGAATCCAATTTTTACACACATTACAGAATATTGCATTTGAACGTACCTTTTTTAAGCACACACTGCATGGGTAATCCATGACACTAGGTTAAAGATGTTCAATTGTGACTGCTATCAAGCACAGTCCATTTAAATGTACAAGTTCAGTCCCTTTATCTTCTCCTCACTCCAGCCCAGATTGAAGAGGTCGTCCGGTGTTTCCACGATTCTCTTCATCTCCTTGCCGTTCTCTGTTGTGATGCAGAAGATCCTGCCGTCGATAGTCCACACGTTTCCAATGGTCGGATCATTTCTTAACATTCTTGTCAGCTTCGCGCGGAAGGGTGTTAGATCATCGTTCAGGAACACGCCCTTTCGGTTGAGATCCCTCAGTCGTCTCTTGTTTTTCACGAATGCAGTCTTCATGTCGCGCCGAACAAATTTGACTATGATGGGTTTGGCAGTTCCCTGTCGTCCTGGAAGTCGGTGGCTGACACTGATGTCATTCGGCGTTAGAGTAACGCCGATATCCGCAGCCAGTTGCTTGACAATGTCGTTCGTGTTTTCGTCTTCTGACTCTGGTATGCCGGAAATTCTGACGGAATCTCTACGGCTATATTGATTCTGGCGGTCTAACTCGAATTTCAATAGTTGGACCTCATTCCTCAGATTGTTCACTTCACTTTGTTTCGCATTTGATTCACAGATCTGTGCCACTGCGGTTTCCGTCGCGTTAACGACCGCTTTCACCAACAGCGGCTCTATGGCAGAGATCACCTGGGCGATAATGCGGCCGATGTCGAGCGGAAGGTTGTCGCCATTCGATTTTGATTTGGTGCCTTTCGTTGCGTCGCTTGTCTTGACGTTTTTCAATGCGCCACTAACAGCTTTCTCCACCTGTGCGTGTACGGATATTTCGTGAACTTCTGTATCAGTTTCTACAAGGTTCTCGAAGCGATTCGCATTTCTTTTTCTATTCTTTCTCGTGTCAGCTCTCGACTGCCCTACATTACTTGCCGCCATCTTGTTGTCCTTCCTGATAGTGTAGACCGAGACGTTATCTGGATGCTGATGCATCACTATGGAATACCAGCACAGTTTGTGACACTAATCCAGCAGATGTACGAAAACTCCACCTGCCAAGTTATTCATACTGGAAAACTGTATGAGACATTTGAAGTAAAGACTGGTGTAAGAAACACTAGTGTGCGGGTGAGTTTACGTCAGTCAGTTAGCACGCTCCACCCCAGCACTTATGACCGATATTAGCATCAGCAATTGAACAGTGCAGAACATATTTGGGAAATTGGAGCTGGATGTTGCACCCATTGTTTCTGTAGATTATGGGACTTTGTTTATTGTGATGAATCCCATTTCTTCCTTCACATTTCTTTCTTCAGCTGACACGGACGCTGGGGATGACAGGTCACGGCTGACGTCAACTGACATGGACGCTGGGGGGAGGCAGGTCACGGCTGTAGCATTCTTGGAGGTCGGTTATGTTGACATCTGTCAGCTTGTCCACATTATTGGGTAGAAGCTTCAGGTCGGTTATGTTGACATATGTAAACTTGTCCACGTTATTGGGTAGAAGCTTCAGGTCGTTTTGTTGACATCTGTCAGCTTGTCCACGTTAGTTGATAGAAACTTGTCCACGTTATTGGGTAGAAGCTTCAGGTCGGTTATGTTGTCATCTGTCAGCTTGTCCACGTTATTGGGTAGAAGCTTCAGGTCGGTTAAGTTGTCATCTGTCAGCTTGACCACCTTATTGGGTAGAAGCTTCAGGTAGAACACAGCTTTCCATATGATCGCACTCAATCTCGTGTCAAATTCCTGGAGAAGATGGTCTACAAATGGTGGGAATATTATATGTCGCCAGTAATTTTGTAAATATTTTGTTTGATAATTTCTTATCTGTTGATGACGTACACGTGTGTATATGTAATGATACGTAAAATATGAAAATATGGGAGGTCCCAATATTTTTCTGTTGGGGCTGCAGCATAACTCGACATTTTTATGCTCACACAAACCATCACACTATCGCTTTTTGTTTTCATTGTGATGATGGCCCCATGGGGTGGTAGTTTTCATTGTGATGATGGCCCGTGGGGTGGTTGTTTTCATTGTGATGATGGCCCATGGGGTGGTTGTTTTCATTGTGATGATGGCCCGTGGGGTGGTTGTTTTCATTGTGATGATGGCCCGTGGCGTGGTTGTTTTCATTGTGATGATGACCCGTGGGGTGGTTGTTTTCATTGTGATGATGGCCCATGGGGTGGTTGTTTTCATTGTGATGATGGCCCATGGGGTGGTTGTTTTCATTGTGATGATGGCCCATGGAGTGGTTGTTTTCATTGTGATAATGGCCCATGGGGTGGTTGTTTTCATTGTGCTGATGGCCCATGGGGTGGTTGTATTCATTGTGATGATGGCCCATGGGGTGGTTGTTTTCATTGTGATGACGACCCATGGGGTGGTTGTTTTCATTGTGATGACGACCCATGGGGTGGTTGCAACCTCCAAACTCCTCCCCCATATGACTCATTTGTTCCTTACAAAACAGGGAGATCTGTACAGGAAATATATACACATCTGTTCCCGGACATTGACACATGTGAAGCCATCACACAAGATGTCCCCGAAGGTGCCTCGGCATCCAACTCTTGCATTGGTTGTGTACAGGGTTGGCAATAATGCTAGTATAATTGGCTGCCTGTTTTCGTTTCTAAAGGAGAAATGGTTGTGATGCTAATAAATTAATATACATTTTGGGTTGTACATAATTTCCGCAGTTGTTATCTTAGTCGTAAAACTAATTTCTTCCCTAATCTTTTCCCTAGCCATAACGGCATTATCTACAACCCAAATTTGGTATTAATTAATTAATTAATGCCTCATTCCAATATATATATATATATATATATATATATATATATATATATATATATATATATATATATATATATAATGATGGCCCCCAAATCCGCTACTGTATATAACGGCGCGAATTTTAATACGATTAAGTATCTTACAAGTTTTTGTTAGAAAAATCAAAGTACGTAAAACATTGTAGGGTATTAAAAAACATTATATTTGACAAAAGTGCACCGCGAGGCGCCAGCCGACGAGTCCATATATTGTCTACACCACGAACAGAACATTTGTTTGTCGCTGTCCCCCTTCTCGGGCAGTGGGCAGGTCCAATGGACCTGTATGGGATGGAATAAGACACTCCCGCCCCCAAGGCATCAGCACAGAGGTCAAAGTTAATGGACAGAGACTTGAGACAGTAACAAGCTTCAGGTACATGGGATCAATTACCACAGATGAGGGTTCCAAATCGGAGATACTTGCCAGGATTGCACAGACAACAGCAGCACTAACAAGGTTGAAACCCTCATGGAACGACATAAACTTCACGGTCAGTTCGAAAATAAGGCTGATGCACTCCCTTGTCTTGTCCATCTTTCTGTACGCTTCTGAAACATGGACCCTCTCAGCAGATCTACAAAAGAGGATACAAGCCATGGAAATGAGATGCTTTCGGAAGATCTTGCACATATCATACAAAGACCAACAAGATCAAACAAGCCATCGGACCATATGACGACCATCTTACAACAGTTAAGAAGCGTAATGTGAAGTGGTACGGTCATGTATCTCGATCATCTGGCCTTGCAAAGACTATCTTGCAAGGTACCGTAAGAGGGGGGAGACGAAGAGGTAGACAGAAGAAGAAGTGGAAGACAACATCAAAGAGTGGACAGGAATGGAGTTCGCTGACTCCCAGAGGGCCGCCGAGAACACGGAAACGTGGAGAGAGCTGGTTAGAAAGTCATCAATGGTGCCCCAACGATCCTTACGGGTTATGGGAAAGTGAAGTGAAGTGACCTTCTCGACGGCCAGAGACGGCCGGACTGTCAGCATTGTCGAATTTCCTGGCTCTCTTTGAGTCGTAGCGATATATATATATATATATATATATATATATATATATATATATATATATATATAAATTACGTGGCTGAATGCTTCCCAGAAAAGTTTACTTGGCGTTGGAATGAACATGTCTGCCAGGAGATGTAAAGCGCTTTGAGCAGTCGAAGGACTGGACATTGCGCTATGAAAGAACCTACCTTTACTAGAACGAAAACCATTTATTTGGTTGAAATCCGTATGTTTTACTTGACATTCTGTAAAAATTCGTATACATCCGTATAATTTTTTTATTGTTTAATTGTTTATAGCATTCATATTCCGATTGAGTGTCGCCATCTGTCAGACCATGAGATATACCTACAGATCCGTCAGACTATGACATATACCTACAGATCCGTCAGACTATGACATATACCTACAGATCAGTCAGTCTATGACATATACCTACAGATCCGTTCTCAGAGTTTTGAAAGGGGGGTTTTCGGGCGTACACAACTGGCCGGGGTTTCTGGGATTTCTAAAAAAAATTACTGTCAAACAAAGTGCTCCCCCAGAGGACGGGCAAGGCCTACATCAAACAATATGCCCCCGGAGGACGGGCATATCATACATCAAACAATATCCGGTAGGTTTTGTCGGAAATCTGGCATCAAAAGTATTTTAGGAGAAACAGCACACAGGCTATTCGATCGCTAAAAGTGCAACATTCGATTTTATGTTTGTGTGATGGACGCAAGAAAATATGTAGTTTATAACGATTTTTTTATTTTATGCAAATCCGTATTAAACGGGACATGGCTGTATTCCATCCCAACTCCCCAATATCAATATTTTATGCTGAAGTCAATGCGATGTGGCTGGTCTGCCGTCCATGCCTAGCGTCATTACTGCCAGGCCCTGTTGTGAACGACCTGTTGTAAACGACGTATCAGCGAGTAATGTACTCACTCGTGTTGCCGCAACATTGTTCAGCCGTTCTCCATTGAGTTGTCAGGTTGTTTACGTTTAGTGGTTATCAGCAATGTAATTGCCAGTTAGTTCTATCGAAAGTGCCGGATTATCGACGTGGGAGGTCTAGTAAAAATTTTTTTTTTGGGCCCTTACCGAATGTGTGAAAGACGAAGATCTAGACGAGTGGTATTAACTATAGAGGTAAAGGTTATTCAGCAGTGTATTAACTATAGAGGTAAAGGTTATTCAGCAATGTATTAACTATAGAGGTAAAGGTTATTCAGCATTGTATTAACTATAGAGGTAAAGGTTATTCAGCAATGTGTTAACTATAGAGGTAAAGGTTATTCAGCAATGTATTAACTATAGAGGTAAAGGTTATTCAGCAATGTATTAACTATAGAGGTAAAGGTTATTCAGCAGTGTATTAACTATAGAGGTAAAGGTTATTCAGCAATGTATTAACTATAGAGGTAAAGGTTATTCAGCAGTGTATTAACTATAGAGGTAAAGGTTATTCAGCAATGTGTTAACTATAGAGGTAAAGGTTATTCAGCAGTGTTTGAGCAGAAGCATTAACCGATTGTTAATCGGAATTGACGGGGTTCGGCGGCTAAGTTCGCCAGACATTCGGCAATCGGACGATCGATTTCCGCTATAGCAGCTAGCCTGGTTCGTAGGGCGGGCGTTGAGGAGATGTTGCTAGTAGCACACGGCCCACGAGACGATCTTCGTTCATTCTTAGAGTGTGGCCAAGTCACCTCCATTTGCGAGTCTTTGCAGTTTCCACGACGTCGAATGATGGTGATAACGCTTCTTCGTGGGCAGAACGGACGGTTATGACTGCGGACATTCAGACGTTCTTTGAGCGATCTCGTCAAAGTACCAGCCTTCACGTGGCGTGTTTCACCAGGCAGAATCGTCCACCCCATTATTACATGGGGCGGAAGTCACGCCCGTAGATAACCTACGTGCGAATTTGGGCCGTAGCCCCATGACATGACTATTTTTATGTGCTGTTGTTTTATTTAACACCACTGTATGGAACTTGATTTCAAGTTAGTGCAAAGGGGCTTGCTGTAATTGATCCAGATAATTCATATCCGTGAACTTTTTCCGTGTTTTCTCTCAAAACTTACACCCCATGATCTATGGTTACCCAAGTGTCAAATCCCAGGGTTCACCCTCCCCCCATAATATATGGGCACCCATGTTGGCACTCAGATAAAACGCCCCCATTATTATTTGGAATGATCTCTCGTTTAGACTCCTAATTTGTCTGGTATGATATAATTTACCTTTACATAAAATATGCTTAGGTATTTTTAGTTTATGTATTATCCTAGTCTAGTCTATATTATGATACATGTAATGGTTTCTTATGCATTTGACTTTCAATATTATATAGTATATTGTATGTAAAGTTATTTCAATTTATTTGTCATTTCCATGTTTCTACGCATGACTATGTTTTTCATTTATACGGTATAAATGAAAAAAAATCATAATCAATACTGGTATTACCAGTATTTTCATTTTGTTTTTTAGCTTTGCGTAAATATAGGGACAGCAGTCAGACTTCTGGATGTTTCTACTTCGTTGCTTCTCTTCCTCGCTGCTTCGCTACTTTGCTGCTTAGTTGCTTGGCTACCTCGCTACTTTGCTGCTTAGTTGCTTGGCTACCTCGCTACTTTGCCAAACATTTCACAGTTTTAAAGAAAATGTTACAAAAATGTTACACATTTTCAGAAAATGTCACTACAATGTCAAAAAGTTCAACAAAATGTTACAAGTTAAAGAAAGTATTACAACAAAGTCACGCATTTAAGGAAACTGTCACAGAAATGGCATATTGCTTCACTGCTTCGTTGCTTTGATGTCTCTATAGTTCGCTACTTTGCCGCTTTGTTGCTTTGCTGCTTCGTTGCTTTGTTGTCTCGCTACATCACTACTTTTCCGCTTTCTTGCTTTGCTGCCACGCTACTTCGTTGCTTCACTGCCTCACTAACTCGTTGCTGCGCTACTTTGCTGCCACGCTACTTCGTTGCTTCACTGCCTCGCTACATTGCAGCCTCGCTACTTTGTTGCTTCGGTGCTTTGCTGCATCAATGTATCGTTGCCTCGTTGCTTCGATACTTCAATGTTTTTTGCTTCGCTGCTTTACTACTTGTTTGCCTCGCTACTTTGTTGATTTGCTGTTTGGCACATTTTTATACGCTGTCACTGAAATAGGCTACATACGCTTCCCCTAGATGTCGCCACTTCAGGAACGGATGGTCGGAAATGCGTAAATTAGTTCGGTTATTAAGCGTTAGGGGTATTGTTTTACGAAACAAATCTTAAACTAGTCGCCAGGTGTGCCACGTTTGTCAAATATGATCACCAGGTGACGCTCAATAGTGCGGTCACTACCAAAAGGTGGCATAAGAAAATAGTTCGCTTACTACGGACTAGGGGCGATGGTTTTTCGAAAAGTAGTTCATATGCTATCCGCTAAGGGTGCCACCAGTGCACAAACTGGGCTCTACGGGCGCTCCAGAGGACCGTTACTATCCGCTATGTGGCGTCACCGTTCGCTAGGTGGCCGCACAGCTGGTGACTCCGGGTCCCATAATCCATAATCCGTCCATTTTAATTGACCTCCCTACAACTGAAGTCGGCTGACACAGTTTTCGAGCGGTTGTATTTGAAATACCAGACAACGTGCGAACGTCTATTTAGTGCCGCTGTGCATACAGTGACAAACAAAAGTCAAGTCAAAGACGGTGTAGTCAGCTAGACGTTTTATTGTTCTGAACTTATATCACTGGGAAGTACTTGATTGAGATCTAGACTTGATCGTGATGGCCTATCTTATGGAGCGCTTTTCGTGAAGTTTCCAGAACTATGAGCGCTTCGCTGTCATGCTGTACATAAAAACATCGTGAAAAATGAATAGTGTATATTGTCACAAGTAACCTTATAACTGTATACAAACTTCAGAACATGTTATCATTTACTACATTTGGAAACAAATTATAGTAGAGAAGAACAGTTGTATAATTTCACAGTTCAACTGATGACACAAGGCAACTGTTGCTGTTCCAACCAAAACCCTGTCGAAATTTCGTGCCGTTCTGCACCATATAAAGATTGTACCTTCAACTAGTTATCCAGAGAAATCGAGGATGGCAATGTTTTCAGCTGAACACACTAGTTATAAGTGACAAATTCTTCCTCAATCCCAGTGGCTCCAACTGGAGGATAAGGCGCAGCGGACAACTGAAATTGACTTAACTACTCGCAGGGAAAAATAAAAGACTTGTTGGATATGACCAATAAAAATACGAGAATGTGCCGTCTAAGTTTGAGCTGTATTTTCAACGGTCCTGTTTGTGTCGGGCATTATATATATATATATATATATATATATATATATATATATATATATATATATATATATATATATATATATATATATATATATATATATATATATATATATATATATATATATATATATATATATATATATATATATATATATATACAAAATGGTTCTTCCTCGTAAAATGTATGCGAACTATGCTTTTATACTATAAAATTATTATATAAAGTAGTTTGTGGCTGTGTCTGTCTGCTCTCTGTAATCTCTAAGTCAAAACTCCCCTCAATGTGGAAATATTGTGAAAGAACCTATGTGGACGTTTGACATACATTACGTAACCCGGAATAATTGTAGTTCGTAGTTACGTACAATTGTTCGCGCGCGATGCTGTGCATATTTTCTACGATTGTTCCAGGTTAGGCAATTTACGTCAAACGTCCACAAAAGTTCCTACGAACGCTTCGTGAAACCGGCAGTTGTACATGATTTTGAGGGGATGAATTTGTATCCACCATTGCCATTGCCCTACCAAAACCAAAGGACTAATAAGTTCTTGCACTGGCTGCAACGTCCGTGCAACGTCCGTGCAACGCCGGGTAACTCGGCTAGTTGTTGATAAACTAACCAATCGCACCAGGAAAGTGTATGTTATGGCGCACTTACAATCAGAAAACAAAGAATCTCAGTGTGGGATCCCAGCTGCATGTGATGGACCACCATGTACACATCTTCTGAATGTCGTCCCACACCATGTCCACGGGACAGTTGCGCACACTGAGTTGGCCGTTGTAGCAATGGACGTATATCTTACAGCTCGTGCAGTGCTGGTAGTCGCCGTTATTGCGGCAGTTGACGACTGCGTTTGGTCCAGTCGAGCACCAATCCCCTGGAATAGTCAGACATATTAGACATGTAGGGATGTACGCCTGGTGCAAACGACGGAGAGAGATCGACAAGGCGTGCACTTTCGTATGCTACACTGTTGTTGGCTACGTCCATATTTAGCATTTAAAACAATCTTTCCGCACGTCTTGGACGTTTCGTATGCATTAATCAGACCTAATGCTCGTAAAATGATGAAATTACAGTAACTTGATCGAACTGAGCAGTTGTTCTTTTGACTTCATTTGAGAGTAGTCACTCTCACAGACAAATGAACGGAACAAGTTATATATTGATTATGCAAATACAACAGAGTGAATGTTTAAACACAAAATTAACAATTGTATAACAAGGGCGGGTTACTCGTAGTTGAAAAATGTCGATAAGCCAGATGTTTCTTTGTCCACATGCCATTTAGGTTCTTGCTTTGGATGGCAATCTTGTTAAATCTTCAAAAACCAAATTTTGCATTTGGACTGTACTTGCCAGTTACTTGGTTATGTTAACCTCAGGGAAGATAGCGACTTACCGAGAGCACTGACCACGAAGGCGAAGAGAAGAATGGCGACAAATAGTTTGTTCATCTTGTTTTTTCTGTAAAGATCAAGACAGTACAGAAATAATTATGTATGTCTGCTCTAGTCTCGACTGGGTGTCTTCTACACATATTTGTTTTATTTGTTACCCGATAAAATTCAATGAATATAAATAACCATCATCATTTGATATGTTCAAATTAATTACTTATTTGAATTAACGTCCCTTTTTGCTTAATCTCTGAAACTGGTCAAGTTTGCAAACGAAGAATCATATTTGTTAGTTTACTGCATAATGTTTTAAAATGCCACGTTCGACATAATTATGTCATGATAACCTTACCTGCTGTCTGCTGCGATGCCTTCGAAACAATTGTTGATGACGCAGCCTGTCTCATGTATTATACAGTTTGCTGTTGTTTTTGGCGTTGGCTCCGGTTCATCCCATTTTTCAGGGGTGGCGTCGTATGATGTTAGAATTTAATTTTGTTTCCGTATATGATGAAATCGGCCGGCTTAATTATCTACGCGAACGTGGCATTCTATTCCATTCTTGCTTTCAAGCGCCGCTCAGTATTTCAACTTCATAATTACTGTTCGTTTGAAACAGTCGCCAACTCATGCTACCTTTCTTGAAATCAGATTTGTCATTGCACCAGTAACAAAAACGAATCCCACTGGCTCAACACCCCGGCGTGTTGGAACTTTGTCGGCTCCTTTTTACCAAAACATATCAACATTACTAAAAAATAAAAAAACCCGGAAAAAATGGTTTTGCGTTGTTGGCAAGTCGCGGCATAATTTATCACTAACATAAGTGACCTTTTTATATTAAAAAACAAGATTTGCGTTGGCCGTAACTAATATTTTGTTTGGTAAAAAACGAAATAAGTTTTAGGCATAAGACCAACGTCGAAAACAAGGTGAGCGCCTTATGCGGCCACATCAAGTTAATTTCATTAAGCGGCCAATTCTAAATCACTGCTGGTATAATATAGGAAAAGTCATGTTCCTTTTCATTGTAACATTTCATGTCATAGTGTACCTTCTAAGACGCATTAGGTATTAGATATTATTGTACCTTCTAAGATGCGTCCGTTTGTGTTATACCGCTGTGGCGTATTCTTGTTTTAATTGCATGACAGTTGACATTCAGTTGTATGAGTGAAACATATAAGAATAATAACATGTTCTATCAATATCGTACAACAATTACATGAGTGAAACATATACGAATAATAACATGTTCTATCAATATCGTACAACAATTACATGAGTGAAACATATACGAATAATAACATGTTCTATCAATATCGTACAACAATTATACGAGTGAAACATATACGAATAATAACATGTTCTATCAATATCGTACAACAATTACATGAGTGAAACATACGAATAATAACATGTTCTATCAATATCGTACAACAATTATACGAGTGAAACATATACGAATAATAACATGTTCTATCATTATCGCACAACAATAAAATAAATATCAGTCAACATATTAATGTGGCCATCGTCTACCTCTTTATCACGCTAAAGTTTCCCGACAGTGAAAAACGTTTGGCTTTTCCGTTGTTGCGTAACTCGTAAGATAATTTGCCAAACCTTCCGTTGATTGTCTTTCTAAGCGAGGTCGACACAACCCCTGAATAATAAATGCCCACATCGCATGCAGGTGGCTCCGCTCACAGACGTCACACGAAGTCACTGACGCACGTTGGCCAATCCATTTGGTGCAAACACCCGTGTCATTCAGGAAATTGGATGGGGTTAGCGTAGGTCAAAATACGCGTTTTTAAGAGTGCAGTTAGACATTTTTAAAGGTTTCAGAACTTGCAAAACTACTGGTAGCTATTACAACTTGATAAATTGTTGACCCGTACAACTTCAGGAATAAAGGTTTTTTGTTGCACTGAAGGTCCTGAAGCACTCTTGGCCAATCCGCTGAGAACTGCGATGGTACAGCCGACCACTTACTGGTGACGTAGTGTGCAGTGCGCCTATCCACGTCTCACTCACACGAAGCTGATGACGCCAGCCCAATTTCGGTAATGTTGTTATTGATTAAGCCGTACGCAGTTCTTATTCGTAGGCTCACTCAATTTTGTTTTTCCTCGGCAGCGTCGTCAATCATTTATCGGGCGTCGAGTCTGCAGTCGTTTATGACCAACTACAGCGCAGTTGTGACCGTAGTGCATAGCATATGTTGGCCATATGTTTCAGCAAGTCGGATCATGCAAGGCATTGAAGGCATTACAACATGCACATTGCAGGAATACCCAGTCAAGACGAAGGAGGCATCTCATATGGCAAAGGTGGATACTAAATATCTTGTTAAAGAGGGACGGTAAGATATTGAAACACGTTGATGAAATCCAGGAGCGTTGACTGTTAGATTATCTCAGATGTACACATTTAGTCCGTCTCAGTACACATAACAATTATCTTGTTATGTTGTTGCGTGAATTATGCTGTGGCTTAATGGGAAAATTATGTCTGACGATAAACATTGTAGGAGAGAAGTGGGCTAGT
The DNA here is from genome assembly GCA_033239005.1 of Lamellibrachia satsuma. NCBI lineage: Eukaryota > Metazoa > Annelida > Polychaeta > Sabellida > Siboglinidae > Lamellibrachia > Lamellibrachia satsuma. Next base: position 2,915,496 of record BSQZ01000003.1, read on the forward strand.
GGTCATAGGGGCACGTTTGTGTTGTTACAGGTTCGTTTTACGACAACATAACACACAGCTGGGGTAATTTTGGACAGTAGTGAATTGGAAGTACAGGTACACTGCTACACAAACGGCACATTAATAATAAATGAATTAATTAATTATTCATTATTCTTAATTATCTACGGGAATTATGCATTCTATTTCATTCTTGTTTTCTTGCTCTGTTCAGTATTTAAAATTCATAATTACTGTTCGTTTGAAACAGACGCCAACTGATGCTACCTTTCATGAAAGTCAGAGTTGCCATCGAATTCCACTGACTCAACACCCCGGCGTGTTGGAACTTCGTCGGCTACTTTTTACCAAAACTGTTCAACGACATTACTCAAAATCACGAAAGCGAAAAAACTGGTTTTACGTTATTGGTGCGTCGTGGAATAATTTACAACTGATCAATTTGATTGTGTTAAGCAGCCAATTATAAATATCTGCTGGTATAATGTAATAAAAGTCGAATTCCCTTTCATTGTAACATTTCATGTCACATTGTACCTTCTAAGACGTATTAGGAATACGCATCTGTTTTGGTTTTAAACCACCAGCGCGTATTATGAATTGTTATAATTGTATGACAGCTGACATTCAGTTCAATGAGTTAAGCATATATGAATAATTCACTTTTCTCTCAATATCGTACGACAATAAAATTAATATCAGTCATAAAATTATGTTGCCGTCGTCTTCCTGTAGAGTTTAACCGTTTACAACAAAACAGTTTCCCACAACGTATAAAACATTTTTTTTTCTCAGATGTTGCTTCAGAATGCATAAGATAAATTGCAAAACCTTACATTGATCGTTTTTGTAAGCGATGTCGGCCCAACGCCTGAATAACAAATGCCCACATCGCATGCTGGCGGCACCTCTCACAGACTGCATAAGAAGTTGGCCAATCCATTTGATGAAAACACCGGTACCACTCAGGGAATTGGATGGGTTCAGCGTAGGTTAATATACGCGTTGTTAAAACTGCTGAATCAATTCGATTTTTTTCTCATTTCACTTCAAATAAATTTCGTCTACCTAGTATCCACAATGATGTGGTAGCTCGTTTGTGCAACTGTGTTTTGAATTTTGGGTGAAATTATCAGACAAACTATTGAAATAATAAAAGCGTGTGCAAGCATTTACTCGACAACCGACTAACTTTTCGATAGAGTCAATTTCGTCACCCTGTCACGTGATCAGGAAGGTGATGGGTCACGCCTATGTCCCAACGGCCTTGACCCCGCTTACCGTTTACCTATTTGATAGATATGTTGCTGGCAGTTTCGGAATGGAGGCAGATTGGAGATGATTCTCACTTGGGACAGACCATAGTGAGAATTCCCAAAACGCCCGTCCGAATTGAAATGGGTTAAACGATATCAGCCGATCAAATGCATTGCCGTTGATTTGAACTCTGCCCGGCGTGATACCTTTTTTAAGATGTGCTCAGATGAGGTTTCGCAGAACCTATTTTTAACTTTACACATGCACCTGTATAAGCTCCTGCTGTAGAAAATAATAACAGGCTACTTAGCGCATAAAGCTTTGGCTTTGAACGAGTACAACATAGGGCTTAGGTTTTATATCTCCTTCGCTTGCTACCTATTCATAATTGGCAGTGACTTCTACTGCAATTAGTGGCCTTCCTTGCAGTGAGAATCATCACGGAACTCCAGCGATAACTTGTAACACGACACCTGATAAGATCTAAACAAGATCTAATAGGATCTAAGTCACCGAGGTAATGACGGCATTGAACGCGGCTGGAAGGCCTAGGTGCAGTGAAGCGTAACCAACAGGACTACTGAAGAGCTACATCGCCCTCTGGCGGTCTGTTGAGCCGAAAGGCCCGGGTTATGCAGCCGCCGCCAGTCGGGTATCTAGAATCTCGGCAGAGGGAGGGGGGCAATCATCACCCATTAGTTTACCACCCTACCACGTAGTGACACACCATTTGATATACTAATAACAAATAAGCGAAAAGGGGGGTTATGGCCCAAAGTCAGACTAAAAGGGAGAGATGGGACTTGTCTACGGACACATTCAGGCAGTCAAACGGGAAGGAAGGGAGAGAGTGGACACGTCTACAGGCAGTCAGATAGGAAGGAAGGTGGGGGACATGTCTACAGGCAGTCAGATTGGAAGGACGGGAAAAGGATTTGTCTACAGGCAGTCAGACTGGTAGGAAGGTGGGGGGGGGACTTATTTACAAGAAGTCAAACTAGAAGGAAAGGGGAGAAGGGACTTGTCTACAGGAAGTCAGACTGGAAGGACAGCAGAAAGGGGACATGTCTACCTGCAGTCAGGCTAGAAGGAAGGGAGAAAGTTTTATTTCTTTGATACCCCCACCCCCATGTCACGCTTCGTAACGCCCCCCTAAAAACGCCTAAAACGTCACGTTCGATTTGAGAAAACCCCACCTATTATGCATACATATATTGTTCACCAAATTTGCAGACTTTTCGCGCCTTCATAGACTTCACCTGTGCACGATACAGTCGGCTTTCCTTTTCCTTTCGAATTATGTTGAAACGTACCCCAATACTGGCCTGACAATCAATGCTATCAGCATAATACCGCCAGCTGGACGAGCAAAACAGCTGTTTTAATAACGAACGTAACGATCGCAGAGACACCCCCATTCCCATGTAACGCTCCATATCGCTGACCCGGACACTCCGTCCACCGAGCGTGACGTACGTTATGGCAGACCCGGACACTCCGTCCACCGAGCGTGACGTACTTTATGGCTGACCATGACACTCCGTCCACCGAGTGTGACGTACTTTATGGCTGACCCTGACACTCCGTCCACCGAGTGTGACGTACTTTATGGCTGACCCGGACACTCCGTCCACCGAGCGTGACGTACTTTATGGCTGACCCGGAAACTCCGTCCACAGAGCGTGACGTACTTTATGGCTGACCCGGAAACTCCGTCCACCGAGCGTAACGTACTTTATGACTGACCGGACACTCCGTCCACCGAGCGTGACGTACTTTATGACTGACCCGGACACTCCGTCCACCGAGCGTGACGTACTTTATGACTGACCGGACACTCCGTCCACCGAGCGTGACGTACTTTATGGCTGACCCGGACACTCCGTCCACCGAGCGTGACGTACTTTATGGATGAACCTAAGATCTGCAAGCAGAAAGCAAACACGTCTTTTGAAGAACGACATCGTCCTACGACGGACGTTGACAGCCTCCGACGGTCATTGCGCAGTGGTCGAGAGGCGCATTCAACGGATGATCGAATTATTTGAAAAGAGTTGCAAGTACAATGAAACATATAATCATGTTTGTAAACAAGTATCAACAAATCCAAAAAGACACACATCGCTACATTGACATGTAATCTTAATAAAGGACGTTTTTCTGTATTGCTTAATTTTGGTCTCGGATTTAACCGATCCAGAACTATTGGAGGTATTTTTTTGCGTCGCCACTCGTCACATCAAGTCACCAAACGTCATAACATATCACCCAAGTCACACCAATTCACCGCAAGTCACCACAAGGCACGTTATGTCACCGCCAGCCACACAATACGACGATCGACGGACGGATTGTGTGTTTACTGACCGACTGACGGAAAGTTACCATTCAAAACGAGCTGGACCTTCACGGACAATGGACTTGTACAACAGTACACCATCAATGTTTGTATTGTTTCTCTTATTTCTAGATGGCTAATGCCAACAATGATTCCTGTTTTAGTCTGATTAATAGTGAGGATTTGTGGGTGGTACAAAGGCAACTGTTGGAGGGTTAAATAAATATGTCTACAAGTATGTGTGTCACAAAATACGTTCTCCACTAAAGTGTTGGGGTGGGGAACAGTCCAACTTTAATCGTGTCGACGCAATAATAGTGTCATGAAAATGTATCCATATCGAATATGTGAGTGGGAGAACACACATTTTAAAGGGTAGATTAAATATAGACAGACTAGTGGCACTATTCCTCTACGTAAGCTGCATAAATAATACTCAAACAACTTGAGGTTCATAGACATTGATTTTCTAGTGGTACAACTCTCTCAATGACAGTGCTGACATCTGGCGAGTAATGACATAACAAGAAATACTTGACTCCACAAAAGAATAACAGTAGTCAATCAACGGGAAGAGAAAAAGGTGGGAGATAATGAGACAGCGAAATGTGCGTGCGTGAGTGCATGCGTGTGAGCGAGCGTGGATGCGTGCGTGCTTCCATGCGTGCGCGTTTGTGTGAACGTGCGTGCGTGCTTGAGTGCGTGACAGCCAGCGTCGGTGCGTGCATAAATGCGTGCGATCGTGCAAGCTTGAGTGCGTGGATTATCGCGAGCGTGGGTGCAAGGGTGTGTGCGTGCGTGGGTACGTGCGTGCGTGGATGCGTACGTAGGAGCATGGGGGTGCGTGGATACGAGTGAGAGAGCGAACGACAGATCATGCGTGGGTGTGTGGGTTCTTGTGTGCATACGTGGGTGCGTGCGTTCGAGCTTATATGCATGAATGCGATCGTGCGGTGGTGCGTGGGTGCGGGCGTGCGTGCATGTGTGCAAGCATGGGTGAGTGGATGCGTACGTGCTAACGTGCGTGCGTGCCATATTTCTAACAATATTTTCATACCCATTCAATATCTTTGAAACTTCAATATGTTCTCCTCTTAACGCCCTTGTCTGTAGGGTTGTTAAACCACTTTATTTTAGGCGGTCTTCATAACTAAAGTCTATCAGTTCTGCAATCATTTTAGTTGCTCTTATCTGCATTCTGTCAAGTGTATCTATATCCTTCTTTCGATATGGTCTCCAAGCTTGTATGCAATATTCTAAATAAGCCTAACTATTGCTTTATACATTTGCATCGGATGGCAATCTTGTTGAAACTGGTTAATTATCTTTAAAGCTCGTTAAAGTCTGGGCAGCTGTGTGAAGGAATGAAGAATGCATAGGGTTACAAGACTAAAAACTGGCAGTGAAAATCTTAAATATTTGCAACGCAGGCATTCAATATCCTCTCTCAAATACAGGGTGCAGTCATGGTTTCATAATCGGACGTGTGTGATTACGACGGCACTATTTGCTGACGTCATGACGCGGTCATCGCGTACAACAGGGCGCGTGCGATGACGGCGGAAATATTGCTTACGTCGTCGCTTTCAAAATGGCACACGAATATATGAATTGTCTTAAAACCGAATGAAAACGGACGATGCAGAACACAGCCTCCAACTTTGAATTTGGTAAGACGAAAGTAATTCATTAAAGGAAATATAAAATGGTACATTCGACGTCCCCTTGTGATGGTCCACAGCAGCTGGCGGAGTAGCATAAATAATCGGACGATTGACGATTATTTGTACTAATCTGTCGTTGCCCTGGAGGATTACAGGCGATACAGTTGGCACAAGTTGATAACAAAACTGGATAAAATAAGGTTGTTGATTGCATTACGGAAAACGACTGGAAGAAACATGAAGAGGAAAGTAGTTGGATGAGACTGCAGAGAACAACGGATTACTCAGCATTATACTCCTCTTATTCCTCAACATCCTCCTCCTCCTCATCATCACCACCACTACCACAACCACTACAATCATCGTCTTACTCTTCCTCCTCCTCCTCATTATCTTCATCATCATAATCATAAGCCGCAGCTGTATCACCACCACCATCATCATCATCGTTGTTGTCGTCGTCGTCAACATCATCGTCGTTGTCGTCGTCGTCCTCGTCGTCGCGCCACCACCTCCACCTCCACCTACACTGCCACCTCCACGTCCACCTCCACCTCCACCGCCACCAAAATCGTCATCGGCATAATAATAATAATAATCATCATCAAAGTCATCGTCGTCATCATCGTTATCATCATCATCATCATCAACAACATCGTCATCATCACCATCATTATCATTGTCACCACGACTACCACCACCACCACCACCACCACCACCACCACCACCACCACCACCATCATCATGATCATCATCATCGTCACTACTAACACGTTATGTAGACGTGAAAACATCATAACCATGAAAAGTATATATCGAACACGTATTAAATGTACCATTACATTAGGGATGCATTAAAAAGTGATTATAATAAAAGTTATTATTTTTAATTTTAAATACATCTAAAATGGTGTTTCAAGATGGTCTTGGTCAATTAACCGACATGATTTTGTTTTTCGTAATGGCAGCAACAGTAAAGCCAAACAAATGCGTTTAACTTGATACGAATTAATATAAGCTAACGAAGAAAAACGCCAGTTACAGTCGCAGGTAAAACAATTCGGCGGCATCAAAAAAGTGGACTATTATATAAAACATGTGTTGTAGTAGCACGTGTTTTTTAGTTAGACACAATAGGTTCAAACGTTGTTATACAGTTAGTATGTGCATGTCATTATCTCCTTCCTGTGTCACAGAGCGACTTCGACAGCGAAAATGATGATTACAAATCCGCGCATGTAAAGTTTACATAGCGAATAACGATAAGTTATACATATTGAAAGAGAGAAGTGTGTTTCTTAATGTTGTTATTGTTGTCCCAACCGCGCGCGCATCGTGCGTGCGTGCGTGCGTGCGTGCGTGCGTGCGTGCGGGAATGTGCGTCATATATGATATATCAAAGAGGATTCATGAACATTACTTACTCGGCTCGCAATGTTACACATATGTATCACAGAGGATTCATGAACATTACTTGTTTTGTTCGCAATGTTACACCCGTGTATCTCGGAGGATTCGTGAACATTATTTACTATGCTCGCACTGTTACACTCCTGAATCCTGGAGGATTTATGAACATTACATAATCTCGTGTATCCCCTGGGTATTTATTAACTTAACTTACTCTTCCTGCAATGTTACACCCGTGTATCCCGAGGATTCATGAACATAACTTACACTGCACGCAATGTTACACCCATGTATCACAGACCAATCATGAACATATAACTTATTATATTCGCATTGTTACACCCGTGTATCCCGGAGGATTCGTGAAAATTATTTACTTTGCTCGCATTGTTACACCCGTGAATCCTGGAGGATTCATAAACATTACTTACTCTGCTCGCAATGTTGCACCCGTGTATCCGGTAGGATACATGAACACTACTTACTCTGCCCGCAATGTTACACCCGTGTATCCCGAAGGATTCATGAACATTACTTACTCTGTTCACAGTGTACACCCGCATACCCTGTGGCACATCGACATATGTAGCGGTTGATGAGATCCAATAATTATTTAATGACTGCCTTTCATGTTTATTAAGAAAAGCTGGGTTTTTGTCTCAGTAATTTTTTTCTCACAAATCTGGAATCTGGACAGCACATTACTACCACTACACATTCTACTACTATGCCACTACCGGCTGCCATTACCAATTATTACGGTACGTTACTGTGGCATAAAACATGTTAATGCAACATTTCTTACTTACACTTGTTACATTTGTACAAGTGTAAAAGGAAACGGCCAATGCATGAATTATTATTTTTCAAACACTGCTTAATGGTAACTATAATTTCAACTAATATGTTACTCGATTCTGGTGGAATGTGTAAGCTAGTCCGTCATCGTTTCTCGTGTTTTTTTTCTAAATAAACAACACAAAACGTGGCCTGCTAGGTTATTTCAATGGGCGGTCGATCTATTGACACTCGTAATAAATTCGAGAAAATAAACATTTATAAACCAGCTATGCTTAATACAAACATACAGTCGTCATGATTACCATGACTGCCATCCCTAGGCATACAGTCGCTATGGTTACCATGACTCCCACCTCCGTGCATGTTTGATGACACGAAATCAACATTTCAATTAATCGTGCAATATTTATTAATTGCTCAAATAGGGTTGTGTCATAAAAAAGAACAAGATTCTTATCCACGACAAAACGCCCAGATGGCTAGTGGACAAGGAAGGCGTTGGCTTAGCGACAGTCCAACAATTTTTCATTGTCCCTTCTGAGACATTTGTTGTTTTTGTTTGACTCTGTTAGCATTTACCGTACATGTTGTAAACAAGTATTGTAGGCTTCACAAAACAATAAATGTTGTTCTTTCAGTCATTGTCAGTACACAACTCGTTGGCTGAGCCTTCGGCCTGAACCGCCCGAGTGTTATTACAATTATAGCAATTTGCCCTAGTCCAATTATAACAACTTTCCCTAATACAATTAAATAGCAACTTGCCCTACTACATTTGTTTTGCCGTTGAACACACGTGGACGATAACAAATCCCGAATTTCAATCTATCTTCACTTATACTATGTGGTAGCATGTTTAACCTCTACTTATACTATGTGGTAGCATGTTTAACTTCTACTTATACTACGTGGTAGCATGTTTAACTTCTACTTATACTATGTGGTAGCATGATTAACGTCTACTTATAATATGTGATAGCATGTTTAACTTCTACTTATACTATGTGGTAGCATGTTTAATGTCTACTTATACTATGTGGTAGCATATTTAACTTTTACTTATACTATGTGGTAGCATGTTTAACTTCTACTTGTACCATGTGGCAGCATGTTTCAAGTTTCACACACGAAACGTGATGACATTATGTGGACATACAAAAACCGTTTTCGGTGGTTAAAAAGTAATTTGTTTCCACCTCTCGTTACTTTCGTCTTTTTAGCTCCCGATGTTTGAACAGTCTATCTGCTGGAGGACTTCCAAACAATTAGTGTAGATGGTATATCCATAATTGTATTATGTTTTCGTAAAATGCCTCTTTAACAACTTGCCGCTATATACATCTATACATACAGATACATACGCAGACCCATGAAACATGACACGAGAGGCAGTAGACGTTCATCTGTGTCTCAGTGGTGGTGGTCAACAAGGAACTTAAATTGGTGGAACAATTGCCCTCAAACTTGTCCTGTGTGACGTGTCTGTGACGGCGACGAGCTGGGGTATCACCTGGAGCTCGGAGGTCCTCTCTCCTGGCGTTGGGGTGATGATGCCGGCGAGGAGGACGTCGTTGTGGACACGGCTGGCGCCACTCAGCATGACGAGTGGGGATGTCTCGTTTGGGGAACTGTGTGGGACCCGTATAAACAATGTATCCCATGTTGGGCGCGTGGGAGGACCGACATCTAGGGTTCAGGAGACCCACTTTGCTATCAGTGTCACTTTGATCATCCCTTTCTGGATACTTGTTTTGTGTGTGGTGAATGGTGCCTGGATGTGTTTTGGCCTTGCACCAACACAAAACGTGTCGGTGTATTGCCATGTCTCTGCATGAGACAATGTGGCACCCAGTTGCTATGCCAATTGTTGCATAATCGATGTGAGTCTGTCGGACCAATCGTCCGACTTCATAATGTGCTCATCTAACTTGTCAGCCACTGTCCCGACTTAGAGTTTGAAGTACCTCTGACATTGTGAGCTCAGTTGTCTGACGTGGCGAGTCCACGACATGGTTACCAGGATCAGATGTTAAGTCTGACTGGTCAAGGTCGACAATGACGCCGTTCTTTGTCATTTCTTAGCTGGTGATTGTGATACCGCAGCGAATATGACGTAGGTTGAATGACTATCAGACGTAGCTGATGATTGTGTTATTGCAGCGAGGATACCGCAGGTTAAATGAATATAAGACTAAACTGATAAGAGTGTTATTTCAGCGAGGATACCGTAGGTTTTAGGACTATCAGACAGACAAGCCTCATACATGGTTTCTGTGTTTCCAGAACTAATTCAATTTATTGCGGCTAGTGTCTCCTTTAAGCAGTTCTAATGTCTATCGGTGTATTATATGCCATAATGGAATTGTGGAGAAAGGAGACACCGAAAGATAAATAATGTATCGAAATCTATGTGAATAATGGAACTATCCAAACACAAAGTAGCACTGAAAGAATCAACAGCGAATGCACGAAATAGACGTGTAAATGGGGCCTACATAACAGAGCACAGCTGGGAAAGAGTGATACTGTCAGGTGTAGTAAATTAAGGCGATACTATGCTGACACTTACGTCAGTGGCGTTGTCCGTGTGACGTAGCCGACGAAGACGGTCAAAGCACAACACAATCGTATTTTGTTTCATGGGCGTAACAGACTACAAGAGCGATGACGTGCCTGGCTAAACTGTAGTTTACTAAACAGCCAATTTCGTAACCTTACCCAAAGGCCTAAATCTGGGAAAGTCGCACGCTGTCCTGCATATTCTGACCTACGTGAACCAGCGGAGAAGGGCCGTGTCCACATCGTCATGCACAGAACATCGCCCGTTGCTTATTGCTGTCGATCTGGCAATTGAAGAACAGCTTTTTATATGGCTGAAAAGGTGTTTGACGGAATTCCAAATTCTTCTCCAGTTGATGAGTATATTGACGCTTTGTGTCCCGGTTGATCATGTGGACTGCTGCTGACACTGTGTCACTCACTGGGTTAACAACTGCTGACACTGTGTCACTCACTGAGTTAACAACTGCTGACACTTTGTCACTCACTGGGTTGACAACTGAAGTCTCCAACCACGTGTTGGCACTGATGTTGCTCTGTTTTGTCAAAGTAACAAGACACATATGTGGTTGACAACCGGAAGCTCCGAAGAACTTTAGGTAGCTCAGCTAATCGGCATCGGACTATCGGGTATTCGGAGCAGTTTCACTTGCGGCCTCACATATGAATGGGGGATGGCAACGGGACTCGCCATTGGGATTATTTTAATTTGAATGTTTAAGGTAATACCTGAATGCAATTCTGTGACGAGTTAAATAGTCAATATATGATGTAGTTGTAGGAGTCACTGTAGCGATCTAGATGTACTGTCTATTACGTAACGTAGAGTGAAGTGAACAGACGGAAGTCGTCACTGGGGTGTGTCGTTATGGGCTGGGAACATACGAGGTGAGGTGACATATTCACGCCTGTACTTTCTTGATATGCCAAACGACGCAGCCCATACATAGGTGCCAGTATCCAACATGTTTGTGCTAAACAAATATTACTTGTTTTCGAAAGCGTTTTTTTTCAGTTTAAACATTTGTCTCACAAGAGTTGTCAATGCGTGATATCTCGTATCACTATTTCGGCTTCGTCAGAGTATCATATTCCATCGGCATTAAATGTACTGGCTTTCTAATAGTGTCGGTGTATCATATTTTGCTTTCTGCGACACGTTACTGCTTTTGTTGGAATACCTCACTCACATAAACTAATTGCCATCAATGAAAATGCTTAATGTTGTTGTTAAGAAAACATCAATTTCAGCTATGAATTTGTCGATCTACATGTAACTTGTAGCGGCCCTCGAATTTGCAAACTTGGGTGCAAGGCTCTTATATATGTGTTAGGGGGCACCAATGCCTGTAGGCAAAGCACAGAGGACAGTAGAATATGTCTTACTATCATAAATGGTTTAATATAAAACTTAGCAAAGGAAGAAAACGCTATGTCTGAGTTGATGTCGGCCGACGACGTTGCACCTTCATCCGACGACTTTGCACCGTTGGCCGACGACGTTGCACCGTCTGCCGACTACGTTGCTCCGATTTCCGAAGACGTTGTCCCTTCTGCCGACGACATTGTCCCGTCTACAGACGACGTTGTCCCGTCTGTCGACGACGTTGTCCCGTCTGCCGACGACGTTGTCCCGTCTGCCGAAGACATTGTCCCGTCTACCGACGACGTTGTCCCGTCTGCCGACGACGTTTTCCCTTATACCGATGATTTTGACACGTCTATCGTTGCGATATCGTCAGAAGGAGAAACAATACACAGTTGCGAAGTCTAAATGTATATTTACTCCATATGGAGTTGTACAAATGTCGATATAAAAATTTATGTTTTAATTCAGATAAAAGTCCATATATGAGAAGGTATGTCGAGATTGGCAAGGTATATCACCATATAGGTACATTTACTCTTGCCATGCTGGTATAATAATCCGTTTTACCCATTTTATGAGATAAATTGCCAATTTGAGAACTAATTAACTTGATACTGATAAACTGATCAATTGATAAATGTATACCTATCAATACGGACAGCTCTCTAAAATATAAAAAAAAAATGTCGTTTGAAGCAGTTATATTTTTATTCAATTAAACGATCGTGACTGAATCACAAGCAAGCAAGCTCTAAAACGGAAAGATAATTAGAACGAACAGGGTAATATGGAGAAAGTCCACCTTCTGTTTTTCTAATCAGCGCATTAATCGCTCACTAAATCACATATAGACCGGCATTGTGCCACAGCCTCGATGTTTACAAACAGCCGATAAATCCATTATTCGGCATCGTCCGCATCATCTTCAGAGTAATTCCCCTGACACGCCCCACGTTTGACACTGGTATCAACTATAGACGCTTTTTAACCAGGCAACGACCAACGGACTTAGGCAGAAATTCGCTTCTTGAATGCATTAACATTTCTGGGACCTTCTTTCTAACAGATGTAAAAGGTAATTTCTTATATAGCGCGGTATCCAGTCCGTAGGATCGCTCAAAGCGCTTTACACTTCACCCCCTGGCAGACCTGTCCATTCCAAGGCCATCTCAACTTCTCTGTGAAGCATTCAGCCACGTTGCAATTGCGCGAATAATATTCGTTCACATTTCCACCACAGTCTGTATTGCCAGGTACTCATTTATACAGCTGAGTGAACTGTGGCAACGTGGGGTGATCAAACTTGACAAAGGTTCGAAGCGACAGCAGTGGGATATGAAACTGGGTTCTCTCGATTGAGAGTCCGGCTTTCTAACCGGTATGCCATCGCGCTACTACCCGGCACCCACATCATGTCGGATTAGTGGCCGGCCTACCATAACCTGGACCAGCTCAACGGCGGCGTCTATCTCCACGACGTGGAGATCCACGAGCAGAACTTCGAGGATCATATACACCCCGAGATCCATATGCAGAATGTGGAAAACACGTGGGTGAGAGCAAGGAGGAGACTCCGGAGACAGTTCGGTACGGCGCGACCGTTGTTCGTCACGTACCTGGAAGAGTTCCTGTGGATGCAGCAACACAGAAACCGCCAACGACGTCTCTCGTCACTGCATTCGTGAACAAATGCATACTAGCAGTGAACTTCTCCCAGCAGTCGCCAGAAGAACCAACCAAAAGGCCCAAAACGGCTCTTTTCAGAGCCAACCACACTTTCGCAAGAGTTGCTAAATTGGGTGTGAACCCGATCTCTAGGTTTTAATAATTATCTTATAGATATAAATTTTACGAAAATATCTCGATACATTTGGTCCTCAAAATTCACCATCACTGCAGTTTCCAAAACGACAACCATCTTTTAGTAAAGTTAATAATAAACACTCCGATGTCATGTTTTTGGGGAAATTTTGCCCTGACTGTCACCTAAAGAATTATTTATTACTGAATGATGTGATTTGTGCAAGCAAAACACTTGTTTATGAGTAAAATTTAAAGATATTTGCACGATCTGAGAACTTTTAATGTTACTATGATATATGATTGGTGTTTTTTTACATTCTCTCATATTTTTTGTTGATATATTTGTCGGTTAATTTTTCGGTCTAAGGGTAGCAAATTCTTGTGATGGCATATCGGCGCTCTTTTGCTACGCTAAAAATAGGTCGCATACGCTTCCCATAAATGTCGCCTCTTTTGGAAGGGGGTGGTTCGATTTTTTTGGGCTATCTAACATAATCTTTGTTATGATTAAATTGCACGTTTTCTTCTATTTTTGTCTTTTCTTATATTGCGGTACGAGGTATTTGTCAGTGAAATCGCCTTTCCGGTTCTGATGCCACCGTGATATTGTTACTGCGCATTTCGGATGATCGCCATATTAACAATACCGGCTTTTGTCAGTGTAGCGTTGTGTTGGACACTAAAAGTGGGCAAAAATACAATATGTTTTACAAATATACGTTCGTTATGTGCCTGAACCGAGGGTGAAGTGAGGCAAAGAACATATTAGCATCGAACAAATTTGGTTAAAATGTCGTTTAATAACGTTAATAATTTTAGCCAGACTGATACACCTTTACCAAATCGTGTCACTCTAAATAGATGCTACATTTCAAATACAACTAAATAAATAATGATATAATAAAAACTGTTCTTCGTGCAGTGGTTTGAGTCTCGACGTTAGTCGGGATCACCTAAGTTGCCAGCCGCCCTACAAACAGAAGATGTAACTTTATTGAATGATTTAATTAACTCTTCAGCTATTACTTATGTTCTCGTCTATTAGCAACGCCCTACAAACAGAAGATGTAACTTTATTTAATTATTTAATTAATTCTTCAACTATTACTTATGTTCTCGTCTATTAACAACGCCTTACAAACAGAAGATGTAACTTTATTTAATTAACCCATAAACTAATACTTCTGTTCTCGTCTATTAAGCAACACCCTACAAACAGACTTTATTGAATGATTTAATTAACTCTTCAACTATTACTTATGTTCTCGTCTTTTAGCAACGCCCTACAAACAGAAGATGTAACTTTATTGAATGATTTAATTAACTCTTCAACTATTACTTATGTTCTCGTCTTTTAGCAAAGCCCTACAGACAGAAGATAACACTTTTACCTTTTACTTATGTTCTAGCCTTTTAACAACGTGTATATCAGTGAATACACTTGAACATACCCTTTTGTACACACACACACACACACACACACACACACACACACACACACACACACACACACACACACACACACACACACACACACACACACACACACACACACACACACACACACACACACACACACACACACACACACACACACACACACACACACACACACACACACACACACACACACACACACACACACACACACACACACACACACACACACACACACACACACACACACACACACACACACACACACACACACACACACACACACACACACACACACACACACACACACACACACACACACACACACACACACACACACACACACACACACACACACACACACACACACACACACACACACACACACACACACACACACACACACACACACACACACACACACACACACACACACACACACACACACACACACACACACACACACACACACACACACACACACACACACACACACACACACACACACACACACACACACACACACACACACACACACACACACACACACACACACACACACACACACACACACACACACACACACACACACACACACACACACACACACACACACACACACACACACACACACACACACACACACACACACACACACACACACACACACACACACACACACACACACACACACACACACACACACACACACACACACACACACACACACACACACACACACACACACACACACACACACACACACACACACACACACACACACACACACACACACACACACACACACACACACACACACACACACACACACACACACACACACACACACACACACACACACACACACACACACACACACACACACACACACACACACACACACACACACACACACACACACACACACACACACACACACACACACACACACACACACACACACACACACACACACACACACACACACACACACACACACACACACACACACACACACACACACACACACACACACACACACACACACACACACACACACACACACACACACACACACACACACACACACACACACACACACACACACACACACACATACATACATGTACATATTCATATATGCAAAGAGTTTAGTTTATATAAAATAATAGTTATAATGCAATAATAGTAATAATAAATACAGTACTTAATAATATTTAATCACTCCATTAAATTAGTAATCAGATCAGTTTTATTTCCAAGTATATTTTGACAGTTGACGTGGACAAATTATGACGATTTAGAAACAAAGTATATTCTTTAAAATGTCTTTACTTTATTGCTAGGCCTACTTATTTATTTAGAAAGGTGTCGCTTTCTAAGACAATCTAAGTCAACATAAGCACACAGGACTGCGACATGTGTCACATCAGTGCGAAATCGTTTAACGACGTTTTTTGGATGTTATCCCCTTTCTGGGCCGCTAAGACTTATAAACTACGTATTTATGCCGGGTTCCTTGTCCAGATTTGACTTCATTTTATCGCAGGTTAAGCGCCGGGCTACAAGAGTAGGGTTCTCATTTACACAGCCGGGTGAACTGGGGCAAAGAGGGGTGAATGAAACTACCCAGACGTTGTCAGTGAGTTTACTTACCACGTGAATCCTGTCATCAAACTCCCTTTCCATTCCACGGCAGACGCCGGTTGGCAGACGACACCAGTGGATGCTGAAAACAGTGAAATAAAATAGAAATATGACACAAAGATCATAATTAGTTATTTCGGTCGATTACCCTGATCAAGGCACAGTTACAGTAATATCATTTATATTGTGATTACAGCGTTTAGTGTAATTAATTACAATCAGTTATTACACAAGTCGTAAACAAACGCATTTAATACTTACTCTATTTTCAATCCAGACATATCCCTCATTGTCGCTGTTACCTCGGTTTTTACTGCGCCTGTCAACGCGTTGTTCATACAACTGTAAAACAAACGATGAGTTGTAGTTTTTACTGCGCCTGTCAACGCGTTGTTCATACAACTGTAAAACAAACGATGAGTTGTAGGTTATTTTTTTTTTCAACGCGTTCAACTTAATTGTGTGAAATCTACTAAAACAGTAAATTAAAATTTTTCGTATTAAATGTAATTAAAGACTATAAACTGATTTGACGCGTCAAGTTCTACAAAATTGTTACATTTTGATGCGGCACGGAGCGACGATTTTTGTAGAAATTAAATAAAAACTAAACAAGTTTTATTTAGAGGGAAACAAATCGATCAGTGGCGTACTGAAGCGTCAGTTTTAGGGTGAAACCGGGGTACATATACGCAATTAGATTTGTTTACTTACTTGAGCAATGTCAAATGATGACAACGCGATCTGATGGTTCGACAGACGCGTGCCATGCCGGCGTTTGTCAAATTAGTTGACCCCAAGCTGAAAAAAACCATTGTTAATTAATTGTTTCACGGCCGACAACAGACGTTGGCATCAACAATCGATTATTTGACAATGTCACTTCTGTCAACTGTTGTGTGACGTTGTCCTCACTAATGTATGTACTCTTATTATTATCGTCGTTAGTTACTGTTGTTAATATTATTCAAATTATTAGCAATATAATTACTAGTAGCTGTATATTACACTAATACTACTAGTCCTGCTACAACAACTACTACTTACTCTCTACTATAGCAACAACATCAACTACTACTACTATTACTGCTACTACTACTACTACTACTACCACAACTACTACAACTAACTACAACTACTATCACTAGTTGCAAGTACTACCGCTAGTTACTACTACTGTAACTAATTACTACCACTACCACTGCTATTGCCACTGCAATTCCTACTACTACTACTTCCAATATTACCACTACTACCATTACTACTACGACTACCACTAATACCATTACTACTACTACTACCATTACTACCATTACTACTACTACTACTACTACTAATACTACTACTACTACTACTACTACTACTACTACTACTACTACTACTACTACTACTGCTACTACCAATTCTACTAATACTACCATTACTACCATTGCTACTACTACTGCTACTACTACCAGTACCACTACCAGTACCACTACCGCCACCGCCACCGCCACCGCCACCGCCACCGCCACCGCCACCGCCACCAGCCACCGCCACCGCCACCGCCACCGCCACCGCCACCGCCACCGCCACCGCCACCGCCACCGCTACCCTACCGCTACCGCTACCACTACCGCTACTACCACTAGTATTACTATTACTACTTACCGTAGTTTCTCTAGTTGGGGCATCGCCTCCAGCCCCCGACAAAGTCGTTGGACGTCCTCCTCGTCACCGAACACGTCGACCCGCCCGAATAAGTCACCACCGAGGCTGTAAGAGAGAAACATGATTTACAACGTGTGCAATAAATTATATTCCTGAATTAAAACAACACAGAGACGAGTGTCTGATTCACGACTCTTTAATCACAACCGCCGTCGTAAACTGAATTAATACAACACAGAGACGAGTGCCTGATTCACGACTAGTTAATCACAACCGCCGTCGTAAACTGAATTAATACAACACAGAGACGAGTGTCTGATTCACGACTCGTTAATCACAACCGCCGTCGTAAACTGAATTAATACAACACAGAGACGAGTGTCTGATTCACGACTCGTTAATCACAACCGCCGTCGTAAACTGAATTAATACAACACAGAGACGAATGTCTGATTCACGATGTCTTAAATCACAACCGCCGTCGTAAACTGATTCAAGTGAAGTGATTGAAATCTATCCCAGTGACTCTTTGTCTTGTTAAACTGTCATTGGTCGATATAGAACTCATTTTGTTAAACTGGTGTGTGAAAAAATATTACACATTGCATCTAGTTTGCATTCCAATGGTGATTAATGTACACTTTAAACGAATGCACACATTCTTATATTGAGTTTTGCTACTTGTAGTACTAAATATTATTATTATTATTATTATGCGAACATTGCCTGCTTGAGGTAGCGACAGCTGAAGCATGTCGCTGTCCAGAACATTGCCTGCTTGAGGTAGCGACCGCTGAAGCACGTCGCTGTCCAGAACATTGCCTGCTTGAGGTAGCGACCGCTGAAGCACGTCGCTGTCCAGAACATTGCCTGCTTGAGGTAGCGACAGCTGAAGCACGTCAATGTCCAGAACATTGTCTGCTTGAGGTAGCGACCGCTGAAGCATGTCGCTGTCCAGAACATTGCCTGCTTGAGGTAGCGACCGCTGAAGCACGTCGCTGTCCAGAACATTGTCTGCTTGAGGTAGCGACCGCTGAAGCATGTCGCTGTCCAGAACATTGCCTGCATGAGGTAGCGACCGCTGAAGCATGTCACTGTCCAGAACATTGCATGAGGTAGCGACCGCTGAAGCATGTCGCTGTCCAGAACATTGCCTGATTGAGGTAGCGACCGCTGAAGCATGTCGCTGTCCAGAACATTGAACGAGTCAACCTAGAACGTTTCGGCCGCCGAGCATTTGCCTGCGCTGGCCCCACGCTGTGGAATAAACTGCCTGCCAACATACATGATAACGGCAGCCACCCGCAATTCAAGAAGCTATTAAAGACATTTCTTTCTCCACTCAATGGGTTTTACTTCTGTGATATTGCATTTTTAATTATCTTATTACATATTGCCAATCCTATTTATGTTCTGTACTATTGGTGGTATTAGCGTTTTATTTCCTATTTAATATTTAACTTTATTTTTTATATATGCAAATGCCATGCAATCAGAAAACAGTTCCTTAAAATAAGTTATGAACACTCTGCATAGTTTTTAACATCTTATACAGTGCATGTATTATTACTATCACTATCTACATACAAGTTTTATCGTGCGAATTGGTGTTTGTGCACACCCGTGAACGGGGTTGTAGCCCCGGATTTGATGGTGTCAAAATAATGTGTTATTATTATTATTATTAGTTGCGTGAACTAAATATGAACAACAACGAACAACATTTAGTTTTTGACTGTCACGTAAAAAAAACATTAACATATCTTATTATATTATGTTAAATATTTATGTACTTATCCATAATTAATTAATAGTGCACATTATTTTACAATTAGACTTTACCGGTTTGATATTGATGTTGACACCAGACGCGCTTCGCGAAACGCTGATAGTAAAATATCGACAAAAGCGTTTACTCAAAATCAACAATGGAGCGATGGAGCGATGCATCAGTACGACGTAGCGATGACCCGATGAGATGGTGTGATGATGCGATAAGACAGAGCGATGATCCGATAAGATAGAGTGATAACGCGATAAGATGAGGCAGTGGCCCAATAAGATAATAATCCCAAGGACAAAGTAGAGCTAGAAGAACAGGGTGAACTGGTGTACCAAATACCATGCAAGAACTGTGGTGCTGAGTACATTGGGGAGACAGGAAGACTACTAAAAACACGACTGGAGGAACACAGAAAGGATGTTGACAACACGAAAAAAGATAAATACACAAGGAGCGGAAAAAAGATTGATGTCTACCATCAATAAATCCGCCCTTACTGACCATGCGACAAATGAAAACCACATCATAGATTGGGAGGGAGTGAAAATTGTAGACAAGGATCCCAACCGAAGAATCCAGCACATCAAGGAAGCCATCTGGATCAGGAAAACTAGAACACCCATCAACAGAGACGAGGGCAATTACGAACTGCCTCACGTGTACGATGACGTCATTCAGCGTCATCGGTACTGATGAAGTCGACGTGATACGTTGACGAAAGCCTCTACCAGGTAAATTAAACACGCCTTGGATATGTAAAATGAAAGTTATCTGATTAGTTATAGTTTATCGTTTGCGATACTGCACATTTTTGACAATAATTATAACCATGATGGGAATGGAAATTATATTATCTTTAAAATGGTATAATAATATATATAATGTCCCTAAGTACGGAGTGGGGCATCATCGATAACATGGCCCGATACGATGGGGCAATGGCCCAATAAGATGGTCCGATGACGGGACATGAAGGAGCAATGGCGCAATGCGATGGAGGGATGGTGCGATGTGACGGTGCGATAGCGCGATACGATGGACAATGGCATTATGGCGTCCGTAGCATCGCGTCATCGTGTTGTCAAAACATTCAACACACAGCCTTTCTCAGTCATCATAACTCGAATATAAACATTAATTAACATTGATGTAATGCGACTTTATAAAACGACAAAGTCATTTTAAAATACGCTACATTTCGAACTGAAAGTCACGTTTCGGGTGGTTACCTCGTCCTAATATAATAATTACTGAAGATGAGGAAGAGCCGGAAAAGATATGCATCTCTGTCAAAATATCAAGAGCAGCAGTAGCTACTTCAATGATAGAATGTTGTGGTGCATAATATTTCCCAACATTATTATTGTTGGCGTACAGTTTTCCCGTTTGCTTAGAACATTGCTAACAGTGCCGTGGTGCTGTGCTGTGCGATCGCTATCTTTGAGTACGTTTTCCATATAATCAAATGTAAAGGTTAAAAAAGACTTCCTTTGTACTTGGGTTTATTGCTTGAATAAACATATTTCGGGTCGTAAATGCCTATTGATTGTATGTGTTTTTTGTTACAAACTCTGCCGTGTTACTGCTCGCAACGAGGGTTTCTGTAATTGCACGCGTCAAGTCGGTGTCTGGGGTCAGAAACACAAATCAAATTAATGCATTGGGTGTACGTACGTATGAACAATCATATATTTGTATACATAAATATTTAATCAACAAGGTACCCACTTTAGGGCGGTGACGTCGGATGCCACACCTGAGGTGAGCAGATACTCCACATCAACTAAGTTGTCTTTCGTGATGACGCCGGACACATCCAACTGGCCACGGCGTAAGAGTAGAGCCGAGACGTGGCTCCACAACTCCGGCTGTTGGAATCGCCTGATCGAGTGGATAATGTTGAGTGTCCGACGCTTCGCGTGGTCCTCGCTCTCCCCTTTCACTGTACGACCAAACCACGTGACAACAAACGTGTTCAATTAAACTGCTTGTTCATGCATCTAATAAACTAGAAACATTTTACATTCAATTGCTAAAATGCACCTATTTTCTCTCTATTCCTTGTACAAGTAACACACACGTAAGCAATCGGCTCTATTTTACATGAACACCTAACCATGACGTGTACATTTGCCATAACGCAAAATTAATTTCAGACATAAATACAGCTAGCTTAAATTATGTAATAGAGTCAGTAAAACTAAATATACACAGTATTATATAGAAATACAAACCGAGATGGATACACCGTATGACGGGCGCATAAGAAGACGGTTGACACCGATATTATGCAGCGCAGAGCGAATGAAACGAACGTATACCTGGCTGGGCGGCAACTCTCAGTGTATCCATTGGTTCGGAAGTACGGGCTGAAACAGACGAGGAAGTGATGTTACCACCGTCGCGTTGTCCAACTTTCCAATCATTTCAGTGTATCAAAATGTACTTTTTTTCAGATTACTGATATATTTGAATAAAGTTAAATGTGCATTTTCCTACGTCAGCTATATACAATTAATGTGAACAACCTACCTTTATTTGAATACAATGGTTCTGTGATAAGTATTTTTTAACATGTTTGCGAAAATACCAATCACGGTCTGGATGCCAACATTATCACAAAATTATCACATTAATACCATCTTTCCCTTGGTAATTGTTGCTGCCAGTTAAAATACTAATGACTTCTTGGAATCCAACTCTTCGAATTGTGACGTAATACAGTCAGTTGTAGTAACGTCTTTCGACGCCTTGCCCTTGTATTATGTAACTTGGGACAATTAAATCAATACTTAGTTATTCGCATATCATTGCAGACAATTGTACGTAGCAACTACAAATGGTAATTACATTTTTCATACAAAAAGTAATAGCGGGTTGAATTTCGAGAAAAACAATGACGACCCTGCCGTGGGGTCGTAGATAAATCCCTGAAAGTTTGGCTCCCGAGTTGCAGATCTCTTTGACGAACCGCATAGTATACATACACACATACTCAAACTGCATAGTATACATACACACATACTCAAGCTGCATAGTATACATGTACCCAAGCCGCATAGTATACATACACATATACTCAAGCTGCATAGTATATATACACACATACTCAAGTTGAATAGTATACATACACACATACTCAAGCTGCATAGTATATATACACACATACTCAAGCAGAATAGTATACATACGCACATACTCAAGCTGCATAGTATACATACACACATACTCAAGCTGCATAATAGTAAAACAACTAATTATGTTTGAATAATAATTGCTATAGACAGTTACAAAGAACGGTTGAAAATTGTAGTTTCTTCTATTGGAATATTTGTAGCAGGGGAAGTTTTTATACGACGAATCGTTTTCTGGAAATTTGTTAGTTTTCTAGTGGCATCGACCGGATCTCATTCCTACTCTATATCAATAGGATCAATAGAAAACAATTGCGCGTTTTTGTTTATCGCAATTTTGCACTGTTGTGATGAGCATAGCAATGCATGTTTTCACGTGTTTCCAATAAAAGGTAATTTCAATTGTTCAAACGTTATGGTGAATATGTATACACATTACCATATTTTTCATCGGACTTTTCCTCAGATTGGCCTTGTTTAGAAGCATCTTGTAGAAGGCGTACGTCTTCTGAAAGCAGATGCATAAGTTGTTTTGCAATTATTCCATGTTGTGTATTATTACATAATTATAATGCGCCGTGTGTCCGGATTAAAAACCTGCTCAAAGGCGTTATCAAGATAATGCTAAATAATTTTAAATAAATTGAAAAGCTAAAATAAAATGTGGTTAAAAGACAGATAAACATAAGTTAAATCAAAAGTTAAATACATGAATTATATAAATGAGTTATATATAAAGAAGTTAAATACATACAATTTTAATAAAAACGTTAAAATAAACAACTAAAATTAAGTTGATACGTTAAATAAACATATAAGTTAATCATATAAGTTAAATAAAAAATTAGATAAATAATAAGTTAAATAAGTAAAATGTTCGAGTAATTAAATGTTAACAGAGTGTTCGGAAGGCTACGCGAAAGATTTGTGTTTTCAAGAGTGACTTGAATGCTGCAACGGGGTTGGCTTGCTTAATTGCGGGGGGGGGCAGGGCGTTCCACAGTGTCGGCCCTGCCACAAAAAAGGCCCGACGACCTTACCGTTCGAGATGGTACCGCGGTATATTCAATAAATGTTGATCGGCGGATATCAGTATTCGGCTGTGTAAGTGTGGACTCGCTAGCAATGACAGATACACTGGGCAGAGATGATGCACAGCGCGAAACACGAGTAATAGAAGCTTGAATTCGATTCGCTGACGAAGAGGCAACCAATGTAAACTGAAGAAAACTGGTGTTATGTGATCTCGTCTGCGGGTTCCAGTAATCAGCCGAGTTTTGAACCATTTGCAGTTTCCGCAGCTGCGTCTCGGGCAGTCTGTAAACCATAGCGCTGCCGTAGTCCAAGCGCGACATGACTAAAAGCATAAATGATTGTTTTGCAAGCACTGGTGTTTTTCCAGATAGTTGCGATGCCGCCAAAGTGCCAGTATGCTACTTGGCAGACACTTCGTATTTGCGCCGCCATTGACATTATGTCATTAAATGCAAAACCGATGTAGCGGATGGATGGGTGGAGCAGCCACAAACATCAATGACTAGGTCAACAGGAGGTTGAACACATTTGTGATTCTGCGCAGCGGAAATGACGACGGCTTCCGTTTTACACTCGTTAAGAAGAAGGTTGTGGGACACCATCCATGACTTTACATCGGCGGTACATCGCGATATGCGGTCAGTGGAAGTTGTAACATACAGCTGGGCATCATCAGCTTACATGTGGTAACGGAGTTGGTGGAGTTCGAAGACACGGTTGAGCCCCACACAGTAGATTGTAAAAAACAAGGGTCCGAACACGCTATCCTGCGGTACACCAAAGCATAAATCAACACTTATTGTGGTGACGTTATCGACTTTAACAGCTTAGCTTGCATTCGCTGCGAAAGGTACGACCGTAACAAGCTGTGTGTGTTTTAACAAGATTTAACAAGATTTGCCATCCAAGCCAAAGGCCCTGATGTTAAGTGGACAAGGAAGCCATTGGCTTATCGAGAGTCCTTCAATGTTCATCTATGTGTAACCCGCCCTCCTTAGATATGTGTCAACCTTGTTTCTAAACATATTCATGCTGCTAGCAGTTATAAAATCCGTAGACAATTTGTTCCATTCATTTGTTGTCCTCTGTGAGAACGAGAACTTCCTGGTGTCCAACCTGTACTGATCCTTTATTAATTTCATTTCATGTCCTGTAGTTCTGCTATCCTTCTTGAAAAACATATTTCTATCAATATGTTCATACCCGTTCTATATCTTAAAAACTGCAATCTGATGTCCTCTTAATCTTCTTGTCTCTAGAGTTGTTAATCCATATTCTTTCAGTCGTTCTTCATAATTAAGGTCTCTCAGTTCTGGAATCATTTTAGTTGCTCTCCTCCGTATACGTTCAAGCGTATCTATATCCTTCTTATGATATGGGCTCCACGTTTGTATACAGTATTCTAAATGAGGTCTTTATACTGAGGACTAATTAGTTTTTTTCTTGCATGCTATGTTTCTTCTATTCAACCCAAGAATTTGATTACCATTTGAGGCTGCAATACCACACTGCTCTTCTTTTACAGTAGTACACATTAGTACCCAGTAGTACCCGATACTGACTTATTTTACGCTTTATAGCAGAGACACTAATAATTGTACTACCAATAATGTAGCAACAACATTACCACCACCACCACCATAACCGCCACCGCCACCACCATCACCACCGCCACCACCACCACCACCACCGCCACCGCCACCGCCACCGCCGCCGCCGCCGCCGCCGCCGCCGCCGCCGCCACCACTACCACCACTGCCACAACCACCACCGCCACCATCACCACCAGCACTACAATTTACACCACCACCGCCACCATCATCGTCACCACCGCCGCCACAACCACCACCTCCATCATCACCTTTACCACAACCAGCACCGCCACTGCCGCCGCTACCACCACTACCGCCGCCGCCTCCGCCACCACCACCACCGCCACCTTCACCGCCACCGCCACCGCCACCGCCACCGCCACCGCCACCGCTACCACCACCACCACCACCACCATCGCCACCATCACCACCATCACCACGACGATCACCACCACCACAACAACAACCACCACCACCACCACCACCACCACCACAACGTACCTTCTTTTGACTCCTTTATCTGTTCATTCGCCTTCTGCATCTTTTCATTCGCACGTAGGATTTGCTCTGAAATAAATTTCGCTCGTGTATAGGATTTGTTCATCACAGTCATACAATAGTTTCGAAATATCATATCAACAACTAATACTTTATGGTTTCATCATATTCCAATTTTACTTGTTAATTTATGTTATGTTTGTGCTTTTTGTATTGAATTATTTCACTGTTATCAAGAAGCATAAATAAACCAGCAAAACACATACAACATATTTAACTTGTACCTTTGGTTTTCCCATTGCTCGACTTCGCCTCTTCTTCCAGTTTTGTGTTCAGGTCATTCCGAAATCCCTCTGAATAAAGTGAAATTCATGCATTATCGCCCCAACTTTATCATTTTCAAAACTAAATTCGTACACATCATATTCAGAAAATGTATGAGCATACATTGCAGATATCCAGTACCAGTACATTACCTCGTACAAATACCATAGGTGCCCATGTTTATCCAGGAACATACGTTGTTCTTTTTTTTTTAGAAGCGCAGTGCAGCAAATGCATATATCTTGTTTAACTTAATCTCGCTATATGTATCACTTCAAATATGAATAACGAATGTATATATATATATATATATATATATATATATATATATATATATATATATATATATATATATATATATATATATATATATATATATATATATATATATATATATATATATATATATATATATATATATATATATATATATATATATATATATATATATATATATATATATATATATATATATATATATATATATATATATATATATATCTTCGCAATATATGTACCTTTTTTCGCTTGCAGCAACTGCTTATTCAAACTTTGGAGTTTTCCTGAAACAAGGAGTTCATAAAATGTTTTAATATTTCATCGCTACACTTAAATATAATTTACACACATATGCCTATATATTTACATATTTATATATGTATATATGGAGTCGCCGGGAACAATAATATATATATATATATATATATAATTGTTTCCGATGACTTCCCATACCTTTAGAGGTTTATTTTTACCTTTAATCTTTGTTTGCAATCATCGTTTACAAAACAGCAGCATAAAATAATATATTTATTTTTCGTCACTTAACATACGAAAGACTTCATATCACCTTCCACCTGACTTATCTTCTCAAGGAGACGTCGTTCTAAAACAAATGCAATTCGAAAGAATGTGTCATTATTATGTCACCTGTGTACTTTAATGACAACATACGTGTAATATCGCATATGTTCTTTGATATGTTTTAAGCTGTGGTGTTCTTCGTATTACTACATTGGTTCTACCCACTTATACGAAGAACAAACATTGTTCCATGCTAATACTGTAGACGGGCAGCCACGAAGACTACACCGCTGGTATCCACATAATGACAAAACTGACTGACAGTTACTTGGGGACGTATTAAGACTACACCACTAGAATCTACACAATTACAAAACTGAAGGACAGTTACTCGGGGGATGTACTAAGACTACACCGCTGGAACCCACATAATGACAAAACGGACTGACAGTTACTCGGGGGATGTACTAAGACTACACCGCTGGAACCCACACAACGACTAAACTGACTGACAGTTGCTCAAGGGATGTACTAAGACTACACCGCTGGAACCCACACAATTACAAAACTGAAGGACAGTTACTCGGGGGATGTACTAAGACTACACCGCTGGAACCCACACAATGACAAAACGGACTGACAGTTACTCGGGGGATGTACTAAGGCTACACCACTAGAACCCACACAATGACAAAATTGACGGACAGTTACTCGGGGATGCACTAAGACTACACCACTAGAACCTACACAGTGGCACAACTGACTGACAGTTACTCGGGGGATGCACTAAGACTACACCACTAGAACCTACACTGTGATAAAACTGACTGACAGTTACTCGGGGATGCACTAAAACTACACCACTAGAACCTACACTGTGATAAAACTGACTGACAGTTACTCAGAGGATGTACTAAAACTACAATGCTGGAACCCACACAATGACAAACCTGTCTGTCAGTTATTCGGAGGATGTACTAAAACTACAATGCTGGAACCCACACAATGACAAACCTGTCTGTCAGTTATTCGGGGGATGTACTAAAACTACACCGCTGGAACCCACACAATGACAAAACTTACAGAAAGTTGCTCGGGAGATGCCAACACAAACCATTTCAGTACACCTTTGGTCAATTGGCAAAGGATTTGTTGTATCATTTGGAGACGAGCACATTGTGATGACCATTGCAAGACATTATTATGTGTATCTTTCAGGTTGTCTCTGAGATACGTGTGCGTTCAGACACTAGTCTTGTATCAATGTATCAATTCGTATGTGCGTCCGTCATCCACTATCTCGCCCAGTTTGTTAATCAACTGGCCCTCGGTTTGTCTGCATATATTTTACCCGATTCATGTGCACACATGAAGCACATACCTGTTTCGGTTGGCTCGGCTGTTGGCGTGCACGCACTTTTCTTCGTAGCTTCTAGAACATAACATATTTACATGATATCCCTACTTGATCTACACAATCCATTTTTAAAATATGATTTCTGTGAAAAACGTTAATTTATGCTGTATTTCCATTAGCTACTGTATTTATTGTTGTGTCGATGCTTGCAATCTCTTTCACGCGTTTTGACGGTAATGCGTCCACTCTCTTGCACACGTATTCAACGTGAGAGTAAGAATGGTGAATAAACACAAAAAAACACAATGACAATTACTTGGGCAAGTTGGAGATGACACCGACTTCTCTAAGAAGAATACAATAATTTGTTTGTTAAATTTATGTTCGCAGTTATCGGTGCTATGAACTATATAATTGTAGCAGTGTTGTGTTACTATGAACTATATAATAGTAGCAGGGTTGTGTTACTATGAACTATATAATAGCAGCAGTGTTGTGTTACTATGAATTGCACAATGATTGCCCTGTTGTGCTGCTACAAACAACAACATAGTTGTCGCGTTCTGTTAGTTATGAACTACACCTACTCACCAATTCTAACTAAATCTACCAGGTCACTCCTCCCGATTTCTTTGAGAGCATCACACAGTTTATTGTACGCTGTCACTAAACCCGGTTTCTCGCAAGTGTATACCCATGCTTTTACAACCTCAAATGCGCGATCAACCTCGTCGCTGTTGTTAGCCTTGATAGCCTCTATGGTGTGCATTTTGAGTCCTATGTATGTGCCAAAGTATTGGTAGTTCTTGCAGATTTGCTGAGCCAGACGAAACATGAATATGGTGTCCAGGTATCCTAGAAAAACAAATTAAAAAACGAATAACCAATAAGCATGTCGTGTCAATGCTAATTAAGACAATGTTCATAATGTATATCGTGTGCGACATCTTAAACAACTATTAAGCTGACGTGTATCCATGTGACGCCGCCGCAAAATGGAATTACTGTGAAAGCTTGATTTATATAATCAAGTTTGAGTTTGAGTTCATCAATTTGAGTTTGTCTTAGTTACTTTGTAACAATGACACTATTACTTTTCATAACAATCTCCAGTCTTGTTCACCATATTGGTTACCTGGGTTATCAACGACACCATATTGGTTACCTGGGTTATCAACGACACCATATTGGTTACCTGGGTTATCAACGACACCATCGTCAGTAGCACCAGCAGAGGCGGCGACCAGGTTCTTGTGTTGAGACATGTTTAGTCTGTAAAGTAGAGATTAATATTGCAGCAGCTACTACTATAGCCTTGCACAACGACCACCATTTCGTATTGACTACATGAATCACGTGACTACATGAGTCATGTGACTACATGAGTCACGTGCAGAAACAGGTGGTAGGTAATAACTTAATAAGTCGACCTGAAAAAGCGTAATTATTATATTGTAATAATATATTGTAATAATGATAAATATTTAACATATTAACCCGGCGTTGTAGGGAATAAATGTCAGCCATTGCAAGAGTTCATTAATCCTAGGTCTTGAACGTTTATGTCTGTCGAATCATGGTACGGATAAGGTAATGAGTGTTTTCTGCAATTGGCCCGAGTTACGTAATCTACTGCAAATGTTAAAAAATGTTCTCTCGCACGTATAACCCCACCCAGAGTTAACAAATACAAATTCATTACTGTCCATGTACATTGCGTACAACTCCCAGTTCCTGCCGTTCTCGCTGAAACAACTATGCCTTTTGTTTTTGTCGCGAAGATATGTTTTGGCCAGAAATGCAATAAAATACGAAGGCATGTCCGACAGCTTGTCGGCGGCCATGTTTGTTAGCTTAACGGACCTATTTGTAAAACAAACAGTAAAAGTCTGACAATTATTGTAACGCGTCTTCGTCGCCGTGATAAACCGTGTTAACTTGACGCTACACAACTATAGGTAAGCCCACATCAACATACACGCACAATTGCACACACGTACACAGCTACACGCACATACACACAAGCACTACACGCACGCTTGCAACGACACAAACACAGTCACATGCGCTAACAAGCACTGGAAACCAAAGTCGCTCACATTGAAGCCCATAATTTATCAACGAATTGGTGATTTAATGTACACATGGACATCACTACAGTAATGGTGCTCGTCTGTTTTACAATAAGGTGAAAAATAACGAAAATAAAGTTGACTGTGTGATATTTATGTCCTCATATCATAAGCTCTACAGTCATAATGAGATACAAAGGATGAAGAAAGGCAACATTTCCCAGCACAGAATGGATGATATTACACAGTCCACAGTGGTCAGCTGGCCCCGGCTTCTGCGGCCAACTCCTATTGTGTTTACGTAACTATTCTGTTCGTCCAATTATACCACATAAAGCAAGCATATGGGGCTTGACAACATCCGAAACGTACAAACCAAAGGTGGAGCATAAAAGCCGGGCCCGGACTCGGTAGAGGGCGCCGGGCCGGGACGATTGAGGCGCCTTCGTCTACCGAAGCGCCGTGCTCGGACGGAGGCGCCGGGTCCGCCCGGGTGAAGCTATACTTCATTATTTAGTACCCGTGATGTGGCGCCACTGTTTGTCGAATACATTACCGCAGAGTGTAATTTACATTGCAACGGAAATTATACATGCGTCAAGATTAATTAGGCTTTCACCCTAGTATTTCGCTAACTCATCAAATCAGAGAGAATTTTAATCAGTTCGATGCAATTCAAAACATATAATAAACTTTTATATTATTTCTTTCGGCTGGATGTTTTATCAAGTCAGAATTAGTTGTCGATACACCACGAATTGGCGCCCTCATGCACTTGTTCACAGATGAAGATATTTCTAACTTACAAACTAGGGGCGTTGCCACCATTACTGTCATTTTCCACAGTTGTTCTGATTTGCCCCACCATCGTCCTGCCTTACACTCTTTGTACTCATTACTAAGCAAGAATGGGTTACTTCCTGTTGTCAGAGTATATTGTGTATGAATTTCCGCTGGTCAGCAACTGTAGTCAGATTTACAAGCAAGTGTCAGAGGCAATCGCCAGAATTTCACATCGGCCGTCTCAGCACGGAATTTAGAAGTCACCTTTGATAATAATTAAACTATTAGACAGCACATTTCACAAATGTGTCGTCGCTGCTTTTATCGTATTCGTGACCTTCGTCGTATTTGGCGGTATACGGTTTTTGCTGTTGCCAAAACTATTGCAACTGCCCTTGTTAACAGTATACTTGATCACTGCAATTCCCTTTATCATAATAACGCTCCCAATGACATCTTCAACATGTGCAATGGTATGTACCCATTCTAATTACTCTCTCTCATTACCATTTCTTGAATCGTTGCATTGATTTCCGGTCCGATATTGCATTATTTTTTTTTATCTGGCCAATTACCTGTCAAGCACTTTAATCCAAGCAACCAGCATATTTATATTCATTGTTCATTCCTGCAAGACAGTCCAGACAACGTCGATCATCTAATTATAATCTACGTGGTAAAACAAACGTCGGAACTAGCGTTTTAGTGATGAATTAATTAGTTGTAGCAGTGGCGAACGAACTATTGTAACCCCCCCCTCAACTGGCAAGGGAAGCTCGAAAGCATGATCACAGAGTTGAGTTCATGATCACAGAGTTCAGTTCATGATCACAGAGTTGAGTTCATGATCACAGAGTTCAGTTCATGATCACAGAGTTCAGTTCACGAACATTTCCAGGAAGCAAAGAGCTAATCGCTGTGATGCACAGGATGTGTTCGTACAGCCCTGTCCCGTGGTGTTGACCGATGTACACGATCACACAAGTTGAAACTGTAATTGATTGAATTGTCAAGACAATTGGTGATTGCATGGATTAAAAACATGAATATACGTAACATAGTTTACACATATAAACGAAAACGTATTCGTACTATTTGGCTTACATTGCGCATGCCCACTCTATTTTAATTTATACACCAGGAGCCTGTATCATTATCAGGCCTTACTGTACGTTTGCAAAAGCGGTGTCCTTACAAGGGAATGTGTGTATGTGTTTTTTGTGCATGTACGCGCACGCTTGCTTGCGTGCGTGAGTTTATCCTGAATAGAATTCCTGCCAACTGGTGCATTTTTTTAAACAGGCACCCCTTTTTTCTCACGCCTACAATTTACACAATTCGCAGGATATATGAGAGACATTTGTTGAAAAAACATGACTAGCCACTTAGCGTTAACGATAGCTGGTTAAGCTAAAACAAAGTAATATTAGACTGCGATACCTAGCGCTAAATAACCACCGCTAAGTAATCTTGGAAGGTGTCAGTGTCATGTATGTATGTCTGCGACCTGCTCGAACTTGCGTCACTTGACGTCACTGTTTATTATCTGTTTTGGCAAACATTGTAATAGTTCCTCTGACTTCGGCTGTCACAATAATCTTGTCGTTCACGCTCTGAAGGAAAAGCCCACAGGTAGTATATGAATCTTAATGAGCAAGAAGTCTATTTAACGGCGAGTTGCCAAGTCATTATGAAACGGTATACATGTTGACCCGCCTCTACAGACCCCTTTGTATTTGGCCCAGACTATACATTGACAACCTCGCAATGTGACTGCCGAAGCCGATTAGGTTTAGCGACGTTAATTACAGGCTCCACCTCCAACGTGTCACTCAAAGGTGGACACGCGTTGGCCCAGAACGACTATCAAAGGTGTGTTTGGGACGACACGATTTGAAAATATATATTAACCGCCGTCCACATGAAATGTTGTAGACAAAATAATGAGTTAATACATGCTGCTGATAAAGCTATAGGGGAGACCGGGAAGGGTTGGCGCAATTTTCACTTAAATAATTTTTCCTCAGGTAATGTAGATAAGCTACATCCACTTGATATACGTATATTCCTTATTCCACAACGTATTAGTAGACATATTCAGCGATTTCCTATCTGTTGTAGTATTTATGATATTGCCCATTTCATGACCCCTCCTCACCTGCACCAACCTGCCCCGTGTACTGGATAGCCCACGCATGTGATATCAAACAGTATAATCACATTTGTTGCATATATAATACTGATAACTCCCCGTGCATTATTCGTACAACCGCTAGCTACATACAGTTTTCTCTCCGGATCTATTTTTTTCAAACATCACGGGAGACTGGGCGTAATCGATGCACTGAGCTTCACCGATGGGTCAGGTTAGTGAATAGGTCAACACGTTGCGTGACTTTGGGATTTGGCCTGTCTGTAACACGCCAACTCCCCATGATAACGAATGCGCCAACCCGCCGAGACAAAAATGCGCCAACTAGCCCCGACCTGTTCGGCCGCTATTTAACAAGATTTAACAAGATTGCCATCCCAAACAACAAGTTTCAGATGGCAAGTGGACAAGGAAGAGAGTCCAACAATTGTCTCATCTATATGTAGCCCACCCTTATCAAATATCTGTCAATTCTATTTTTAAACATATTCACACTACTAGCATTAACACAATCATTTGGCAGTTCCTTCCATTCATTTATCACCCTCTGTGAGAAAGAGTACTTTCTCATGTCCAACCTACACTGCTCCTTAACGAATGCTTCTTTGTGACCTCTTGTTCTAATGCCTTCTTTAAGTTTGAAGAACATATTCCTATCAACACCAAACAGCTTCATCGTAATCTGCTTCGCTTTATAATTTTATTTCGTAAGCCTGAATAGATTCTTTAACATATAAAATAACTCCCCCTCCCCTTCTTCCTATTCGATCTCTCCTAAACACTACGTATCCTGTCAATCCTAATTCAACATCTGTAATGTCTGTGTTGGCCCATGATTCGGTTATACCAATTATGTGATGATATTTGTATGACACAACAATTTACAATATGCGAGGCAATATGATTTAGTACAATTCGATGTGTGCCCAATAGGGCAACGCACAATAATACCCATGCCTACAATTTTCACAATTCACAGGAAATATGAGATAATGTTTTTAAAGAACCTGACTAGCCACCTAGCGTCAATGATAAATAGCTGGTTAAACTACAACACCATAATATTAAACTGCGACACCTAGCGCTAAATAACCACCGCTAAGTAATCATGGAACGCGTCAGTGTCATGTATGTATGCCTGCGTCCTGCTCGAACATGCGTCACTTGACGTCACTGTTTATTATCTGTTTTGGCAAACACTGTAATAGCTCCTCTGACTTCGGCTGTCACAATAATCTTGTCGTTCACGCTCTGCGGGAAAAGCTTACAGGTAGTATAAGAATCTTAATAAGCGAGAAATCTATTTAACGGCGCGTTGCAAAAGTCATTATGAAACGGTATACGTGTGGACTCGCCTCTACGGACCCCTTTGTATTTGGCCCACACTATGCATTGACAACCTCGCAATGTGACTGCCGAAGCAGACTAGGTTTAGCTACGTTAATTACAGGCTCCACCTTCAACGTGTCACTCAAAGGCGAACACGCGTTGGCCCAGAACGATTATCAAAGGTGTGTTTGGGAGGATACGATTTGAAAATATAAATTAATCGCCGTCCGTACGAAATGTTGTAAACAAAATCATCAGTTAATACATGCTGCTGATAAAGCTGTGGGGAGACCGGGAAGGGTTGGCGCAATTTTCACTTAAATAATGTTTTTTCTCAGGTAATGTAGATAGGCTACATCCACTTGATACACATATGTTCCCTATTCCATAACGTATTAGTAGACATATTCAACGATTTCCTATCTATTGTAGTATTTATGATATTGCCCATTTCATGACCCCTCCTCAACTGCACCAACCTGCCCCGTATACTGGATAGACCACGCATGTGATATCAAACAACATAATCACATGTGTGACATATATAATATGGATAAATCCCCGTGCATTATTCGTACAACCGCTAGCTACATACAGTTTTCTCTCCGGACCTATTTTTAAAACATCACGGGGGCTGGGCGTAGTCGATAGACTGAGTTTCACCGATGGGTCAGGTTATTGAATAGGGCGACACGTTGCGTGATTTTGAGATTTGGCCTGTCTGTAACACGCCAACTCCACATGATAACGCATGCGCCAACTAGCCCCGACAAAAATGCGACAACTAGGTCCGACAAAAATGCGCCAACAAGCCCCAACCTGGTCGGCCGCTATTTATATGACACAACTAATACAATATGTGTGGCAATATGATTTTGTTCATTTCGATGTGTGCCCAATTGTCATACCTTTATCATGTTGCACAGTATATAATCAATAATTTGCAAAGCATATTAATATTGTTTACATTAATTGGATTACACACACTTAGACATCTTATACAAAGTGTTCATAACAATGTAGGTGTTTACAGCTTCATATATTACGCTTTTAATTTTTACATATATATATATATATATATATATATATATATATATATATACATATATATATATATATATATATATATATATATATATATATATATATATATATATATATATATATATATATATATATGTATGTATATATATATATATATATATATATATATATATATATATATATATATATATATATATATATATATATATATATATATATATATATATATGTATATATGTATATATATATATATATATATATATATATATATATATATATATGTATATATATGTGTGTGTATGTGTGTAATGCGAATTTTATTTGATTGAATTATACACACACACTAACGCACGAACGCACACGTTCCACATTTGAATGTTTCATGCAATATTTATTAATTGCTTAAATAGGACTGTGCCATAAAAATAACGAGATTCAACAAGATTGTCATGCAAGGCAAAACACCCAGATGGCAGGTGGAAAAGGAACCGATTGGCTTATCGAGAGTCAAATAATTGTTCATATATGTGTAACCCACCCTTCTGAGATATTTATTGATTTTGTTTGACGCTGCTAACATTTACAGTACAAATTATAAATCAGTACACTAGGCTCCACAAGTCAAATAAAGCATTCACACGTCGTGGTTAAATAAATTGTGTTCCAGTCATTGTCAGCACACAACTCGCTGGCTGAGCCGTCGGTACGAGCCGCTCGAGCGTTGTTACAGTTGTAACAACTCGCTGGCTGAGCCATCGGTACGATCCGCCCGAGCGTTGTTACGGTTGTAACAACTCGCTGGTTGAGCATCGGTACGATCCGCCCGAGCGCTGTTACAGTTGTAACAACTCGCTGGCTGAGCCATCGGTACGATCCGCCCGAGCGTTGTTACGGTTGTAACAACTCGCTGGCTGAGCCATCGGTACGAGCCGCTCGAGCGTTGTTACAGTTGTAACAACTTGCCCTTGTACAATTGTAACAACTTTTCCCAAACATAATTGTTGCAGTTGAATGTGGAATGTCAGTTTAATTTATACTTGTCTTAACTCAATATACTATATAGTAGACATGTTTTAAGCTTCATTCACGAAACATAAGAAGTGGCTGCGTGAAATTATATTATGTGGGCATACCAAAACAATTTTTAGGT
This sequence comes from Lamellibrachia satsuma, assembly GCA_033239005.1. NCBI lineage: Eukaryota > Metazoa > Annelida > Polychaeta > Sabellida > Siboglinidae > Lamellibrachia > Lamellibrachia satsuma. Next base: position 2,952,485 of record BSQZ01000003.1, read on the forward strand.
GGTTAAAAGTAATTTTGGTCCACACCTAGTTAATTTCGTCTTCTTAACTCCCGATTTGTTCGACAGTGTGTCTGCTGGTGGACTTCCAACCAACTACTGTCGTGGTATCTTCATGCGTGTGTTATGATTTCGTAAAACGACTATGTAACATCTTGCCCCTGTGTACAACTGGCCCCGTTCTCCGTACTTTCACTCTAGAAACGCAAATCTTACTAGAGAAATTATAATAGCAGGAACGGAGGTTAACTGCGCCACCTCGTGTAAATATATTTGACATGTTAATTGTAATGATTTATCTGATCAGTTTGACATTCAAGCCAAAGTGCAACTCTTCTATAAGAGCAAAATGTTGCGGCTAAAAATTCACTTTTGTTCATCTGCTGTAAAGAACAAACTTTCATATGTGCGCCTTATGGGCGAATTGTAGAAACTAGTTTTTGTGTGGAGGCTTATAACAATTCATACAAGATGTTAAGATAATTTTTAACAGGCTGTCGATGAGATGTAGCGCTAGCCGTATACATATATATTATGAAGAGCTCTGCAGCACTTTGCTAAATCCTTTTATTCAGAACATTACAATTAGCGACATGTATTGTACGTCGAAATCATGGATTCATTTAGATATTTACTCTCCCTACAAAGTAGATTAATAATTACAATTACAATGCTTATACAGGTATCGCGATACTAAATATTTAGATTATGAATGCAAGTATAATTTTAAAATAACAAATAATGAACCTCAGAAAAAAGAGTAAAGATAACTACCTGAATATATTACAAACAACTTAAATACTCAAAGAAACAAAATGTAAAACACATCGTATTTCACAATTGCAATTCACCCTTATATCACATTTCTGTCAATTATATGTGATTTGTAAAAACACATCAAAACGTTCGTCCATAGCAGTTGATGTTTCACTTTAAACTTTCAGAGAGCTGTCTTATATTCGACGTAATAAAAAAAGGTTCAGAGCAATGTGGGATTGCTGCTTCGAAAGAAAATCAAATTCTATGGCTAGTTAGGAGAACTGTCATGTATAAGGAGAATCAGCCAATTGTACCCCTATACAAAGCAATAGTTAGGCTACATTTGGAATATTGTATACATGCATTGGAGGCCATATCCTATAAAAAGGACACAGACAAGCTAGAAAGAATACGAAGAAGAGCAACTAAAATTATTCCAGAATTGAGAGACCTTAGTTAAGAAAGTCGCTTATTACAATATGGTTTGACAACACTAGAGACCAGGAGACTAAGAGGAGACCAAATAGAAGTGTTTAAAATAGTGAACGGTTATGAGGATGTTGATAGGAATATGTTCTTCAAACTTAAAGAAGGCCGTAGAACCAGAGGACACAAAGCAGCATTAGTTAAGGAGCAGGGTAGGTTGGACATGAGAAAGTACTCTTTCTCACAGAGGGTGATAAATGAATGGAACAAACAGCCAAATGGTTGTGTTAATGCTAGTAATGTGAATATGCTAAAAAATAGAATTGACAGATATAGATGAGAAAATCGTTGGACTCTCGATAAGCCAATGGCTTCCTTTTCCACTTGCCATCTGGAATTTGTTTTTTGGGATGGCAATCTTGTTAAATCTTGTTAAATCGATTATTACTCGGAGAATAATGATTGATTGTTGAACGGCCCATTTTGTGCAAAGCAGTACAAACTATTCAGTTTCTCCACAAAACTTTAACAATATTCTCGATTAACCGATTATTTTAACAACACGTACATTGTTTATCACTGAATATCACTTGGTTTTGACTAGCCCTTTGTGTCGATGCTTTGTCGTACGTAAACAAAACACGTTTTGACAACAAGGCTATGTAGCACACGTGCAGTTCTGCTGCATTGCAGCAATGTTGTTTATGTTAGTATTGTTCACACAATACACTATGTCACATGCTGATGTTACATCAACATGGAAATCTTGATGTGTACCACCGCCAGGTTTCCATATGTTAAACTAACAACCAGCAGGATTGTTTGTTTGTTTGTGTGTGTGTGTGTGTGTGTGTATAATATGTGTGCGCGTGCGTGCGTTCGTGCATGTGTGTGTGTTGTTTCAACAAACCAGGCCACTGCATACACTAGTAATATAGACCTACCTTATGCGTAGGCACAATTCTTCTTAACTGTTATCTCGCGCGTAGACTGACATATCTGGCGTGCAATACGTCTTCTCAGGTTGACTTGGAATAGCTCAGTGACAATTAATAGTGCGTGAGACTGGCGCTTTTTCATCGTTGTATTCAATAGTAGGTACGGGTTCACAAATACACCTTAATAATATACACGCGTGTGGCTACGTACTAACCAGACGACGGTTGTATTATACTCAATTGTTGCATGCAATACACCGGCCCGGCTCGATCGTTATCTACAAATCTTGAGCAGTTTGAGAACATCAAATAACTGCGTCGGTCGCTTCATTACTAATCTGTAATTAAAGACCGGCACAAGCGTAGGTTATTTTGAGGACACAACAAGATCACGCAGGCACACGCATGCACATGCATGTCTACGGATCGTCTAGAGGCGCACCCGATCAACAGGTTATATAAGTTATATACGCACTTGCACAAGTGTTGGCAATTCTGAGCACAATACATTATTTATAATGTATACAGTTAACAGAGCATATAGAGTGAGAGAGAAGGGGAGGAATGGAGGGAGAGTGCAAGATGGGGATAGAGGGGAGGAGGGGAAAGAGAAAGAGAGAGAGGGGGAAGGGAGGGAGGGCGCGAGAGAGTTAGGGAGAGAAAAGTAGAGGGAACGAGAGAGGGAGAGATATGGAGAGTGAGTAAATGTGAGCGCACGGGAGACGGGGTGACAGAGAGAGACATAGACAGAGAGCCGGAGGTAGAATGAGAGAGAGAGAGAGAGAGTGAGTTAGAAAGAGGGATAGAGAGAGAGGGAAAGGCGAGAGAGAGTGAGAGGGGGAGGGAACGAGAGTGAAAGAGAAATTACAGAGAGAGAGAGAGAGAGAGAGAGAGAGATAGAGAGAGAGAGAGAGAAAAAGAGAGAGACAGAACGAGAACGAGAACGAGAGAGGGCGATTTGGACGGAGGGAGGGTGAAGAGGGAGGGAGGAGATAAAAGAGTCAGGGAGGAGTAGGGAACATTGGATTGGAGATGATGGATTTCCAGCATGGCTTGGATAGAGGGTGTTCCTAAATGAATGCATTACTCGTTAGGTGGGGAGAAACAACGGATAGAGAAGACCTGAGAGAAAGCGAGAGAGAGAGAGAGAGAGAGAGAGAGAGAGACAGAGAGAGAGAGAGAGAGAGAGAGAGAGAGAGAGAGAGAGAGAGAGAGAGAGAGAGAGAGAGAGAGAGAGAGAGAGAGAGAGAGAGAGAGAGAGAGAGAGAGAGAGAGAGAGAGAGAGAGAGAGAGAGAGAGAGAGAGAGATAGAGAGAGAGAGACAGAGAGAGAGAGAGAGAGAGAGAGAGAGAGAGAGAGAGAGAGAGAGAGAGAGAGAGAGAGAGAGAGAGAGAGAGAGAGAGAGAGAGAGAGAGAGAGAGCGGGGAGGGAGGGAGACACGGAAATATATATGAGACAGAGGAGGAAGAAACAGAGGGAGCGAGTGAGACAGAGGGAGAAGAGGGAAGGAGGAAGAGAAAGAGGAAGCATGTGAGAGAGAGAGAGGGGGGAAGGGACGGAGCGTGAGGACGGAGGGAAAGGGAGGAAGAGGTGGGAGATAGAGGGAAAAGAGAAAGAGAGTGGAAATGAGGGAGAGAGAGACTTAAACACAAGGTAGAGAGAGATGGGGGAAGGGGAGAGAGTGAGAGTAACAGGGAGAAGATAGAGGAAACGAAAGAGAGAGGGATAGAGATAAATGGACAGAGAGAAAGAGAGAAAGAGAGAGAGAGAGAGAGAGAGAGAGAGAGAGAGAGAGAGAGAGAGAGAGAGAGAGAGAGAGAGAGAGAGAGAGAGAGAGAGAGAGAGAGAGAGAGAGAGAGAGAGAGAGAGAGAGAGAGAGAGAGAGAGAGAGAGCGAGAGAGACATACAGACATACAGACAGACAGATAGGGGGGGGGGGCGGGAGAATGAGTGAATGCGTGAGTGAGAGAGGGGGAGAGGGAGGTACAACTAGGGAGTGATATGTACACAGAGGGAGAGTAAGGAATAGAAAGAGGGAACGTGAGAGAGATATATATATAGAGAGAGGCGGGCGAAAGAAAGAGAGAGCGAGAGAGAGAGAGAGAGAGAGAGAGAGAGAGAGAGAGAGAGAGAGAGGAAACGAGCGAGTGAGATATGGAGAGTGAATTAGCGTGAGAGCAAGAGGAGATGGGGAGACAAAGAGGAACAGGGACAGATATTCGGAGGGATAAAGGGAGTGAGGGGTAGAGAGAGAGAGATGGATGGACAGAAAGAGGGGTAGAATGAGTGAGAGAGAGGAAGTAGAGTGGGAGGGAGATAGGGGAAGAATGAGGGAGACAGATGGGAATGGAGAGGGGGGAGAGAGGGAGAAAGGAGGGAGGTAGGAGTAGTGAACGTTGGGTTGGAGGGGAAGTGTATCTAACACGGATTTGGGTAGAAGGTGCTCCTAAATTGTGTTTCCTATTTTGGAATTTTTTTAGGTGTATCTCCGGTGAGTAGAGCAATCAGTAAGACGACACCTGACAATGGTGCGAGAGAAGGTTCAACGCGTCGTGTGACTAGACTTGCGAATGTCTTGCGCTGCCGTCTGTCATTTTGCTGCTTATTTGTTGCAACTGTAGTTAGTAGGTGTACATACGAAGCCTTTTGAGAACGATACTTACATGTCTACTCCACCGTTGAAGCACGCCGAAGCGATTCCCGCTTTTCCCGGATATTTCCCGGTTTTCAATGAGCACTGTCCTGCTTTTCATGAGCAGATGCTGACACCTATGCATTATATAAAATGTCTACAAACATGACACGTTATGGCATGTCTCGTTGTAAGAAGAACCAGGGAACCCAAACAACGGACCAGATAATAGACGCTAATTGAATATGCCAAGATAAGATCGCCAGATACGGTAGAGCATGACCAACATGTCTACTGAACAACTATGCCGCCCTCTGGCGGTCTATGCGTTGTGGAATTTACAGGGATAACTTTATAACAGGGACCTTTTACATAGTACATAATTGTTGATAACATTGATATTGGAACTACGCCACTAGCTTATTAGATATATGTGACCGTCATCACTACTTTGATTTAATATTGACCGATGCCGTGTCATATGTGCTGGGGAAAAGAGAGTGTGGGTGGAGGTTGGGAGGATTATAATTATTTGTCGCAAATATACAAACGAGGAAGGGACAGGTGAAAACTGTATTCACCGAGCAAGGTTGGAACTTTCGAAATATCGCACATTTGGCAGTGCGATGTTGCAGCGGATGCGAAGCATTTTGATGGTGACATTCTCGAAACACCGATACGTGTATTTAAATTTAGCAAAAACTTAGATTTTTAGGTTAGACGTGCTTATGACATAACTAAAAGAACTGCAGGTGTGTGATTTTGACAAGATTTTTTCAGAATACCAATGACGTTACATCGGTGGCTTTAAATTGTGTATGGTGTAGTTTTGTTAAGGCAGATAAAACGTAAATATGGCCACCAATGCACAGCGGTCTGACCTCAACAGCGGTAATTTGATGTATTAAATTGACGTGACTGTTTTCCGAGGGTCGGTCGTATCTTTTGTCGATGGCGACCAATCTTGTGGCAACACGCGTGGATGGCAGACTAGCGAGTGGGGAGTGAGTGAGTGAGTGAGAGAGAGAGAGAGAGGTAGGGAAAGAGAGAGAGAGAGAGAGAGGGGGGAGAGATAGATAGAGAGAGAGAGAGGTAGGGAGAGAGAGGGAGAGAGAGAGAGAGAGAGAGAGAGGTAGGGAGAGATAGATAGAGAGAGAGAGAGGTAGGGAGAGAGAGAGAGAGAGAGAGAGAGGGAGAGAGAGAGAGAGAGAGAGGGGGGGGATAGAGAATGGTAGAGAGGAAGGGAGATAGATGGATATGTAGGGTCGGAGGTGAAGGATATCGAACATGGCTGAGAGGAAGGGAGAGGGAGCGTGTGAGACATAGTCAGGATGGAGGAAGACGGAGGGACGGGGGAGAGAGAGGGAGAGATGGATAGATAAAGAGAGGGAGGGAGAGAGGGACGGTTGAATAGAGGGGTAGGGTGAGAGTTAGAGGAGAGAAATAATGAGAGAGATGGGGAGAGTTGGAGAGTGAGAGAGAGAGAGAAAGAGAGATAAAGAGGGGTAGAGGGAGGGAAAGAGAGGGAGTTGGTCAGAGGGAGAGAGAGGGAGTTGGTCAGAGGGAGAGAGAGGGAGCGTGAGGAAGAGGAAGAGAGAGGGGAGCATGAGAGTGAGGAGGCAGAGGGACGGAGAAGGTGAGGGAGGGAGAGAGAGAGAGAGGGGTTTTTCTTAAATCAGAACAGGTGCAAAACGCGTTAAAACCAACGCACAGGCTCCGTGCCACGGAATTCCGGAAGCTACAGAGAAAGGACCCTGAGTGGAAGATGGTCCTGCACCAAAAGGACTAGCAGTAAGAAACGAAGCAGACGAAGGTGCGACCTGAAATGTATTACATTCAATGAAATGACGTTGTTTGCAATGTTTCTACAAGTACACCAGAACGGGGGGAGGCAACATAATAACAGCTCAATGAAGTTGTGTAAAGTAAAGAAAAATTCACTGGTAACTTCACATAAGGAATGGAATAGTTACACACGCACTGTCACTGCGTCACCGCCTAATATCTACAGGTTCGTAGCTTGAAGCGGTCAACGTTTTATGTGTTCCTCGAGCCTGATTCGTAGTGCTTACTGGCAAACATGTATTTAGCTCCAACTTCCGTTCCCGTCGTTTTCAAGTGCATACGCTTAGCGGAGAAGCCAAATGTGGCTTGTGTGCGAGATTTAAGTCGGTACTTTTTCATCACTGACCCGACTCTTTCTTTTCGTCTGTTTGTACAACGTTGAAGTCGCCACGCCTTACGTAATCTTAGTTGAGCTCGCTCACACAGTTCGCAGATCGATTTTATTTGACTCTTTCCATTTTGTTCAACAGTCCTTCTTCTTCTTCTTGAGATACGTGGGATCAGCATCGCACCCCTGGCGATAACTTCTTTGGTTTTCAGAACCGCTGCTTGCCATGGTAACGTTTGGTACGTCATGTTACCTAGAATAAACCCGTCATACAATAATTAACATTTTATTTAGGCCAGTCCATCTCCAAAATGGGTTTGAAGGTTCATACAGATGGAGAAAATATAAATACGATTTTTTGTAAACCGACTGTTGTATGCCTACCTAGATGAACATTTTGCATAACACAGGAAGTACACCATCCTCTACATAAAATAATAATGTAGAGGACGATAATATCAATATAGTAATGATAATATCAGTATAATATCAGTATAACTACACTCATTAGTCCGCCGTGTAACCAGTGTGTCCGCCGTGTTTCTGGTGTGTCCGCCGTGTTACCAGTGTGTCCGGGGACAATTGTGCATCTAATCAGCGCTCTAGCTTAAAACCGAAGGTGCATTATTGCTCAGTTTTACGCGTGTAATATGTGCTAGTTTATTATGTTGTGGTGAAAGTTTGGCAATCGACAAAGCATAATTTGATACGTTGTGCTAGTAACAGTGCTGACACCTTCGTCCGGATCATCACATAAATATGATCTTGGGCAATCAAAATAACTTGCATAAACGAGAGATGAACATTTGCTGTACATACAGTATGCTATGCTAGATTTCCACAAGTCCGCTCGTGTATTGGGTTTTCGGGTTATGTATTTTACTGTATGCAGTAACATGTGCTCATGGACACATCTGCTGTAACTATGCTACCTGGGTATTAATAAATATGAACGTGTTTAGGGCGAAAACCGTATAAATCACGTTCCACTCTAAGTTTACAAAGTTAGATTGTGTGTTCACATTATTACGATAGCACCAAAATAAACGACAATCAATTCGAAATTCACGAATGAAATAGTTATTATATGGATATAACGCCACGTGAACCGCGGGGACACAAACATCGCAAATGTGTGCCGCAATTTGAGACTGACCCATATAGTTAGGACTGGCTTTGTTGAAAGCAGAACGCTTGCAATCCTGCTTGGAGTTTTCTACCATTGGGTGGATAGGTATAAGGCATGTGTTGTAGTACACAGCATCCTGGTAGTTACAAGCCAAATTTTCTGCGTAGTCCTCCTGGTCCGTCGCCTAAGTCTTGTAATGGCTTCTGTAGTATCTCCCACGCTTCAGTTCTTCTTCAATTCTTCCTGTTCAGATACCTTTGCCAGTTCTCAGAACGTGGTGCGTATTAATATAAAATAATCGTAGTATGATCAGGAAACTCCTATAAGATGTACTAACCGGTATCGAGGAGCCACCTTAAAATAAAAATATTTATAAGTTCATAAATTAGTTAACCTAACTAAGATAAGTTCTTTCTTTCAAAGAGAGAAATAATTAAACTAAATACCTTGTTGTGCGCAGTAATCGTAGGCCCCTCAACAATGCCTGCACTGTCATGTTATAATGTAATTAATATCCGCCATGTTGCTTATCTGTCCGCCATGTATGTCGTGTGTCCGCCGTGTTACCGGCCCTTTCAGTGACGTCATGCTAATTTGAAACGGGTGTAATTTAATTTATTTGACCTACTATTTATTTTAAACTTTGATGATGCTGTCGCTCCTCCATGCACACAGAATTGCCATAATTGTGTTAAAATATATTCTGTTATGATTTAGGAATACAGTTACGTTACATGCAGTTAAAATTAGTCGTCTCCAGGATGCACATCGGTCACCACAGCACGTTCCCACATTGCGCGCGGTGCAACACCTCCCTTTAGGCCGGGCTGCAGAAAGAAACAACACTAAGTCGCCGACTTGTAAGTTCTGCCGCGGATGAAACCATTTTGATTTTGCGATCAGATGCGGTGGCATATATCGCAACCACGTCTCCCAGAACATGTGGATGCGTTGCTGCAGAACTTTCACCATGTCTCGTGGATTTGGGCAGGCCTCTACACCACGTTGTGGAACCGTAGGCGGGTCAAAGGGATGCAACAAGTCGTTTCTGGTGATTGCAGGTGATCCGACGCAGTCAGATTCGGCGCGAGTTGATGAGATACATCATCTCCGAGAGAAAGGTCTGCCATTCCTCAAACGTGAAGCGTCGGTTGAGGTAATTGACGGCGACATCGAGTCCTCGGCGGTAGCTACGGATGAGCGACTTGACAACACCGTTCATGTGGCTCGCTTTCGGGACGTTAAACTCCCAATCAAATTGAAAGTCTGTTCGGTTTGCTGCCAATTGATTTGCGTCATATTCCAGGAATCGGTCCAATCTCGTAGTGGCTTCTGTGTTCCCTGGAAGTTCTTTCCTCGATCGCTAAAGACCTTTGCTGGGTGAATGCCACGGCGAGTGACAAATCGGCGATACGCGAGGAGAAAAGACGGTTGACGCTGTGCTCGTTAGCTCCAAGTGGATGACTCTCGTCGTAGTCACGATCATGACAGTTGACTCAGTCGTAGTGATGCGGTTGACCTTCGTCTGGAGCGGACCAAAAACGTCGACAGCGACAGCAGCGAATGGCGGCGTGTTCGGGTTTCCTCGGAAAGCAAATAAGATTCCCATCAGTTGTTGACTAATCGTCTTCGTCATTATCATCACAAAGGAATACATCATCAGTTCTTTCAAGTTCTTCAGGGATGCTGTTGATACAATTGATGGTGGACTACCTCAAGTGTTTGTGGATGATTTGACGTCGTCTAGTTTGGTTATCTCTACTCGTACTATATTATCACTCAGTTGAATTTTTTCTTTGTGGCAGGCTGTTTAAAATGAATCAAAGTGGTCGTTACTGGCCTTGCTCAGTCACCTGTCACTGTCCCCGGCACCAGTCGGGTCCTATCACCCACCCGTCACTGTCCCAGGCATCATTCGCAGAAAACATTCAATTGTCCTTGGTCATGCCACCCATCACTGTCCCAGGCATCTGTCGCAGAAAACATTCAATTGTCCTTGGTCATGCCACCCGTCACTGTCCCAGGCATCAGTCGCAGAAAACATTCGATTGTCCTTGGTCATGCCACCCGTCACTGTCCCAGGCACCTGTCGCAGAAAACATCCACTTGCGTAACACTTCGAGGAACCTTCGTACGGACAAAGTGATTCAGGCAAGAATTAACCTATCTTCACATATTTAACGATACATGTTACAACAGTAATGTGTATTCAACTTAGAGTAGGGTGGGGCAAAGCGCGCCCCTCTATTTCGGCAGGTCCAACTATTAGTGCCGCTGTCTCCCACGAAACCAATGTAACATGATGCAAAACCAATTGAGGCACGTTCGATTTAAGGAGACGCATCACGCCACGTCAGTTATACAGCTTTAGCCGATCCCACAGCATAAAGGCTAATCCAAAATGTGAAATAGCTGTTTAGATGTCACCTATATTTAAATACAATACGTGTTATTGATTCAAGCGGCGAAAATATGACATACGTTATTTTTGTAATTTCAATGACACATTCAATACGGGACAAAGCGCACCCCCTTTATGGGGCAAAGCGCACCCATATGCGGGGCCAAGCGCACGCCCTATGTTGGGCAAAGCAGACCCCCTATGTGGGGCAAAGCGCACCCCTATGTGGGGTAAAGCACACCCCCTATATGGGGCAAATCGCACCCCGGTTCCGAATGTAAAAACTTTGTGCTGATTGTATAAATTACTCCTTTTAACACATATACTGCATTTTCTAGAATATTCGTGGTCAGGTAAACGTTGTTTGTTGAGTTTGGTGCGTGCGTGCGTGCATGCGGGCATGCTGGCGTGCGTATGCGCGCGGTGGGTTCGTGCTTGCATGCATGCGTGCGTGCGCGCTTGCGTGCGTGCGTGCGTGCGTGCGGCATGAAGTTGGAGGTTCGTAATAAAAAAGTGGTGGATCTCATAAATAGTTGTGAAGTGGGAGTGGCCTAACAATAAAGGGAAATGGGATTTCGAGGTGGGAGGTATTCACACCAATTATATAAATAATATTACAAACTATATTAGTAACATTACCACACAGACTACGACAGTAGTTGCCTCTGGCCACGAATACTACCACTGTTATATCTATCAAATTCCATCTTGCGCTTACTGTGCAAAGCGCATCTTGTGGAGGATTCGGGAACGGTTATTGGTTATCAGATATGTTATTGGAGGTTATTAGTTATCGGACAGGTTATTGGAGGTTCTTCGTAATAACATACAACCTGTCAAAAGGCGTTCATTTATTTGTCGTAGTAATTGTAAATGTTTTGCTATGTGCCATGACATCCGTACGCGGACGTTTCGTGTCCAGCCCGCCATTCGAAAACAGCCCGCCAATCGAAAACAGCCCGCCATTCGAAAACAGCCCGCCATTCGAAAACAGCCCGCCAATCGAAACAAGCCGGCCGAGATGTAACAGAGCTTGTCGTGATGGGATGTTCTCCCCTTCCTCAGGCAAAGATAGTGCGCTACAAGGAAGAAAGCGAACACACTGACCTCTTCACCAGACAAACAAATGGTCGTCAACAAGATTGCTGGTAACGAAGATAGACAGTCAGCTAAGAAGCAGAAACAAACTCATAAGAAAACATGGGCTGTAGCTGGGCCTGGGGTGGGATTGTGCCCAAGGGAGAGAAAGAGGGAGGAAGAAGACCAGCCAAGGAATCGAAGCTCGAGACGACGAAGATGACGATAATGACGATGATGACTAATGGTAGTGCATTGTGTGCAAAGAAGCGTTCCGTCGCAGCAGGGAGCAGTGGGTTGCGAGTCGGCATTAAGGGAAGTGGGCTCACAGGTACGTCACTCCTGGAGGACGTTGTTATACCTGTCACGACTGCGAATTAATCCCTAATTATGTAAGTTGACAAATAAACATCAGCTCTGATCATGGGCTAGTTTTCTAATTGTGTTCCTATGTTCATTTGTTTGGACTTTGCCTCTAATGTATAGGTCGGTGCTAGGAAAAATAGACTTACTGTTTTAATAAAGCAAATACAAAACAAAAGCTACGCATTATTGGGACAAAACACACCGGGGGTGCGCCTTGTTCCACGTGACGAAATACGGGACACGTGCACGGCTGTCACTAAAATACATTTTTGTAGCAGTTGCTTTTAGTAAGGTCCTGTAATTCAAGTAATATTTAGTTAAGGTGTGTGTATGTGTAACTGCCTTAACCGTTTCTGGCTTAGATGAAAATATTTAGGCCAATTCATATGCTACTACTACTCTACGGGTTAAGCAACCCAATTGGTTTCCACCATGCAACTTATCTTCGATGGACATCGAGCTGCCAAACTGCCTTTTCTCTGAATGAATGAATGACCAGTACCGAGTGATAGTGTGTCTAACAGCTAGGTATGCCCAGCCCATAGCGCCACAACAGAGTGACGTCTTTATTATATAATAATATTTTAAAACATTAAGTATGTTTTCCCAGCACCGAGCTATAAGCCCTATTTAGTCAGAGGTAGTGTTCAAACAAATAAACAAACAAACAAACAAACAAACAAATAAAACAAACAAACAAGCAAGCAATCAAACAAACAAACGACCAAACAAACATACATACAAACGAACATAGCAACACAATTAGAAAACTAGCCCATGATCAGAGCGCATGTTTATTTGTCTACTGACACAATTAGGGTTAATTTCATAAATAAGAATCGCAGGCGTGGCAGGTGTTCCAACGTCCTCCAGGAGTGACGTCCTCGGGAGCCCAGTTCCCGCAATGCGGACACGCAACTCACTGCTCCCTGTTTCCTCCCGCCTCCGTTCTGTTGGGCACACCCACAGCACGTGTTTTCTTCTGAGATTCGTTCTGCTTCTGAGCAGACTGTCTATGTTCTATGTAGTCTCGCCCCGAGACGGGAGGTTTACGAGGGGCGGGCTGGTCTTGACCCGAGACGGCCGGTTTACGAGTGACGGGCTGGTTTCGCCCCGAAACGGGCAGTTTACTAGTGGCGGGCTGGTCTCGTTCGGAGACGGGCGTTTACGAGTGACGGGCTGGTCTCGCCCCGAAACGGGCGGTTTACTAGTGGCGGGCTGGTCTCGCCCTCAGACGGGCGGTGTACGAGTGTCGGGCTGGTCTCGCCCCGATATGGGCGGTTTACGAGTGTCGGACTGGTCTCGCCCCAAGCCCAAACATTGGATGTTCGTTAAAATTGTTAATCACACAGTCCATGTGTATAATTTGTAAACACGAATAAATCAATAGTTGAAATGGTCAGGTAAAATAACCTTCTCCTGCAAGATCGTTTTTCTAAGCCTCAAATCAAAACTTAAGTTGCCAGTATGGAATACGTGGAAACTTAACTGATCAGTATGAACAATTATTAAATGTGAACTCGAACCAACAATACACAAAACACGCCTTCAGTAATGCAGCACACGACCGCGTGTTCTCGCTCGGTTGGGCCGTGCGTGTCCTAACAGTGTCATAAACGTGACACAATTTTAGTAGTGCAGATTGGAGTTCCATGTCTATGCCAATTGTTTAGCCTACAAATAAGCAACTCATTTACTTTGTCTGATTTAGTATAAAAAAGCATCATATCATGAACAAATAATACACGTGTAGAACATGTATAATAAACTTGTCGAAATACTTCTCGTGAACCCAAAATCGGCTGCTCGCTGATGGAATTAATGGTGTGCGAGATGTCAGCATTGCCACACAACGTGATGGCGCTAATTTGTGTGTAATATATAAAACATAGGCCCATAATTGGCTCTAACTGGTGTGTAACATATCAAAATACGCCTCAAATGGGTTAGGCAGCATGTACATCGGTTGATTGGGAGGTAGCCGCATCTGCCGAAAAAGGGGGGGGGGAGTGCGCGATGAATGCACGAGATGCAACAATTATGATCACCAGAAGGAGAATCGTTAAAGTGCGTAACCAATGCGCCGTGAAGTCACGTTGTTGTCCCTCGAAAGTCGCCGCCGGAAGTCACAATATTGTCAGAACGAGAAACATTCTCGAAGTTTAAATTGTCAGTTAAGTGTAAATTGGTCTTAACCCCATTGTGCAAATCTCGCTTGTTCAACGTGCCCTTGTATGTTCTGTCACGCAGTAAACTTCAATGAAAATAATTTCAAGACCCCCATTCACCTCATGAAGTGTTTTGTCATCGAGACATGCGAATTGGGTACATAACTGTATTACCGCTTTCACCGAGACAAGGGATGGCGATATTAGAAAGGTATATCACCGTATGTGCACATCAATGTGTCTATTCCGTCGAATTCACCCGCTGCCTATCTGGGGGGGGGTATTTTCCTAGTTTTTTTTTCACCGGGGCATTATCCAGGGGAATTTGTCTTAGAAGCGGTAGTGGGCTCCTAAGCGAGGATTGAAGAAAACTGTCATGTGTGCATAAAACAGTTATTTTATGTTGTATTTCTCAGTTAAGTATATTTACAACGTGTATGCGTAATTATGATATTATGACTTAATCAATACTAAAGTCAAGTGTTTTTAAAAATAATAATTTTATTGAACAAAACATCATCACATCTGTAATAATGATAACTTTATTTACTTAACAAGCTCAATTCGCTTCACATAAAAGCATTAAATAAATAAAAACATATACATAGTATTATACATACAACAAATATATCAAACTGCGTAAAAGACTAATACAAGTAATGTATAGGCAGACTAATTATAAGTAATTATCAGTGGATAAAAACCTAGCAATATAGTTAATACAATCATTTACGTTTTAAACAATTTAAATAAGTGATAAATGAAAATAATATACAAAAGCCACGCTTCTACCCCCCGCACACCCCGATGTGCCGACTGGCCACAACCGTCATTACCCCCGACCTTCGCCCTCCGTACTCTGCAAAGCAAACTAAAAACAATAAAAAACTAATTCTACCAAATTTTCCCGGCAATATAGAAAATACTGATTCAGGCAGCTTTTGAAAAACGTTAAAACCATCGTTCATTTATGACAAGTTTTTGATGGAACTGTAAATTTTTTTATTATAAACAATAAAATGTTTCTTAGTAATTAAATGTGTGGAAATGATTGTCCAAAGTGTTTGTTAAAAGTACAAAAAATGTCATAGCGTAGCAGAAACTGCCTCTACCTGTATGAGTGAGCGATATATCAGTTTTTTTAAAGATTTACACACAAACCTGACCACGCAAAATATTATCGGAATAAACACAATTTACGTATACGAATAGTTTATTTCCTAAATACAAGGCCGAAAATAAAAAATAAATAGATTATTATATTTAAAATAAAACTACATGAATAAACCGGTTGTTGCGGCGTCAGTGACAGTCGGTGTCATCATCGCCGCTGGCCGCGCTACAAACAGAAGATATAATAACAGTTATAATAAAATAACAGTTATAATAAAATAACAGTTATAATAAAATAACAGTTATAATAAAATAACAGTTATAATAAAATAATAGTTATAATAAAATAATAGTTATAATAAATGCAATATTTATTAATGTTTAATCACCCCCTTCAATTAATAATCAGACCCAGCAGTTTGTTTTATTTCCAGGTATATTTTTACAGTTGATGTGGACAAATTGTGACGATTTGTCGTTATTTGTTTAAATAAAAAGCTGTCATGGTGAATCACGACAATCTAATTCAACATAAAGACACAGGACTGCGACATGTGTCACATCAGTGCGACATTAGTTTACAACGTTTTTGTGAGTTGAACCCTTTCTGGGCCACAAAGACCCGTAGACTACGTATTTAATCCGGGTTTATTGCCCTGATATGACGTCAGTGTATCGCAGGTTAACACTCGGGGCTATAAGAGTCGGGTTCTCATTTATACAGCCGGGTGAACTGGGGCAACGAGGGGTGAATGAAGCTACCCAAACTTTGTAAGTGAGTTTACTTACCACGTCAATCCTCCCACCAAAATTCTTCCCCAGTTGTGCACAGACGTCGGGTGACAGACGACAGCCGTAGAGGCTGAAAACAGTAAAATAAAATATAAATATGACAAAGATCATAATTAGTTACTTTTTCGATTACACTTATTACAAGACACAATGACTGTAACATAATTTACATTGTGATTACAACGTTTAATGTAATTAATTACAATAAATTATCACATGAGTCGTAAACAAACCTAGACCTGTTGTGTCAATGTCAACAAGCACATATAATACTTACTCTATGGTCAACCCCGACAAGTCCCCCAGTGTCTGTCTCACAATGTCTCTCATGTCGTCTGTCACCTCGTTGAGTCCACAGCTGTAAAGCAAACGATGAGTTGTAGTTTATCGCCAAATTTTGTTTATTTCATCGCCTTCTAAAACTTTATTGTGTATAATCTATTAAAACATTAAAATTAAAATGTGTCGTATGAAATGCAATTAAAGACAAAAAACAAATTTAAAAAAAAAAATTTTACGCGACTAAGACGACGAGTTTTGTAGAAGTTTGAAAAACTAAACAAGTTTTATGTAGAGGGAAATTAAGTGGATCAATGACGCCCTAAAGTGTCAGTTTTAGGTTGAATATATCGGGGTAAACAAACAGAACTAGACGTGTTTACTTACTTGAACAGTGTCAACTGTCGAAACGACATGACAGTTTGACAGACCCGGGTAAACCCGGCGTCTGTCAACCCAGTGTCCCACAAGCTAAAAGAGACACGAACATTGTTAATTAAATATTTGTTGACATCATCAATCGATTATTTTACAATGTCACTTCTGTCAACTGTTGTGTGACGTTGTCGTCACAAATATATGTACTATTATTATCGTCATCATTATTGTTTTTGTTATTATTCATATTATTATAATTAGCTGTAGTTGTATATTGCACTGCTACAACGTCATTATTATTCGCATTATTATCATTATTAGTGAGTGTTGGTTTGATTTGTATTATTATAATTTGTGTTATGTGTAACCACAACTACAAGCTACAACTCCATAGACATTGTCATTGGCATTGCCATTGACATTGTTTACAAAGTTACACCTACAGCTACAACAACTACTACTACTTACTCTAGTCTCTTAAGTTGTCCCATCCATGACAGACCCCGACACAGTCGTTGGACTGCCTCCATCTGACTGAATATGTCGTTGAAGCTGAGTCTGTAAGAGAGAAAATCTACTGTACGAATGATTTACAACTTGTACAGTAAATTATATTCCTGAATTAATACAACACACACAGAGACGAGTGTCTGATTCACGACTCGTTAATCACAACATATTATGTGTACTTTGTGTAAATAAGACTTTTATTAAACAACATAATTTAGTGTAATTACCGCGAGAAATATCCACAAGTCGCCGCCGTCGTAAACTAATTTAAGTGAACTGATTGAAATATATCCCAGTGACTCTATGTCGTATAAAACTGTAACTGGTCGATAGACTACTACTTTTTTAAATTAGTGTTTGCAAAGTTGGGTAGTATAAATATTACATTGTATCTAGTTTCAAGTCACCATACTTTTTTGTTATACATGGTTAATAAACCTGACCTCAAAACACACCAAATCAAAGTTCTAGTTCTTGAAAATTGGTTAAAAATTAAGAATGTTTAAAAAAACTTTTTAATATTCATTTCAGATAGACGTATCTAAACATCTAAATTAATGTTCATTGTTATTGACATGATGCTTGCATTACAATTTCTGTCATACCATATTTTTAAAAGTTTTTATTTATTAATTTATTTGAAGTATTTAAATTAATTTATGTATTGTTGTTCTCTTTGGATCTGCAAATTAAGTTAACAGTTTTATTTTTATATGAATATATTTAAATATTACGTTATATGTATACAATTTACGATATTGCAATTAACACTATGTAAATAGTGTTTTATCATTACTGATTAATTTATAATTTTTGTTGGACAAATAACATTAGGTAAGTGTTTAGTTTCATAAAAAAGCAATGAGTACTAATGGGCCCAACACTGGGGCATATTTAATTAAAATTATAATAAAAAACTATTATGATCAATTTTTATGAATAAATTTAAACACAAATAAATTTCTAGTTCTATATTTAAATGATTACTTACATGAGTTGATTGTTTGCCATACTGCAACTTTTTTGACAATATAACAATGATTGGAACAAGACGACACTTGTTTTCATTGCAATTTTACATAACCGACTAACTGAATTAGTGGCGCCGTCTGTCGGCATCCCTATATTTAATACATTTTGTACATCGCGTCGCACCATCGCGTCATCTCGTCATCGCTCAATCGTTGGATCGATGACACGATACGGTGGAGCTAAGGCGCTATACGATGGAGCGATGGCGCAGTACGAGTGAAAAGGTGGAGGGATGGCCCGATAAGATAGACCGATGATCTGATAAGATGGAGCGATGACGCGTCACGATAGAAAGATGGCGCGATATGATGGAGTGATGGCACGACACGATGGATGATGGTATTATATGGCGTGCACTACATCGCGCTATCGCACCATCATGTTGCCGAAACATTCAGCACAAAACTGCGATGGCCCTTTTCAGTCACTATATTAGAAAGAATATATAATCGAATATAAACATTTATTACATAATTTGACTTTTAAAGCCATTTGAAAGTATGCTATATGTCGAACCGAAAGTCGCATTTCGGGTGGTTATCTCTTCCTAAAACGAGTAACTGTTGACGATGACTAAGGGTCGGGATAATATGCACCCCTATCACAATATCAACAGCAGCGGCTACTTTAACGATTGGATTATAAGTATGATATTTACCAACGCATTACATAATTATTATTGCCGTACAGTATTCACGCTTGCCTAGAACATTGCTAACAAAGCCGTGGTGCTGTACTGTATTTATCACAGTGATCGGTATATTGGCGTACTTTTTGCATATGCAATCAAATGTAGAGTTTCACAAACTTTTCCTCTGTACTTGGGTTTATTGCTTAAATTAACATATTTCGGGTCGGAAATGCCTATAATTGGTTGCTTATTGGTGCATTATTACAAATGTTGTGTTGTATAACTTAGCCATGTAACTGCTCGCAACAAGCGTTTCTCTAGTTGCAAGCATTAATTCAGTGCTTTAGTTCAGAAATATACACAACTCAAATGACTGCATTGTGTGTTCGTACGTAGGGACAGTCATATTTTGATATACATAAATATTTAATCAAACAGGTACTTACTTTAGGGAGGTGACGTTCGGAGTTCCACCTGAAGCCATCAGATATTCGATATCTACCAAGTTGTATTTGGTCATTACATGGCTGAGGTTCAAATCATCGCTGACACCCAACTGTCCAGCCACTTGGCGCCACAACTCTGGCTCGCCGTGTTCCCTCAGGAGGTGGATTACATCAAGTGTCCGGCGCTTCCTGTCGTCCTCGCTCTCTCCTTTCACTGCACGAGCAAACCACGTGACAACAAACATGTTAAATTAAACTGCTTGGTTCAACTAATCAATAAACAGTTTACATTCAACAGCTGAAGTGTACCTATGTTTCTCTTCATTCCTTGTACAAGCAACAAACACCCAAGTAATCGGCTCAGTTTGGCAGGTGAATGTCTGCCTTAGATTATCCATGACGCGTACAACTGTGATAATACAAAACTAATTTCAGACACCAATACAATTACCTTAGATTATGTAATATATTCAGTGAAACGAAATATACACAGTATATAAAGACAAACCAAGATGGATATATCGTATGACGGGTGCATGAGAAGACGGTTGGGAACGACAGCGCAGAGCGAATGAAAAGAACTTATACCTGGCTGGGCGGCGGCTCTCAGTGTTTCAATTAGTTCTGCAGAACGCACTGAAACACACGAAAAACCGCTGTTATCGCCGTCACGTTGTCCAACTTTCTAATACTTTTAATATATCAAAATGTACTTTTTCAGATTTCTGAAACTTTTAATGAAATTAAATGTGCATTTCCCTTCGTCAGCTGCATATAATTAATTTTACACAACTTACATTTATTTGAATACAATTGTTATGTGAAAAGTATTGTTTCATATATTTGCGAAAATACCAATCCGTTGGACTGGAAGCCAACATTATCACAACATTATCACATTAATGCCATCTATACCTCGGTGCTTGGTGCAAACAATCAATATACTGATGGCTTCTTGGAATCTAGCTCTAATTACGACGTAATACAGCCAGTTGTTATATCGACTAGCGTCGCCTTGCCCTTGTATTACGTAACTTGGGACAATGAAATAAAACATGTTTGACGTTATGGACAATTGTACGTAGTTATTCGTATAGCGTTGCCGACAACTGTACGTAGTAACTACAAAGGTTAATTCAATTGTTCATACAAATAGTAACAACGGGGTGAATTTTGAGGGGAAAAATTGTAAGGTATAATATTAGCTGCATCGCAAACATACACTCATACTGAAGCTGGATTTAATAAAATAACCAATTTTGTTTTAATAATAATTTACATTGACTGTTACAAAGAAACGATATAAATTAGACGTTTTTCGTCGGTTGGAATGTTTGTCGCAGAGGTAGTTTTTTATGCGACGAATTGCTTTTTCCATCGAGAATAATTGCACATTTTACAAGTTTCTCACACGATTTTGCACCTTTGTGCATGTTTTCATGTGTTTCCAATAAACCGTCATTTCAATTGTTCAAACGTATTGGTGAATATATATACAAAATTACTAGATTGTTCTGACTTTTCTTCAGTTTGGCCCTGTTTAGAAGCACGTTGTGTGCGCCTTCTGAAAGCAGATGCATTTGTGATGTTGCAATTATTCCATGTTCATGTTCGTCCTCTTCCCTGACTTCCCTGACTTCCCTGACTTCCCCCATGTTCATGTTCGTCCTCTTCCCTGACTTCCCTGACTTCCCTGACTTCCCCCATGTTCATGTTCGTCCTCTTCCCTGACTTCCCACGGCCATCTTTCATTATTTGAAGCTAACACGTTCAAGGAAATTAGGAGAACACACACTTTTCTATCAACAGTAATTATTATATTTAAAAAACAAAAAATCTGAAAAGTCGATGGATATATATTTTCCAAGAGATCAACAACGAAATAATAATACTGATGATCAGTTGTTTATATATTAATGAGGTTATGACATTAAATTGCTCAAATGTCTTCATGTGTCCCATTATCATTTACCTGTACTTGTCTATATAACTTAATTTTTACTGATCATTGTACTTTATATTGTAGAGATTGTTAAAACTGATCAGTAATACATTGTCTGAGAGTATCGCAATCATCTTAAATGTTTATTATTATTTACAATAATCATTATCATAATGTGTAGGTATATAATTGTTTAAGGATTTATCTCAACGTTTCAATACATGCATGATTCAGACTAAGAAGATGCTTTTATTCTCGACAGACGGAACATTGCAGTCTATTTGGGACGTTTGAAAGGACATGTTTCCCGTACTCTTTATCATGGTACGGAGCTTCTATGTTAGTAAAAAACATTTTGTGCTAAGACCAATGTCACAATCGAAGCTGTACACGAAACTCATTACCTTTCTTTGGTTTCCCTTTGTGCTGTTCCTGACTTCCTTGTTTTCGTTGTTGATCGCTGGCCAGTTGGGTTTTCTCTAATACAGACAACATTAGTTGGCTATGTTATATGTTGCTTGTATTCATAATCAGAAAGACGAAAGTACATTGGTTATTCATACACTCCCTTTAATTTGCCTCACTTTCGAGTATTTTCCGCGTACACGAGCACATGTGCGCGCGTGTGCGTTCGCGTACACGTGTTCGTGTGTGAAGTATCAAGATGTCTTGCACATTTTCTTACATATTAAAATTGACATTGATAAGCGAACATAATTTTCCCTACAGGCAATATTTAATGCAACGCAGTTTCACAGAAACATACCATTGATCGTTCGTTGGAGCAACTTCACGTCTCCCTGTAGGTCTTTCATTTGCTCGGTGAGACGCCGGATTTCCTCTGAAACATATACCCTTTGCACGTCATTGTTACTGATCACATTTCTTTTCTAAAGGACATAATCGTCAAGTGCTATGTCGCGTAACACAATATCTCTATTGTTATAAGTTTTTCCCTCGTTGACGACACAAACGTTTGTGCCTCTGTTTTCCTTATATTAGTTATAATAAATACTAGAAAACTTGTTCACCGAGTGAGGAATATAATTTGTGGTCTATGCTATCACCGATGTTGCTAAGACAAATCCAGGTAGGCACGGTAACCCGTAGTAACCGCAATATCAATTAAGCATGATTATCCTGATATTTCTTATCTTGTTTTTTTCTGGGCAATATCCATTCGAGATACAAAATTGCAATTGTAAATCTACTTAATTCCTTGCGAATATTATCTTACGAAAGCCTACAAAACTTAATATAAGCAACGCATTGTTTCGTACTTGCGATAAATTTAGATATTTCGCATTTTACGACGAAGCGACTGTTGAACTGTATAATTATATATTTGGTAGGAATAGCGTAAGTGTAGGCGGAATAAAATATATCGAATATCGCCTAAGTGGCTGTTTGTCTTCCGTATATATGTGCATATTGGTTAATCTCAACTAAGTTTTAATATTTCATTGAAGTTGTTTTAAATTTTCCAAAATCAACAATAATTCAAGGATAACACAATACCTTTTGATTTATTTTCGCATGTCTTCTTTTCATCTTTTGCTGTACCTAATTGTTCACTCAGGTATGTAATGCGCTCTGAAAAATACGTTATTTCCACGATTAGCCTCCTGTCTGCAGTACTTTCGGAATATCATTACAAACAATTTATTTATTTATTATTTACAGATATAATTTATTTATTAATTGGCATAATTTGTTTCGTGATTTCTCACAATACTGACTGATTTCATGCTTAATAACAGAAGCAACACTAATTGTACTACAAGGCAGCAACACTACAACCACCAGTACCACCATCACTACCACCACCACCACCACTACCACCACCACCATCACCATCACCACCACCCCACCCCACCACCCCCACCCCCACCCCCACCACCACCACCATCACCATCACCACCACCACCACCACCATGAAAGCATGAAAACACATTATTATCATAAATAAACTGATCACAAATACATGTATCTTGATGTACCATTTTTGTGCATTATTTGTTCATTTGCGTCCTGCAGCTCTTCTTTCATACCAAGGATTTCCTCTGAAACAAATGACGCTCGTGTAATGGATTTGTTCAAAGTTCATCACAATCATGCAGTAGTTTCGAAATATCATATAAGTTTGTTAATCAGGTAGACGCTCTGTTTGTCTGCATACATTCTACGTGGTTCGACTGCACGATTGAAGCATTTACCTGTTTCGGTTGGCTCAGTTTTGGTGCCTGGATAGCGCGTACTTTTCTTCCAGGCTTCTAGAACATAACATATTTACATGATATCCCTACTTGATCTACACTATCCATTGTTTTTTTAATATAAATTCAATGTAAAACGTCAATGTAAACTGCATATTCATTAGCTACTGTATTTATTGTTGTTTCTGTATCGATGCTTGCAATCTCTTTCACGCGTTTTGACGGTATTGTGTCCATTCTCCGTGCACACGTGTTTGACGTGAGAGTAAAGATGGTGAATAAACACAAATATTGTGTCCATTCTCCGTGCACACGTGTTTGACGCGAGAGTAAAGATGGTGAATAAACACAAATATTGTGTCCATTCTCCGTGCACACGTGTTTGACGTGAGAGTAAAGATGGTGAATAAACACAAATATTGTGTCCATTCTCCGTGCACACGTGTTTGACGTGAGAGTAAAGATGGTGAATAAACACAAATATTGTGTCCATTCTCCGTGCACACGTGTTTGACGTGAGAGTAAAGATGGTGAATAAACACAAATATTGTGTCCATTCTCCGTGCACACGTGTTTGACGTGAGAGTAAAGATGGTGAATAAACACAAATATTGTGTCCATTCTCCGTGCACACGTGTTTGACGCGAGAGTAAAGATGGTGAATAAACACAAATATTGTGTCCATTCTCCGTGCACACGTGTTTGACGCGAGAGTAAAGATGGTGAATAAACACAAATATTGTGTCCATTCTCCGTGCACACGTGTTTGACGCGAGAGTAAAGATGGTGAATAAACACAAATATTGTGTCCATTCTCCGTGCACACGTGTTTGACGTGAGAGTAAGGATGGTGAATAAACACAAATATTGTGTTCATTCTCCGTGCACACGTGTTTGACGCGAGAGTAAGGATGGTGAATAAACACAAATATTGTGTCCATTCTCCGTGCACACGTGTTTGACGCGAGAGTAAAGATGGTGAATAAACACAAATATTGTGTCCATTCTCCGTGCACACGTGTTTGACGAGAGAGTAAAGATGGTGAATAAACACAAATATTGTGTCCATTCTCCGTGCACACGTGTTTGACGTGAGAGTAAAGATGGTGAATAAACACAAATATTGTGTCCATTCTCCGTGCACACGTGTTTGACGCGAGAGTAAAGATGGTGAATAAACACAAATATTGTATCCATTCTCCGTGCACACGTGTTTGACGTGAGAGTAAAGATGGTGAATAAACACAAATATTGTGTCCATTCTCCGTGCACACGTGTTTGACGTGAGAGTAAAGATGGTGAATAAACACAAATATTGTGTCCATTCTCCGTGCACACGTGTTTGACGTGAGAGTAAAGATGGTGAATAAACACAAATATTGTGTCCATTCTCCGTGCACACGTGTTTGACGTGAGAGTAAAGATGGTGAATAAACACAAATATTGTGTCCATTCTCCGTGCACACGTGTTTGACGCGAGAGTAAAGATGGTGAATAAACACAAATAACATTTTAACAATTACCTAGGCGAGCTGGAGATGGCATCGACTTCTCTAAGAAAAATGCAATACTTTAATTTGTCAGCGCTAATATCGATGTTATGTCTTTATTATGGAATGTACATATTCGTAGTTATGAGAGTTTAGCACTTACGAACTAAGCAATAACTTTGTTGTTGTGTTATTAAAAACTACACCCTAGTTGCAATGTTATGTTATACTGAATTACACAACATCAATGTAATGTTATTATGAGCTACATAATACTAGCAGTGCTGTACTAATGTGAATTACACAATGACTGTCATATTGTGTTAGTTATGAACTACACATACTAACCAAGTCTAACAAATTCGACCAGGTCTTCCCTCCCGAGTTCGGAGAGGGCACCAGTCAGTTCGTTGTACGCGGTGACTGAACGCGGTTTCTTACACGCGTATTTCCATGTTTGTACAACTTCGAACGCACGATCAACCACGCCGCTGTTGTCAGCCGTTATTTCCTCTATGGTGTACATTTCGATTCCGATGAATACGCCAAAATTACGATAGCCACGGCCGATTCGCTTAGCCAGACGCAACAGGAATTTGCTATTCAGATATCCTAAAAAACAAATCCGACAAGTTGTTTTTTATTTCATGGGTGAAGATTGATGGCAAATACAAAAATAACCAATAAGCATATCGTGCCAAGGCTAAGTTAGACAAGATTGATAATTTGTACCGACTGCTATATCTTAAACAACTATTACGCAGATGTGTATCCATTTGACGCCGTCGCAAAAGGGAGTTGCTTTGAAAGTTGGATTAATGGAAGGGCAATGATAATTTTCACGACTTTATTGTGAGTTTGATTTAGTTACTTAATAGCAATGACAATATTTCTTTTCATAACAATCACCAGTCTTCCTTCACCACCAGGATTAGTTACCTGGATTACTAACGACATCGTCACCAGTAGCACCGGTAGATGCGGCCGCAGGCTGATCCTGGCGTCGAGCAGCAGTACCACCGGCAGGGGCAGCAACAGGCTTCTCCTGGCGTCGAGACATGTCTAGTCTATAATGTGGAGAATAACGTTGCAACAGCTACTACTATTGTTGGTCAACGGACGCGTTTCACAACGACCGTAATTTCATCATGTAGCCAAATACAGTAACTGGTGGTAGATAATAACTTAATCAGTCACCCTGATTATTTTGTACTATGATAAATATCTTAAACAAGCAGAGTACCCCGGCGTTGTAGGGGAGAAAAGTCAGCCTATGCAAGAGCTCATGACTCCTAGCAGTACCCAGTCATAACGTTGTAAGGAAGAAAAGTCAGCTTATGCAAGAGCTCATGACTCCTAGCAGTACCCAGTCACAACGGACTGGTTTTGCACTTTTACGTCTGCCGAATCATTGTACGGATAACTTATAATTGATTGCTACGTTATATGTGTTTTTTACAATCGTTCCGAGTTACGTAATCTACTTCAAACGTACCTGCCTACCCCGATTTAACAAACGTATTACTAGCGCGGCACACATCTGCAATTTCACACCGTTCTCACTAAAACCAATATGCCCTTTTATGTCGCAAAGATAATTGTTTTATCCAGAAATGCATCAAAATATAATGGCATGTCCGACACAGCTTTGTATTTTCGGTGGCCATGTTTGTTAGTTTGACGGACCTGGTTGTTAAACAAAGAGTCATGTAATTGGCCTAACAATTGTTTTGCCTTACGCGCAAGACAATCGGATGCCTGCAGTAACACGTCTTTGTTTGCGTACGTAAATATTCAAACGTAGCCCAGTCTGCGTGAAACACGAGTATTTCTTCTTCAAAGTTTTTTAGCTGCATAATAGTCCAACATCCATATTTTGTCGGGACAGACATTGTTAAAAATAATAGCAAGTGAAGCGTTTGTATGCTGTGACCGGATCATTGTGTGCAGCCACCACACGGCTTTACTTGTAAACACCCTCATTAATGTGATATGTATCAGACACCTATTAAGTGCATATGTACTCACAACAAATAAGGTCAATGCCTTTATTTCGTGCCGGCTTTTAACGCTCTTATAAAGGGACTCGTATTATTTATGTGGATTAGTGAACACGTATTAACGTGCGATCGTCGCCGCGATAACGCGTAATTAACTTAACACAATGTACGCCCAAATTAACACACAAACAATTACACGCACGCACACTACTACGTACACGCCAGCATGCAACTACACATGCAACTACACGTACGTATAACATAGTGCGTTAAACATTTCCTCATATCAGATGCTCTAGAGTCTCAATGAGTTACAAATGACAAATGAAAGATTTTCTTGCACATAATGAATTATATTACACAATCTATAGTGTTCCACTGGCCCAGACGCCTATACCTACAAAGCAAGTTGTCTAACCTAACAATCACAAACGGAGAACCAAACTGTTTAGAAAGCCGCTTCCCATCACAGTGTCGTGTAACTCACAAAGAATCCTACATCGTATTTTTAAAATAGATACGAACATTTACTGAGGTCGAATACTTGGGTTCGTAACATAAAGACGTAATGATGAACCGACTTTGTGGAACACCTTCCAAAGATTTAGATCCACCCCATCAATGGTTCATCCCACTGTCAACACTAAACCATCATCACTCGGTAGAAACTTCACGCAAACCAAATGTGTTTTCTGTTTGTCTCAGGAGGTAAATATTAATTGTATCTTATTCATGCTAAGATACATTACTCCTGAGTTGGCTGCTCGCCACTGAACGGGTTAAATGTTTTTCAGATTACCGCCACATCGCCATTGTTGATGTACTGTTTACTGAGAGATTGCATTGGTAGCCTTGTTTCCGGCTAATCGTACGTTATAATTACACACTTAGACGAAGAAACGCTCGTGTTGTATGGGACACCTTAATGTCGTACACGCTGCTTAACTGCAGGTGTCCGCCCACACCACGGCTGTGTCATAGCTAAATGTTGCACGTGATAATGAATGCACTTCTTAGAGGACTTCCGAATTTATTCCCACGGGCGGTTGAGTTTGAATAGAACAACTCATTACAGGCCGCCACACGCAGGTTGGTTGAGGACCTGTCTCGATGGCAAATGTTTGCGGTCAATACGTTCCATGTGGTCCTTACAGCTGCTAACAACTCCGAGTGCGTTTACATAAATATTGTGTCCGTGTAATTTTACCATATAAATAAAGTTTGTGGGGGATTGACAACATCCGAAACGCACTAACTAGAGGTGGAGTATGAGGGTGGCGGGCACGGTCGATCGATGTGCCTCTAACTAGGGGATAAAGCCAATGACTAGATAATCATCACTACCGGTAGACTAGCTTCTTTGCAAAGGCGGCTTGTCCGAACATTACAAAACAGACGTATAAATAACGTCTCTGTTCGCCGCCCGGGTCTGGCTGTCATATTCCACCGTAACATGTACATGTTTGTCCGTTGATGATATAGGAGTATTTATTAGGGTGCATATTTTTTATTTACGGAAACAAAATCCACTATAAACACATATTGTATTTGTAGCACTTTTCTTAGTGTACGCTACGTCAATGTTACGGCTCGGCGCCTCTCACGCGGCCGACCAGGAGCTGCTCCGATCGCGGGAGCTAGAATCAGTGGGTTAAAAACAGACACCACCACTCTTTTAGTCAACGAGAGGTCAAACATTTACCCCCTGTGTAGGACAATTTACTTCCCCCGACATGCGCCCTTTAAATCCACGTTTTTGTGAATGTAAAACACACTAACTTTTAATGAACATCACGGTTTATAAGAATTATAAACCACGCGTGTGAGTGTATACCGGGTCCGAGTGACGACTACAGACAGTGGCAGTGTGTACCAGGTCCGAGTGACGAATACAGACAGTGGCAGTGTGTACCAGGTCCGAGTGACGACTACAGA
The DNA here is from genome assembly GCA_033239005.1 of Lamellibrachia satsuma. Lineage (NCBI taxonomy): Eukaryota > Metazoa > Annelida > Polychaeta > Sabellida > Siboglinidae > Lamellibrachia > Lamellibrachia satsuma. The sequence continues at coordinate 2,981,315 of BSQZ01000003.1, forward strand.
CAGTGGCAGTGTACCGGGTCCGAATGACGACTACAGGCAGTCGCAGTGTGTACCGGGTTCGAGTGACGACTACAGACAGTGGCAGTGTGTACCGGGTCCGAGTGACGATTACAGACAGTGACAGTGTGTACCGGGTCCGAGTGACGACTACAGACAGTGACAGTGTGTACCGGGTCCGAGTGACGACTACAGACAGTGGCAGTGTGTACCAGGTCCGAGTGACGACTACAGACAGTGGCAGTGTGTACCGGGTCCGAGTGACGACTACAGACAGTGGCAGTGTGTACCAGGTCCGAGTGACGAATACAGACAGTGGCAGTGTGTACCATGTCCGAGTGACGACTACAGACAGTGGCAGTGTACCGGGTCCGAATGACGACTACAGACAGTCGCAGTGTGTACCGGGTTCGAGTGACGACTACAGACAGTGACAGTGTGTACCGGGTCCGAGTGACGATTACAGACAGTGACAGTGTGTACCGGGTCCGAGTGACGACTAAAGACAGTGACAGTGTGTACCGGGTCCGAGTGACGACTACAGACAGTGGCAGTGTGTACCAGGTCCGAGTGACGACTACAGACAGTGGCAGTGTGTACCGGGTCCGAGTGACGACTACAGACAGTGGCAGTGTGTACCGGGTCCGAGTGACGACTACAGACAGTGGCAGTGTGTACCGGGTCCGAGTGACGACTACAGACAGTGATAGTGTGTACCTGGTTCGTATGCCGAGTGACGACTACAGACATTGGCAGTGTGTACCGGGTCCGAATGACGACTACAGGCAGTGGCAGTGTGTACCGGGTTCGAGTGACGACTACAGACAGTGGCAGTGTGTACCAGGTCCGAGTGACGACTACAGACAGTGACAGTGTGTACCGGGTCCGAGTGACGACTACAGACAGTGGTAGTGCGTGACAACGTCCAAGAATCTGATACAGTCATTATACTAGTATTAACTCAGATCCGTCTTTCCAAAGTTTAAATGCGTTCAAAGTCTAACAAGTTAGTTTTGTTCGATAACTCAAATTGGTTACATGATGTTACATGACAGCTAAATATAAATGGAGCATAGGATGGAATAGAGCGGAATTAAGCACCTCAAACAAACATAAACACACAATACACATCAACACACACGGTTTCACACACAAACGAACACACACACACACACACACACACACACACACACACACACACACACACACACACACACACACACACACACACACACACACACACACACACACACACACACACACACACACACAAACACACACACACACACACACACACACACACACATTTACCACCGACCCATCGCCTTACTTGTATTTACCACCCATCGCCTTACTTGTATTTACCACCCATCGCCTTACTTGTATTTTCCACCCATCGCCTTATTTGTATCTATCGCCCCATCGCCTTAGTTGTACTTACCACAGCCCCATCGCCTTACCTGTATCTACCGCCCCATCGCCTTACTTGTATCTACCACCCATCGCCTTACTTGTATCTACCACCCCATCGCCTTACTTGTATCTACCCCCCCATCGTCTTACTTGTATCTACCGCCCCATCGCCTTACTTGTATCTACCGCCCCATCGCCTTACTTGTATCTACCACCCCATCACCTTACCTCTATCTACCGCACAACGCCTTACTTGTATCTACCACCCATCGCCATACTTGTATCTACCGCCCCATCGCCTTACTTGTATCTACCACCCCATCACCTTACCTCTATCTACCGCCCCATCGCCTTACTTGTATCTACCACCCATCGCCATACTTGTATCTACCGCCCCATCGCCTTACTTGTATCTACCGCCCCATCACCTTACTTGTATCTACCACCCATCGCCTTACTTGTATCTACCACCCATCGCCATACCTGTATCTACCGCCCCATCGCCTTACTTGTATCTACCACCCATCGCCATACTTGTATCTACCGCCCCATCACCTTACCTCTATCTACCACCCATCGCCTTACTTGTATCTACAACCCATCGCCATGCTTGTATCTACCCCTCATCGCCTTATTTGTATATACCGCCCCATCGCCTAACTTGTATCTACCGCCCCATCACCTTACCTCTATCTACCACCCATCGCCTTACTTGTATCTACAACCCATCGCCATACTTGTATCTACCGCCCCATCGCCTTACTTGTATCTACCGCCCAACACTCTCACCTGCTGATTTACACACACCAACCCTTAAACATATAAATGTCATGCTTCTTCCGTATACCAAATGTCTTACACTGTGTTTGCGTTAACTGCGGCTGGGTTGAGTCAACATACTTATATCATCAATAAAATAAATGATAGCACTAAAATAACAATAAAATAATAATTACATAGAATAATTATATATTAAGCGAACAACAACAATAAAGAATATACAGAAAGCGATAATACACAATGTTTGTTCTGATTCGAACTGTTTTGGACAGTAAAGAAAGGAAAGAATGGGTAAAATGTGGACAATGTACGGCGTGGTCACACCAGTTCTGTGCACCGGTAAACGTACATAACCCCCTCATTACATAACCCCCTCTGGACAAAACCCCTCTAGGCACAATCACAAAAGTGAGACTGGGGTTGAATCCGCGGCCACACACGTCTCTGTTGTATTTATTGGTCTTCTCCAAGACTTCAGATATCTCACGTGTACAACTCAATGTATTTTTTTATTGCATTTACATCGCAATCCTCTGCGATCCTTCGCTTTAATTATGACTTTTTCTCGTTCCTATACATTATAATCTTGCTTAGCGATTCTGGTGTATTGAGCTTTTTTACCATTATTAGTATTATTATTATTATAACTGTTACTATTTTTATCAGTGTAATTATTATTATTATTTATCGCCGAAAGGGTCGAGCAGCTCGGTTTGGTCTTCCGAATGATACCTGACCAAACGTCGGATGTATTCATACTGTTTGGCTTATATTGCATAAGAACACACTATTGACTTTAAACAGCTCAAGGCTCGAATTATTATCACGCCTTACAGAACTATTGGAAAAGCGGTGTCCTTGCAAGAGAATGTGTGCGTGCGCGCGCGCGTGTGTGTTAATGCGTGCGCGCATGTATAAGTACATGTACCCTTTAAACATTTGGGTAATTAGAAGCCTGCCATCTGGTGATTTATTTACTGGGCACCGCCTTTTCAGTGTCTTGATCCGTCCATGTTATTCAAAGGCGACGTTTGGTGTGCGAAACATGACTACGCACAATATGAACTACGTCTACAGTTCCCACAATTCATAGGGAATATGAGATAAATTTGTGAAAAGAACCTGACTAGCAACCTAGCGTGAACGGTGAGCTAAACTACAATACAACAGTATTGTGGCGACACCTAGCGTCAAGTAATCACAATACATTCTTGGAACGTGACAATGTCACGTCTGTCTGTCATCGCGACCTGCTCGAACGAGCGTCACTTGACAACGTCGCTGTTTATTATGTGTTCTGGCAACCATTGTAATAGTTCGGCTGACTTCGGCTGTCACAATAGTATTACCGTGCATGCTCAAAAGAAAAAGAACACAGGTGGTATATAAATCTAACTGCGCGAGACGTCTGTCTAATGGCGCGGTGCCAGATGTTTACCAAGTCATTATAACACTGAATATGCCTTGACTCGCCTGAAATATAATTGGTTGTACAGACCCAAATGTACTTGGTCCAGACTATGCATTCAGAACCTTGCGTTTGACAGCCAGCCTAGGTTTGACGACGTTAATTACAGGCTTCATCTTTAACACGTCACTATACGGCGAACACGCGTTGGTCCTGAAATATCAAAGGTGTGTTTGGGACGACACGATTTGAAAATAGACATTAACCGCAGTCCCTATGAAATGGTGCAGACAAAATAATCAGTTTATTACTACACATGCTGCCGATCAAGTTGTACGCATTTCAACTTAACCGGTGTATACACTGGTGGTATTTTCCGTCAACTTCAATTAATGTGATACATCAGCGACGTAGGTGCATGTGTAATCTCAGTGAATACAGTCAAAGCGATGTCGTCAGGATACGTTTGTGAATGGTTGTCACCATGGAGACGCCCCTCGACCGTGAAGGTATGAAACCTGGAATCAGCCGCCGGACAAGGATGCCGGTCCCGGGTGTCCCGGACAGATAAGTTATTTTATATAAATTAATAATATTGACATAACAAATAACAAGAAACGTGCCGTAAATAGAAATATGTGTGTATAATCGACTTTGTCACCTAAATTTAAAACCATCCATCTTAATAAATCTCACTATATCATCAACAGACAGGCAGGTGTGTCGGGTAGGAAAGCCGCACACGGACACGACACTTACTGTGCTCCTACAACTACGACATTTAAAGGGTGTAGTAACGTTTGTCAAATTGTAAATGTGGTTGTAAACACGCTTTGGCGCCAGACAGTGTAAACATGTTGTGGTGTCAGGCTAGAGTGAGCACGTGTAGGAGCTTCACAGTGTAAACATGCCGTGGTGCCAGTCTGGAGTGAGCACGTGTAGGAGCTTCACAGTGTAAACATGCTGTGGTGTCAGGCTGGAGTGAGCACGTGTAGGAGCTTCACAGTGTAAACACGTTGTGGTGCCAGGCTGGAGTGAGCACGTGTAGGAGCTTCACAGTGCAGCTCTTGATGCTCATTGGCAACTGGCATTTGTTGTTAAGTTGCATCATATACATTTTGTTACTGATTTATGGGGTAGTTTTGTTTTGTAGCTAGCTAGATGCCGTTATGTTAATGACTTATTTTTATAATGAAAACTTTTGATTATAGCATTACAATCAGTGGAGCAATTATAATTTTTATCAATAAATGTAATATACATATCACTTTCCAAACACACAACATTGTAATACAAAGGTACAAAATTACTTTTGTTGATATGCTATCAAGAACAAACGTGCTATTCCCTGTCTATTTCGTCAATGTTTATATTTCTTTCATCCGTGCGCCTTATGGGTGAATTGTTGGAAGTAGTTTTTAGCGGCTTATAGCAATTCATACAGGTTTTTAAAATATATGTTTTAACAGAATGCCTATTAGTTGTATCGCTAGGCGAATCCGCGCTAGTAACAGTTTTCTATTCTCGTACAGGTGTCACTAGGAAAGGCTATGTATAACATAATGAGTAGGTTTGACAAGTTGCTTAATGCTTCTACATTGCAATTATCGAAATGTATTGTACGTCGAAATTTGGTATTCAGTTCACCGCAACCTTGTATATTTACACACACACGCACACGCACACGCTCACGCACACGCACACCCACACGCACACGCACACGCACACGCACACACACACACACACACACAAACACACACACACACACGCACATATATATATATATACGAACTCCGTAATTCGCATAACAAGACAGCATTGTTTTTATTCGCTTTTAGAAAGAAAATCGCCTCTATATTTTCTAAATACGGACATGGACAATGTTGTTAATTGTAGAAATAAGAACCATATGTTCCCAGTTGACAGAACGCATTATATACTGATCACGGTTGACTGCATGGTCAACTGTCGACGTCTTAAGATGTTTAGTTAAAGCAGCGGTACCATACAATCCCATGACATGGATTTACGGGGCCGCGTCCGGCTCCTTTTAATGCAAATATTGTTTTACCATTATTGTTGGGGTAATTCACACTAAAATGACTGGTTTTGAACCTTCGCTGTCACAAATGCTGGAGTTTGCATTACACATACACAGTCTTGTTCTTGACCAGTGGCGTAGTCAGGGTTGTCGGCGCCCTGCTACATATTACATGCCGTAAAAATAAACTATTTATGTTTGAATTGTTTATCTCCACTTTCTTACGCAACAACCTTAGGTAGTGTCACCGTTCCCCAGTGCCATTTTCCACTGCACACATTCGATCGATTTTGTTTACGTCATCACGCACAAAACAACAACCAGAAATATGATTCTTTAAAACCGAATGACAACCGAATGACAACCAGCTGCAACGATATATAACATACTACCCAACTTTAAAATAAAATGAAGTTGTGTAAAATCAATGTTAAATGACACCTTTGTGAAGTGAAAATCTCGCGAATCGACGCCTTGCAGAATAGCACAAATACCATGACATTTCAATGTGGATTGACGTGGTGTGTTCTAAAAATTATCTAAAACATGTTTACACAATGCACAACGTACATCATTGCTTTACAGTGTTGTAAACAACACTGATTAAGACACAAATATCCAATGGACAAGCTCCCGACTTGAAGTTTACAATTATGTTTGCTCCCTGTACAAAGTAGATTACTAATTATAATACTTATACAGGTACCGTGGTACTAAATATTTGGATTATGAATGCAAATATACTTTCCAAATAACAAATAATGAACCTCAGAAAAACAGTCAAGATAAGTATATCTACGTGAACATAATAACAACAACTGTAAGTACTCAAAGAAGTAAAACATATCATATTTCACTAATGCAAATACGATTTGCAAAAACATTAAACCAGTAATTACTATGAAAATTGTTCTGCCTTGCAGGTAAACTATTCCGAAGGTTTATGCCAATTATATATATACACATACCTTTCATTGTTGTACGAACATCAATTTGATTAAAATTACGTGTCATTACCGATCATTCAATACGTACCTTGCATTCACTGAAAAAACACTCTGTTTTGATGAGCCTTTTTGTCGATGCGTTGTCGTAAGTAAACATTACACGTTTTGACATCAAGGCCAAGTAACACACGTGCAGTGCTGCTGCATTGCAGCGATGTTGTTCTTGTTAGTATTGTCCACACATTGCACTGTGTCGCATATTGATGTTACATACATACATACATACATACATATATATATATATATATATATATATATATATATATATATATATATATATATATATATATATATATATATATATATATATATATATATATATATATATATATATATATATATATATATGTAAGCAGTCTTTCTGGTTCAGATGTACATAGATGTCATACATTACAGGCCACTACAAGCCTAATTTATTTCCGGTAGTAATGTTTAATGAAACACATTCCATTTAATTCACGTTCCTCTGGTAACACAGTACAAAAAACTAAAGCTACGAGACTAGGCTGTTAGTAATTGTAGTGATGTGTTGCCATGGTGACCCTGACTAGCACTCGACGGTACCACTTCAATTATTATTATTTTTCGTATTAGCAGCAGGTGTTGTACATTTACTATCCAAGTTACAAATAATGTTCTCCACGACAGCAACACTTTCAATAAACCAGTAAACTTAATAAACTAGTGAAGTAGACCTACCGTACGAATAGGCAAAATTCGTCTTAACTGTTACGTCGCGCGTAGGCTGACAGATCTGGCTGCAATACGTCTTCTCAGGTTGACTTGCAATAGCTGAGTGACAATTAATGGAGCGTCTCTCGTTACGAGGGCCGTTGTCCGAAGCTTAGTCGAAAACGAGGTAGAGGGGACGTATCAACGTTGACATGAATATTGGTTAAATTAGCAAACCAAATAAATGGGACTGCTTGCTTCATTAACAGTATTATACTTAATTACTTAATTTGTGATGCAGCTAATTATTGGGAGAATCAAATAGACACAATGGTGTCCCTATGTCCTGCGAAGAAGCGTTGTTGGGAAATTATTAGCAAACCGCCAGTTGTTAATCGGTTGGTGGTCACGTGATCAGATGACCGCCTTCTTTCCCAATATCTGTTGTTCGGCTATTGAGACTGTTAATTGGATTCCTGCCAATCATATATTGTAGATTTATATACAGACAACAAATGATCCGTTTATATTTATCGTTTAGTCATCGTTGTATTCAATAGTACGGCTTCATAAATGCACCATAATAACATACACACGTATGTCTGGGTATTAACCAGACAATGGTTGTATTATAGTCAATTGTTTCATGTAATACGGTACGTCTCGATCGCTATCTACAAACCGTGGGTGATTTGAAAACATCAAATAAATACGCCGCTCGCCTCACTGCTAATCTGTAATTACAGACCGCCACACGCGAAGAACACGCAGGCACACCCACTCACATGCATGCTCATGTAGTGTCTAGACATGCATGCTCACGGAGTGTGTAGAGCAACACCCGATCAACAGGTTATATAAGTTAAATAAACACTTGCATATAAGTATACAAGTATTGAAAACTGTGAGCAACATACATTTACTTATAATATAAAATGTTGAGAATACACGGAGAGACGGAGGAGAGAGAGGGAGAGAGGGGGACAGAGGGGGGAAAGATAGAGGGAGAGAGACGGGGAGGGAGAGAGAAAGAGGGAGAGAGCGAGAGAGGGAGGAAAGGAAGGGAGGAGAGAGAGAGAGAGTGAGAAACAGACAGAGAGAAAGAGAAGGGACAGATGGACAGAGAAAGAGGAGGGGAGATCGAGGTAGACAGAGAGGAGGGAGAGAGAGAAAGAGACAGGAAGAGAGAGAGAGAAGAGGGGGAGAAAAAGAGAGACAGGAAGAGAGGGGGAGAGAAAGAGAGAATGAGAAAGGGGAGAGCGAGTGGGTAGCAGAAGAGAGATAGAGAGAAAGGGGAAGAAACAAGGATCGATATAGAGAGAAGGGTGAGAGAGAGAGAGAGAGAGAGAGAGAGAGAGAGAGAGAGAGGGAGGAGGGAGTAAGAGGGAGAGTGTGTGAGAGATCTAGTGTGTGATTGTGAGAGAGAGAGAGAGAGAGAGAGAGAGAGAGAGAGAGAGAGAGAGAGAGAGAGAGAGGGAGAGACAGAGAGGCTGAGGCTCTACTGCGAGCACATATTTGAAATCACAATGTGACATCTGCAGCACCTGCATTTCGCCTTAAATTGTTTAACAATGTTGAGACTGTACACTGAAATGTCAGATAAATAAACGACAACAGGTTCAGTATACACTGAATCAAGCAAGTATCTTGCAGTTTTGAATTCAGGATAATTACTATCAGTGATAATTGTGTAGAGGGTTGATAGTAGCATATATATTTATAGCACATTTCAGTGCAAATAAACCGCTAATGACAGTGCTGACATCTGATGAGTATAGAGCTAACTACGGTTGTTATCTCGCGCAGTGCAGCGATAACATAAATTGATATATAGAATATACAGGAAAAACCTTGACACGGACCTTTCATATGGAACATAATAACTGAGTGTCATATTATCTGGGAAAGGGGAGTGTAGATTGAGGTAGATAGGAGAGTTGGAGAGGGACGATGATAGGGAGGTGCGAAATACATATATGTGTGTGTGTGTGTGTGTGTGTGTGTGTGTGTGTGTGTGTGTGTGTGTGTGTGTGTGTGTGTGTGTGTGTGTGTTGCACGCTGTGTTTCTTGTCTCAGGTAATTTAACCTTTTCTCATGCAAGTGTGCACCGCGAACGAGAACGGCGAACGGAAAAAATGGTGACCCGTAAAAAACAAATCAGTAACCTAAAAATTTACGAAAGATGAGTGTTGGAGGCTGGTTCCCGCTTTTCCCGAATGTTTCCCGCTTTTCCCGGATGTTTCCCGAGCAGATGTTGACGCCTGTACACTACATAAAATGTTCTCAAACATGACATGTCTAGCTGCGGGACGCATCAGGGAACCCTAGCGACGACTTGTAAAAATGCACCTGATAAGATCTAGACACGAGCCGTCAGGTAATTAACTGTTTAATTGAATATGCCAAGATAAGATCACAAGATGCAACAGAGCGTGACTAACAGGTATAGTGAAGAACTACGCCGCCCTCTGGTGGTTTCTGCGTTGTGGAATTTACCGGATAACCTTATAACGCGGACCTTTTACATGGTACATACTTGTTGATGACGTTAATATTGCTACTACGTCAGCAACTTCTTAAATCTATGCGAGCGTAGTCTGACGGCGACTTAACTTGGCTCGATGCCGTGTCATATTTGCTGGGGGGGGGGTGGAAGGAGGATGGGAGGAGTGTATATGTGGGAAGTATATGGACGAAGAAGGGATAGGTGAAATACCCGTGTAAGTAAGGAGGCGTCACATCTATAAATGACCTTATGAAAATATCACAGATGGTTCTAGACGAGAGGAAAAAATACGCAATTTAGCCGATTTCTGTTATTGTTTTTACAAGAAGTAACTATATTCAGTAATTTGATTTATTCAATTTACTTGACAGACGTTAATATTGCTACTTTTCTTTACTTGTCATCTGACGGCTATTTTAACTTGGCTCGATGCCGTGTCATATTTGCTGGGGAAAGGGGAGTGCAGATTGAAGTAGGGAGGACAGTTTGAGAGGGACGGCGAAGGAAGGGGGAGGGGGAAGTAGCTGTGGAGGGAGACATGACACATGGTTGGGAAGAAGAACTGACAGCAGAGAGAGGAATGATGGTGGAGGAAGGAAAGATGGAGCACGGAGGGTGGACGGAAGGTAAAGGGTAGAAGAAGGGGAGACGTTGGGAGGAGTGAAAATGGAAGGCGGAGAATTGTTGGAAATTGGAAAGGGTATATGGATGAAACGACAAACTGTTCAGGCTACTAAACACGTGACTGTCTTAGTCATTATCGCATCTTGCAGGATACAGGGAACCAGCCCACAAACTAAGGTTGACAGAAGATCCCGCTCCCTCCCTCCGTCCCTATATCTCTCTCTCCCTTCCTCCCCCCTCTCGATCCGTCCCTCCCCTTCCTCGCTCCGTCTCTCTCTCTCTCTCCCCCTCTCTCTCTCCCTCTGTACCGAATTGAACAATGTGTTTCTTTTGGTCATAATGACCAAAATACATCGCACACGAAGTTTTGTAAAAGCTGTGTTATATTACAGCAAAATATGTGAATAATTTACTGCCGTATGCGTTTTTTTAAATAAATAATATAATGATGACTTAATGCATTTGCAACTGTAGATTATATTCTAGAGAAGATTTATTGAAATAAATATAACTGGCAAGAATATCACAGTAAAATACAGTACAAATGTCAATCCCAACTGGGAGTTAATTTTAATGCTGACATGTACAATCATTCAAGGGTGACATATCATGTTGAATAGAGTCACACTGCTAAATCAATACAATATAATAGTTTACAACAGAAGAAGAACTTTTCCACATTGCTGTACATTGTAGAAATCATTATACTTAAAGTTTGATTGCATAGAGCTAACCCAAACTGGATTAATACAAAAAACTATATGTATAATATAACATATTTAACACTTCTAACACAAAAACAGCTAAAAAGATGGAGGGTAAGACTGTATGTTATTAATTAAATAATTAAAACATATAATTTAATGGTAGACACCGAAATATGCATGAATTATCATCGAAGTAAAAAAAAAAAATTAAGTGTAGAAAATGTACACAAAAACCGATATTGCTAATATCAAAGAGTATACACTTTTATCTAACCCAAGAACAGTTAAAAACCAAGGGGTCCATCATTTCTCTATTCGAATTGATAACATCATATTATACAGTTCTACCTAACACAAGAACAGCTAAAACAAGGTGGAGGATTAGACTATGCTGACAACAAATTAATTAAAACACAGATGATTTAATGATAGGCAATGAAACTTCACTATGCATGAATTTTCATCAAGGTCAAAATTAACAAGTTAAAAACACTGTTATTGGGGTATTCTACAAATGTCATGAGTCATATATATATATATATATATATATATATATATATATATATATATATATATATATATATATATATATATATACATACATACATACATACATACATACATACATACATACATACATACATACATACATACATACATACATACATACATACATACATACATACATACATACATACATACATACATACATACATACATACATACATACATATATATATATATATATATATATATATATATATATATATATATATATATATATATGTATATGTATATGTATATATATATATATATATATATATATGTATATATATATATATATATATATATATATATATATATATATATACATATACATATATATATACATATATACATATGTATGTATGTATGTATGTATGTATATATATATATATATATATATATATATATATATATATATATATAATTTAAATAATTTTTCCAAAATGCATATTGCCATAAATTAATTATCCAGAGTGCAGTGGCAGTGCCGTGGTGGCAAGTGTGCGAGCGATAATACGGCCACCCGTTTTCATTGTTTGCGCAAAGTTAAATAAACAATTGCAATCACGACTTTAGTTCTGCCATCTCGTAACATCTAAAATAACCGTTACGACGTCAATGTCGTGCATTGTCACAATGTTGATTTCATCAATCAGTGTTAGCAACTGATGTTTCGTAAAGGGAGCCACCATATCGGATGTTGGGAAATCTTGAGGAGAACACGGGATTGAATTTGGTGGATTTTATATTTGTCTAAAGCGTGGAATATTGATCGGATAAGTATTATTATTGCGTGTATATTAAACATAAACTTACAAGAGTCCTTGTTTAGTCAATAGTTGCTGTTAAAATTTAGCTGTAGAAGTAATTTAGGGTAGTTTATATCGTAGGTCTCCGAGGACTCGGTAGCGCGAGCGATAATTAAGGGTTTTTGTTTTCAGTTGATTGGGTACATAATACGAGACATAATATTATTGTAAATAATTTAGTACATATTAAATATTGAAAACCTGAATATTTTGTTTTAGCAACATCTATTGTTAAAAGTTAGCCGTAGGTAGTAATTCAGTGTTATTTAAATAAGGTCACTGAAATTTCGTTAGCGCAAGCGATATTACGTTTTGTTAGTCAGCTGTTACATAGAAAGTAAGTTGCAAGGCAGTAGCTGTAAATTTAATTAAGACACAAGTAACATACTATAAAGTGTGTATTACAACACAAAAATAGTCTTTGTGAAGACTACCTAGTATAAATTGATTATAAACGGATTATAAACAAATACAAATTTAATTTCTAACATGGCGCCGTGCAAACGCCAAGTAAAGGCAAAACGTAATTTGATATGTTCTAGCTGCGACAGCTGGATAGACTTTGCAAAGTCCGGGTGTGTAAATTCGTGGGCGAAGGTGCCGGCGGATGATTTCCATTTCGTGTGTAGGGGGTGTACTACAGTGAAACATCTGCAGGAGCAGGTGATTGAGCTAAGGCGTATGATTTTGATGATGACAGGGCAGGGTGAGACAGAAGTGAACAGAGGTGGTGAGAATGACGAGAGCAGAGGTGGTGAGACCGAGGAGAGCAGAGGTGGTGAGACCGAGGAGAGTAGAGGTGGTGAGACCGAGGAGAGCAGAGGTGGTGAGACCGAGGAGAACAAGGAGAGCAGTGGCAATGTGAGGGAGAAAGCTGGTAAGAAGAAGAAAGATGACAGAAGGCAAAGAATGTAACAAAAGAGAGGTAAGCGGGTGAGTGGAGAGGGATTGCCAGGTGGTAAGACGGTAAAGGTTGATGATAGGAGAGAAAGGGGGCATACTAGTAGTGTGCAACAGGAAAGGAGCTTTGCCGATGTAGTATCACAGGGAAAGCGAGGAAAGCCCGGGTATTTATGGGGGATTCCATCATTAGGAAAGTGGATAAAATTGTAAATAGAGGAGATGACATAACAGTATGCCTACCAGGGGCAAAAGTAGAGGATATAGCAGAGAAGGCAGGACAGGTCATGGGTGGTGGCACGGGAGGTGCTGTTCTCGTGCATGTGGGAACGAACAATGCAGATAAGGAGGGAACGTCAGCCATCATTGGTAAGTACAGGAGGTTGATCAAGACACTTAAAGAGGCACGAGTTGGGCAGATCGTATTGTCGGGGATATTACCAACAATGGGAGGCAGGGGTGAGGAATATAAGAACTGTAGAAGGATGGCGATCAACACACAGGTACAGAAGGTATGTATGGAGGAGGGAGTAGGCTTGGTAGACATGTGGTTAAACTTTGTGGGAAGAGGTGACTTTTTCATGAGAGATGGACTTCATCTGACAGAGAAGGGCGCTGCAGTTCTTGCGTGTGAGTTTGTCAGAGTTGTCGACGAGGGCACAGGTACCATAGATTATTTAAACTAGATGCGCAGGGGGAACTAACAGAGAAAACTCAAAGGAGTACTACTACAAATACACATCCAAAGAAATGTTCACCAATTATTTCGGAAAATTAACTTAAATGTTTATGCTTAAATGCCAGGAACATAGTAAATTAAAAAAGTGAGTTAGACATTGTGGTAACAGATATTGACCCTCATGTAATAGGCATCACAGAATCATGGGCAAATAATGATATAGTAGATGCTGAGTCAGCAATGACAGGTTATGTAATGTTTAGGAAGGACAGACGAGAAGAAGGGGAGGTGGAGTAATAATTTTACATATTAAAGAAACTAGAAAAGCATATGAAATAACACTGAAAAGTTAAGCAAATTGTGTGGAAGCCATTTGGTGTAACATAGTTACCAGGAACTCAACATTAACAATAGGAGTAGTTTATCGTAGTCCTAACATAGGACAAGAGGAAGATGTAAAATTACAAAAGGCGATAAGGGAGGTGAGCAAGGGAGAATGTGTTATAATGGGTGATTTTAACCATGGCCATATACAATGGGAATCATTAGAGAGTGCTGGAGGTGACGACCATCAGTTTCTACTTCTAACACAGGATTGTTTCCTTACTCAACATGTCCTGGAACCAACCAGAGGTGGGAATGTGTTAGATTTAATTTTGTCTTCTCAAAATTAATTAGTTGACAATGTTAAAGTACACGAACCTTTGGGTTCAAGTGACCATAACCAAATCCATTTTAATATAAAAGTAAAAACAGGGAATACATATAAAAACCAATGGAGGAGGAATTTCAACAAAGGCAGATATAAAGTGATGAGAACATATCTAGCAAATATAGATTGGAATAATTTGCTGAAGAACAAGACAGCAACAGAATGCTGGACTTGTTTAAAATATGAGATTGAGGGCATTATTGAGAAATTTATTCCATTAAGAAAACAAGGGAAAAGATCCAGGAAAAAACACTTGTCAAAAGAAGCTATTAGAAAAATTGCTCACAAACAGATGCTGTGGAAGGTCTATAAACACACTGGAAATGTAGAAGGCTACACAAACTACAAAGAGGCATTTAACCTAGCTACTACTGAAATTAGAAAATCTAAAAGAACCTTTGAAAAAAAATTGGCAGGTAATATAAAAAATGACAGCAAGAGTTTTTATGCTTATGTAAGGAGTAAACAGAAAGTTCGAGATAAGGTCGGACCACTGGAAAGCAACAGTGAAAACATAATTTCAGATGGGTTCCAAATGGCAGAGGTCCTGAATGAGTATTTCAGCTCAGTTTTTACCACAGAAGATATCAGCTCACTTCCAGTTCCATTGACTAAATTTGAGGGCAATACATCAGAATATTTAGGGCAGTTATTTGTAACTCCTGAAATGATAGCAAAGAAAATTAAGAAGATGAAAGATAATAAATCACCTGGAGTTGATGGGATACCACCAAAACTGCTAAAGGAAATTGTTGATCAAATTAGTACACCACTTGCAAACTTATTTAACTTGTCACTAGAAGAAGGAATAGTTCCTTCAGAATGGAAAGAAGCAAACATTACGCCGCTGTTTAAGAAGGGATCGAGGAAGAAGCCAGAAAATTACAGACCAGTGAGTTTAACATCAGTTGTATGTAAATTACTTGAAACATTAATTAGAGACCACATGGTGGAATTTCTCATAAAACATAAATTAATAAATACATCTCAACATGGATTCCTAAAAGCAAGGTCATGTCTAACCAATCTCTTATGTTTTTTAGAAGAAATTACAAAGTGGGTACATCACGGGTCACCAGTGGATGTTGTCTACTTAGATTTTCAGAAAGCTTTCGATAAAGTGCCACATCAAAGATTGTTACTTAAACTAAAAGCCCATGGTATAGGCAATGATGTAATCAACTGGATAGAAAAGTGGCTTACACACAGAAGACAGAGAGTAATAGTAGATGGTAAGATTTCAAACTGGAAATCTGTTTTGAGTGGGGTACCACAGGGATCAGTGTTAGGCCCTATACTGTTTTTAATATATATAAATGATTTGGAGGATGATATATCTAACAAAGAACTCAAATTTGCAGATGACACAAAAATATTCAGAAAGGTTACTAATGATACAGATAAAGAAAGTTTACATGATGATCTGGAAAAATTAGTTAAATGGTCAGAAAAATGGCAAATGTTATTCAATTTTGGAAGTGTAAATGTATACACATAGGACATGGAAATATGGACGAGGAATATAAAATGGGGGATGCTGTACTAGGTAGAACCACACAAGAAAATGATTTAGGAGTAATATTTAATGCTGACATGAAAGTTTCAGAGCAATGTGGGATTGCTGCTTCGAAAGGAAATCAAATTCTAGGCCTAATTAGAAGAACTATCATGTATAAGGAGAAACATCTAATTGTACCCCTGTACAAAGCAATAGTTAGACCACATTTGAAATATTGTATTCAAGCATGGAGGCCATATCGTAAAAAAGACATAGATAAGCTAGAAAGAATACAACGAAGAGCAACTAAGATGATTCCAGAATTAAGAGACCTTAGTTACGAAAGTCGCTTATTACAATGTGGTTTGACAACACTAGAGACCAGGAGACTAAGAGGAGACCAAATAGAAGTGTTTAAAATAGTGAACGGTTATGAGGATGTTGATAGGAATATGTTCTTCAAACTTAAATAAGGCAGTAGAACCAGAGGACACAAAGCAGCATTAGTTAAGGAACAGTGTAGGTTGGACATGAGAAAGTACTTTTTCTCACAGAGGGTGATAAATGAATGGAACAAACTGCCAAATGATTGTGTTAATGCTAGTAGTGTGAATATGTTTAAAAATAGAATTGACAGATATCTGATAAGGGCGGGCTACACATAGATGAGAAAATTGTTGGACTCTCGATAAGCCAATGGCTTCCTTGTCCACTTGCCATCTGGAACTTGTTGTTCGAGATGGCAATCTTGTTAAATCTTGTTAAATCTTAATAATACTGTGTCTCCACCTCGCGGACTCAAAATAATCGGGGCGGATCATCTCATTGGTTGGTTCATAGCCCACAATGCGGCGCCACTATTAATGCCTCGAACTGCCAAAAATCCTCTGGTGCATTAATTAATGGTCATGAATGGGCATTTCATATAAAATAAATTGAAGTTTTATTTAGCTCAATGGCCACATAGCATTTTTACCTGCTATTCATAGGCCACTTTTCACTATGTACCAACTCTGGAGATCATATTATACCATAAACTAATCAAGACAGATACTTCAAAAGTCTCATATACGTAGATATGTATATGGACTTTTTATTGATCCATATAATATTAATTTGTGTTCTAGCATATTTTATTGTTGAAATATGGGTCTAAAACAAGCATTCGACACAATAGCCGACATGTCTATAGCGTTGTCCAGAACAACATCGATGTCGCGAACAGTCAGCTTCAGTGGTACGGTGAACCCGCAAACACCGATGCTCGATTCCACACCAGGCGAACGTAGCGCGTCTGTGTGGTTAGATGGTGGACACTCAACACAGAGTTGGGGGTCGTCCGCATATACGTCGTAGTGGATATAGTGTTGTTTGGAAATGTGTGCAGTATATGTTGAATAACATCGGCCCAAGAACTGAGCCCCGCGGATCACCGTGGCGAGTAAATCTACGGCTGATGTTGTTTGTCGAATCTTTACCGCGGTCGTTCGGTCTACCAGGTACGATTTGAACAATTTGAGCACCGTCTGGCTTAGTCCAATATTATGGAGTTGCTGTAGGAGAACGGCGTGATCTAGAGTGTTGAAGGCTTAGATCTAGTAGCACAAGTAGCACACGTCGCGGTGCATCAATTACCTACTTCATGTCTTCGTGAATTCCGACCAGAGCCGTATCCGTTCTGTGTCTCGGGAGGTAAGCACTCTGGAACGTGTCACTGAAGTCATTAGCGTCAATGTGATGGCGCAGTTCGTTCGCAACATAATGTTCTAACGTTTTCGACACGAAACTTAAGTTGGATATAGTGCGTTAGTTGGCGAGTAAATTGATGTCGAGGCCGCGTTTTTTTTTAAATTGGTGTCACTAACGCATGCTTCATGTCCACTGGCACGACACCTAATTCGAGAGAAGTGTCAACGATGGCAGTAAGGGTCGGAGCGAGTATGTCGATGCTATTCTTCAGCAAGCTCGTCAGCATCGGATCAAGTTCGCAGGACTTCTCAATCGATTGAATGACGATCTGATGTCTGCTGTCTGCCACGGCGTCTTCGGGCCGTGATGACTCGTGTGATGATCGGCGTGTGTTTGACGACGATATTCGTGGTGGCAGTGTTGTAGGTGTCAATGAGCTCAACCGTGGACACTGAACTCACAACGAACGCTTCGTAGATATCATTAGCGAACGCCCGCTTCTCAATCGACGCTTACGTTTGATACATCACGCGGAGTGTTCACCAGATAAAGCATATTTCCACTGACATACGTCGCACCTGTCATGTGCTGAACGAATCCGGCGCTTTCTATTACATTCGCAAACTTCTGTGCGCCAGTTGAGCGAGGTTTGCACATTGAAATCCTCACATGTGATCGCTTCGTTCGAATGGCGTGCAGCTGCTGTTATCGTAATACTTAGGTCTTCCGCGAACGCGCGGGACAACGCTGACAATAGCGGGGAGTAGATAACATATCAACGAACGTTGCATTTTGTTTTCGGACACTGGAGTAAAAATTTAAGCTTTCAAATGTGTCAGTCATTTTTCTTACTCGGGAGGTGCCAACGTTTCTAGCCACCCGTCACCAACACGTTAATTTCTGTCTCGTCGTCGTGAGTGAGCCAGGTTTCCGCCAGGGCTACGATATCAAGGTGGTGTTTGTCAACGATGTTCTTGATCAACAGTGCTTTATTGGTTGTTATCTATTGTTTGTTTACTAACCTTTCCAAGTACATTGCCACATTTGGTTAAAATACATTGGCAGAAAACTAAATTCACGCGAATTTTTTTTTACGTCAAACTTTTGATTCTATAAATTATAAAAATGGTCACCATAAAAGTAGTTTTAGGGCAATAATCAAAAGAAACTGAGACAACGCGTTGAGTGTATGCAATAGACAAATATGTAATCATTAATTTTGTGAATGCCAATGTGGCTTGCTTGTCTGGGGCCAAAATAGAGGCGATAACTTAGAGGGTAGAAACCATCATGGGTTCAGGCAAAGGTGGATCTGTTTTAGTGCACCTAGGGACACATAACGTAGGGAGTGAGGCTACATCTGCCACAGTTAGGAAATACAGGCAGTTAGTCAGAAAACATCCAATTGTCTTTGGATATGTCACCCGTCACTCTCCTCGCAGACACGTCGAACTGCTTAACACCTCCAGGAAGCATCGTATGGACAAAGTGATTGAGGCAAGAAATCACATATCTTCATGTATATAACGAGGGTTATACCAGAAATGTTACAACTATGTGTATTCCACTTAGAGTAGGATGGGGCAAAGCTCACCCCCTATTTGTCTGCAGTTCCAACTATTAATACCTCTATATCCCACTAAACTAATGCATCATGATGCTAAACCAATTTAGACACATTCGATTTAATGAGACGAGCGGTTTACGAGTGTCGGGCTGGTCTCGCCCCGAGACGGGCGGTTTACGAGTGTCGGGCTGGTCTGGCTCCGAGACGGGCGGTTTACGAGTGTCGGGCTGGTCTCGCCCCGAGACGGGAGGTTTACGAGTGTCGGGCTGGTCTCGCCCCGATACGGGAGGTTTACGAGTGTCGGGCTGGTCTCACCTCGAGACGGGCGGTTTACGAGTGTCGGGCTGGTCTCACCCCGAGAAGGGCGGTTTACGAGTGTCGAGCTGGTCTCGCCCCGAGATGGACGGTTTTCGTGTGTCGGGCTGGTCTGGCTCCGAGACGGGCGGTTTACGAGTGTCGGGCCAGTCTCGCCCCGAGATGGATGGTTTTCGAGTGTCGGGCTGGTCTCGCCCCGAGACGGGCGGTTTACGAGTGTCGAGCTGGTCTCGCCCCAAGATGGACGGTTTTCGAGTGTCGGGCTGGTCTCGCCCCGAGACGGGAGATTTACGAATGTCAGGCTGGTCTCGCTCCGAGACGGGCGGTTTACGATTGTCGGGCTGGTCTGTCCCCGAGACGGGCGGTTTACGAGTGTCGAGCTGGTCTCGCCCCAAGATGGACGGTTTTCGAGTGTCGGGCTGGTCTCACCCCGAGACGGGAGGTTTACGAGTGTCGGGCTGGTCTCGCCCCGAGATGGACGGTTTACGAGTGTCGGGCTGGTCTCACCCCGAGACGGGAGGTTTACGAGTGTCGGGCTGGTCTCGCCCCGAGATGGACGGTTTACGAGTGTCGGGCTGGTCTCAACCCGAGACGGGCGGTTTACGAGTGTCGAGCTGGTCTCGCCCCGAGATGGACGGTTTTCGAGTGTCGGGCTGGTCTCGCCCCGAGACGGGCGGTTTACGAGTGTCGAGCTGGTCTTGCCCCAAGATGGACGGTTTTCGAGTGTCGGGCTGGTATCGCCCCGAGACGGGAGATTTACGAATGTCGGGCTGGTCTCGCTCCGAGACGGGCGGTTTACGAGTGTCGAGCTTGTCTCGCCCCGAGACGGGAGGTTTACGAGTGTCGGGCTGGTCTCGCCCCGAGACGGGAGGTTTATGAGTGTCGGGCTGGTTTCGCCCCGAGATGGACGGTTTACGAGTTTCGGGCTGGTCTCACCTCGAGACGGGCGGTTTACGAGTGTCGGGCTAGTCTCACCCCGAGACGGGTGGTTTACGAGTGTCGAGCTGGTCTCGCCCCGAGATGGACGGTTTTCGAGTGTCGGGCTGGTCTGGCTCCGAGACGGGCGGTTTACGAGTGTCGGGCCAGTCTCGCCCCGAGATGGACGGTTTTCGAGTGTCGGGCTGGTCTCACCCCGAGACGGGCGGTTTACGAGTGTCGAGCTGGTCTCGCCCCAAGATTGACGGTTTTCGAGTGTCGGACTGGTCTCACCCGAGACGGGAGGTTTACGAGTGTCGGGCTGGTCTCGCCCCGAGATGGACGGTTTACGAGTGTCGGGCTGGTCTCACCCCGAGACGGGCGGTTTACGAGTGTCGAGCTGGTCTCGCCCCGAGATGGACGGTTTACGAATTTCGGGCTGGTCTCACCTCGAGACGGGCGGTTTAAGAGTGTCGGGCTGGTCTCACCCCGAGACGGGCGGTTTACGAGTGTCGAGCTGGTCTCGCCCCGAGATGGACGGTTTTCGTGTGTCGGGCTGGTCTGGCTCCGAGACGGGCGGTTTACGAGTGACGGGCCAGTCTTGCCCCGAGATGGACGGTTTACGAGTTTCGGGCTGGTCTCACCCCGAGACGGGCGGTTTACGAGCGTCGAGCTGGTCTTGCCCCGAGATGGACGGTTTTCGAGTGTTGGGCTGGTCTCGCCCCAAGATGGACGGTTTACGAGTGTCGAGCTGGTCTCGCCCCGAGACGGGAGGTTTACGAGTGTCGGGCTGGTCTCGCCCCGAGATGGACGGTTTACGAGTGTCGGGCTGGTCTCAACCCGAGACGGGCGGTTTACGAGTGTCGAGCTGGTCTCGCCCCGAGATGGGCGGTTTTCGAGTGTCGGGCTGGTCTCGCCCCGAGACGGGCGGTTTACGAGTGTCGCGCTGGTCTCGCCCCGAGACGGCCGGTTTTCGAGTGTCGGGCTGGTCTCGCCCCGAGACGGGAGATTTACGAATGTCGGGCTGGTCTCGCTCCGAGACGGGCGGTTTACGAGTGTCGAGCTTGTCTCGCCCCGAGACGGGAGGTTTACGAGTGTCGGGCTGGTCTCGCCCCGAGACGGGAGGTTTATGAGTGTCGGGCTGGTTTCGCCCCGAGATGGACGGTTTACGAGTTTCGGGCTGGTCTCACCTCGAGACGGGCGGTTTACGAGTGTCGGGCTAGTCTCACCCCGAGACGGGTGGTTTACGAGTGTCGAGCTGGTCTCGCCCCGAGATGGACGGTTTTCGAGTGTCGGGCTGGTCTGGCTCCGAGACGGGCGGTTTACGAGTGTCGGGCCAGTCTCGCCCCGAGATGGACGGTTTTCGAGTGTCGGGCTGGTCTCACCCCGAGACGGGCGGTTTACGAGTGTCGAGCTGGTCTCGCCCCAAGATTGACGGTTTTCGAGTGTCGGACTGGTCTCACCCCGAGACGGGAGGTTTACGAGTGTCGGGCTGGTCTCGCCCCGAGATGGACGGTTTACGAGTGTCGGGCTGGTCTCACCCCGAGACGGGCGGTTTACGAGTGTCGAGCTGGTCTCGCCCGAGATGGACGGTTTACGAATTTCGGGCTGGTCTCACCTCGAGACGGGCGGTTTACGAGTGTCGGGCTGGTCTCACCCCGAGACGGGCGGTTTACGAGTGTCGAGCTGGTCTCGCCCCGAGATGGACGGTTTTCGTGTGTCGGGCTGGTCTGGCTCCGAGACGGGCGGTTTACGAGTGACGGGCCAGTCTTGCCCCGAGATGGATGGTTTTCGAGTGTCGGGCTGGTCTCACTCCGAGACGGGCGGTTTACGAGTGTCGAGCTGGTCTCGCCCCAAGATGGACGGTTTTCGAGTGTCGGGCTGGTCTCACCCCGAGACGGGAGGTTTACGAGTGTCGGGCTGGTCTCGCCCCGAGATGGACGGTTTACGAGTTTCGGGCTGGTCTCACCCCGAGACGGGCGGTTTACGAGCGTCGAGCTGGTCTTGCCCCGAGATGGACGGTTTTCGAGTGTTGGGCTGGTCTCGCCCCAAGATGGACGGTTTACGAGTGTCGAGCTGGTCTCGCCCCGAGACGGGAGGTTTACGAGTGTCGGGCTGGTCTCGCCCCGAGACGGGAGGTTTACGAGTGTCGGGCTAGTCTCACCCCGAGACGGGCGGTTTACGTGTGTCGAGCTGGTCTCGCCCAAAGATGGACGGTTTTCGAGTGTCGGGCTGGTCTCGCCCCGAGACGGGCGGTTTACGAGTGTCGAGCTGGTCTCGCCCCGAGATGGACGGTTTTCGAGTGTCGGGCTGGTCTCGCCCCGAGACGGGAGGTTTACGAGTGTCGGGCTGGTCTCACCCCGAGACGGGCGGTTTACGAGTGTCGGGCTGGTTTTAACCTTGAGACGGGCGGTTTACGAGTGTCGGGCTGGTCTCAACCCGAGACGGGCGGTTTACGAGTGTCGAGCTGGTCTCGCCCCGAGATGGACGGTTTTCGAGTGTCGGGCTGGTCTCGCCCCGAGACGGGCGGTTTACGAGTGTCGAGCTGGTCTTGCCCCAAGATGGACGGTTTTCGAGTGTCGGGCTGGTTTCGCCCCGAGACGGGAGATTTACGAATGTCGGGCTGGTCTCGCTCCGAGACGGGCGGTTTACGAGTGTCGAGCTTGTCTCGCCCCGAGACAGGAGGTTTACGAGTGTCGGGCTGGTCTCGCCCGAGACGGGAGGTTTATGAGTGTCGGGCTGGTTTCGCCCCGAGATGGACGGTTTACGAGTTTCGGGCTGGTCTCACCTCGAGACGGGCGGTTTACGAGTGTCGGGCTAGTCTCACCCCGAGACGGGTGGTTTACGAGTGTCGAGCTGGTCTCGCCCCGAGATGGACGGTTTTCGAGTGTCGGGCTGGTCTGGCTCCGAGACGGGCGGTTTACGAGTGTCGGGCCAGTCTCGCCCCGAGATGGACGGTTTTCGAGTGTCGGGCTGGTCTCACCCCGAGACGGGCGGTTTACGAGTGTCGAGCTGGTCTCGCCCCAAGATTGACGGTTTTCGAGTGTCGGACTGGTCTCACCCCGAGACGGGAGGTTTACGAGTGTCGGGCTGGTCTCGCCCCGAGATGGACGGTTTACGAGTGTCGGGCTGGTCTCACCCCGAGACGGGCGGTTTACGAGTGTCGAGCTGGTCTCGCCCCGAGATGGACGGTTTACGAATTTCGGGCTGGTCTCGCCCCGAGACGGGAGGTTTACGAATGTCGGGCTGGTCTCGCTCCGAGACGGGCGGTTTACGAGTGTCGAGCTGGTCTCGCCCCGAGACGGGGGGTTTACGAGTGTCGGGCTGGTCTCGCCCCGAGACGGGAGGTTTACGAGTGTCGGGCTGGTCTCGCCCCGAGATGGACGGTTTACGAGTTTTGGGCTGGTCTCACCTCGAGACGGGCGGTTTACGAGTGTCGGGCTAGTCTCACCCCGAGACGGGCGGTTTACGAGTGTCGAGCTGGTCTCGCCCCGAGATGGACTGTTTTCGAGTGTCGGGCTGGTCTGGCTCCGAGACGGGCGGTTTACGAGTGTCGGGCCAGTCTCGCCCCGAGATGGAGGGTTTTCGAGTGTTGGGCTGGTCTCACCCCGAGACGGGCGGTTTACGAGTGTCGAGCTGGTCTCGCCCCAAGATGGACGGTTTTCGAGTGTCGGGCTGGTCTCGCACCGAGACGGGCGGTTTACGAGTGTCGAGCTGGTCTCGCCCCGAGATGGACGGTTTTCGAGTGTCGGGCTGGTCTCGCCCCGAGACGGGAGGTTTACGAGTGTCGGGCTGGTCTCGCCCCGAGACGGACGGTTTACGAGTGTCGGGCTGGTCTCACCCCGAGACGGGCGGTTTACGAGTGTCGGGCTGGTTTTAACCTTGAGACGGGCGGTTTACGAGTGTCGGGCTGGTCTCACCCCGAGACGGGATGTTTACGAGTGGCGGGCTGGTCTCGCTCCGAGACGGGAGGTTTACGAGTGTCGGGCTGGTCTCACCCCGAGACGGGTGGTTTACGAGTGTCGGGCTGGTCTCACCCCGAGACGGGCGGTTTACGAGTGTCGGGCTAGTCTCACCCCGAGACGGGCGGTTTACGAGTGTCGGGCTGGTCTCACCCCGAGACGGGTGGTTTACGAGTGGCGTGCTGGTCTTGCCCCGAGACGCAAAAAATGGATGTTCGTGAGGATTGTTAAACGTACAGCCCATGTGTGTAATTTGGAAGCACGAAGAATTTTATAATTAAAATGGTCAATTAAATAATCTTATCCTGCAAAATCGCATTTCTATGCAATAAATCAAAACACAAATTGCCAATATGCGCGTTCTTATCCTATATATAAACCAGTGTCATCAATTAGCAACATTTTGCAATAGCAGATTGGATTTCCCTGTTGATGCCAATTGCTTAGCGTACAAATAGGCAACGAGTTTACCTAGTCTGATGTAATATCCACTAAAGCATCAAAGTGTGAACGACTATCTTCACAAGTAGAACATTTACAGTATACGTGTCCGAGTCAGTAAACCGCGCCCCTTTGGGAAACATTAATTCACATTGACAAGGGGAGAATTATTGCTAAAACATCAGACCGACCAATGTCGCATACACTGGTCAGTGTCCGCTGCGTGGGTAGACCTCGGCTGGGGCTGGAGGGTTGACAGATAAGGAAAATCGGGCGGCGACTAGACTAACGCTAGCAGATAGAGAGACAGGTTGGCTGGTCTAATATGGGAGGCAGCTCAGGGAGAGAGGGGGATATACAGGAAGGAGGAGAGAGAGAGAAAGGGAGAATGACAGACAACCCGGGGAGACGGCTGTATCTTGGAGAGAAATAAAGAACGTGTTGCCATGACTGGCCGAACATGACTGGCCGAACATGACTGGCCGAACATGACTGACCGAACATGACTGGCCGAACATGACTGGCCGAACATGACTGGCCGAACATGACTGACCGAACATCACTGGCCGAACATGACTGGCCGAACATCACTGGCCGAACATGACTGGCCGAACTTGTATGTTCTGTGTTGAGTATTCTTGTTTCTGTTAAATGAAGATAGACAAAAGTCTGTCTAGAATTATCTCCGTATCAGTGTTACAGAGGTAAATAATATTCAGTTTTGTTAGATTAATAGCAAACTGGAAGACGTTACTAGTCTACATTGGCGAGCGCTGCTTTTAAGGAGAAAAAACACGTTTCATCGTCGATTCCGCCAATACCGATGATCACTCGAGTACATAAAATACGGCCTGACAGACTTATACAACTTTGACCACCGGTTCACGTGGATTTTCATTACGCCTGCGTAAAGACCTGCGTCTTGTTTCTAATCGCCATTGCACCATGACTACCATCGTGTGTGCTCCAGTTCCTGACGACGCAGTTTACACCTGGCCGGAAGATTCGTTTACTTTAATATCGTACGGCGCAGCCCGAAACCTCGTCTCCCCGCTCCCAGAGGTAACTACACCGCCCGTTGTGGAAACTACGACTGGTCGGACATGTTTACGATAAAACAAATGGACGCCGCGAAGGAAGCTGCGAAGATCGCGCAGGCCATCGAGCCGACCGTGAAGCCCGCCGACGCCAAGCAGTGGAGCCTTCAAGGTGTGAGTGGCTGTTTTGCTTTTTGCCGGGTATTGCCCTCCTCCGGGTTCACCTCCCCCTGTCCGTAATGGACGTTCATCAGTTTGATCAGTATTACCGCTTTCTTGCGCAAACAAAGAAGGAATCGCGACAAGGACGTGTCGTAGCCGCTGAAAACGCCGACCAATGTTGCTTAATCGATAAACTCGTCAAACAAACATCCTTGTGTGATGGGTCCTCCACGTCAGTGACGCACATTTGGTTATACGAAAATGCTCTAGCCAATAATAAGGTTAACGATACTCCAATTTTTGAAATGGTCACCTCTACGGTTTCCGACAGTCTCCGAAAGGAGGTCGAACGATTCATACTGGCCTATATTACCAAAGAAAATGTTGCTCGAGCGGCTGTACCCTGGCCACAACTTCGCACGCACATTGTTAACTCGTTTTTACACATCGATGAAAGCGGAGCCTTCAGGGAAGGATTAGGACGAGTAAAACAATCGGCCTACGAGATGGAGGCTTCATTTAACCGGACATTCAGCGACGTCGCGGATTCTGCTTATCCCGTAGCCCAACGAAATGTGGACCAGAACAGGATTTTGGTCCTGGCTTACCCGCGAGGTTTAAAGTCAAACCAAATGGCTGTCAAATTGATTGAGGATGGTAACCTTCAGAATCTCGATGACGCAACCGATTGGGTTAACCGTTTCTGCGAGCGACGTGATGCGGTAAGCCGTCTTGGGTTGGATTCTCGTAATCCAGAACCATTGGAGATAGGTGAGTCCACCTTCCTCTCCACCCTACGGCGAATAATCCATCTTCCCTCGAGGAAGTTTCAACTCTTTGGAAATTATCTTAATCAGCCAAGAAAAATGTCGACTAAAATTGACTAACTAGAAGCGGCTAAAGCATCCCCCTTCAAATGTTTCGCCCATAACAGGTTGGTGGACAGTTTAGTGCCAATGCTCGACAGAGACAGCCAACTAGCCATCTGTTGTCATTTCTGCGGTAAACTTGGTCATGTTCGTCGTATGTACCGACTGGAAGCAACCCACCGTCAACGCCTTCCTCAACCCACCGTCGACGCCTTCCTCAACCCACCGTCAACGCCTTCCTCAACCCACCGTCAACGCCTTCCTCAACCCACCGTCAACGCAGTCCTCAACCCACCGTCAACATCGTCCTCAACCCACCGTCAACGCCTTCCTCAACCCACCGTCAACGCCTTCCTCAACCCACCGTCAACGCAGTCCTCAACCCACCGTCAACACCGTCCTCAACCCACCGTCAACGCCTTCCTCAGCCCACCGTCAACGCAGTCCTCAACCCACCGTCAATTCAGTCCTCAACGCTAGCCGGGAAACGCTCAGTCGCTGCAACTGGCATCAATGGTCGCCCATGCATGAAGATGACATTAAGCGGTGTCAGGACATCAGTATTGATTGACACCGGCGCATCCTGCCGCCTCTTGCAGCGTAAAATGTATATGAAATTGGTCCGTCTCCAAATTTGCAAGGTATAACTGATTGCAACTGGACAATTAGTGAATGTAGCATGAAACTGAAGTTACGATTGGTTTGGGACGCCCTGTTACTGTACTTTCGACAACTGACACCACAAGTGATACTAGGTTGTGGTGTGTTGAGACGCCCTGTTACTGTACTGTCGACAACTGACACCACAAGTGATACTAGGTTGTGGTGTGTTGAGACGCCCTGTTACTGTACTGTCGACAACTGACACCACAAGTGATACTAGGTTGTGGTGTGTTGAGACGCCCTGTTACTGTACTGTCGACAACTGACACCACAAGTGATACTAGGTTGTGGTGTGTTGAGACGCCCTGTTACTGTACTGTCGACAACTTACACCAGCAAATTATACTAGGTTTAGATGTGTTGAGGGGAGAGCAAATCGATTTATTATATTGACCTTGCAGGGTAAATCGTGGCCGTTGCGTAATTGCGATGGTCCGGACTAAGCGGGATTTGGTCCGATCTTACCAGAAACGGGTAATCAATGTTTCAATGCCCTACGTCGGATGCAGATGCACTCTCAGCCAAGAGTGAACCTAACGGGCTTTGCAATCTCCCGGCCATGTCTATTAAAACGACACGCCCATCCATTAGTCAAGCTGCATATCGCACACCATTACACAAACGTTAATGTCACAGATTTAATTTTGGCTGGATTATATGCGGCGAGCCAATGGATATGTACTTGATAGGTTCAGTGTGGGTATTAGTGCAATTACAATAATTCAACAACAAAAGTAAAATATTTCTCATTTAATAAGACACAATAGACCAACTAATATTATTACAAACCCTCGTCAATAATGATTTACAGTCATATATCAAGCAACATTCACAGTTCTACATCAAGCAAAATTATCAGTTCTATGTCAAGCAAAATTCACAGTTCTATATCAAGCAAAATTCGCAGTTCTATATCAAGAAAGATTTACGTGTTCAGCGAGGATAGTCTTGCGTTACGGCGTGCTCGGCGAGTGTTCACTTGCGTTACGCTGTGATTGGCGAGTATTCACTTGCGTTACGACGTGATTGTCGAGTATTCACTTGCGTTACAACGTGCTCGGCGAGTATTTACTTGCGTTACGGCGTGCTCGGCGAGTATTCACTTGCATTAAGACGTGCTC
Organism: Lamellibrachia satsuma; assembly: GCA_033239005.1. NCBI lineage: Eukaryota > Metazoa > Annelida > Polychaeta > Sabellida > Siboglinidae > Lamellibrachia > Lamellibrachia satsuma. Next base: position 3,010,355 of record BSQZ01000003.1, read on the forward strand.
GGCGAGTGTTCACTTGCGTTACGACGTGATTGGCGAGTGTTCACTTGCGTTACGTCGTGATTGGCGAGTTTCACTTGCGTTACGACGTGCTCGGCGAGTATTCACTTACGGCGTTACGACGTGCTCGGCGAGTGTTCACTTGCGTTACGACGTGCTCGGCGAGTGTTAACTTGTGTTACGACGTGCTCGGCGAGTGTTCACTTGCGTTACGACGTGATTGGCGAGTATTCACTTGCGTTACGACGTGTTCGGCGAGTATTCACTTGCGTTACGGCGTGCTCGGCGAGTGTTCACTTGCGTTACGGCGTGCTCGGCAAGTATTAACTTGCGCAGTAAACATCAGTGAAAATAAGACCCCTATTCAACTATTTAAATGTTCTAGCTGTCGTCGAGACATGCGAATTGGGGACACAACCATATTAAAGCTTTCACCGAGACAAGGGATTGCGATATTAGCAAGATACATCACCGTATGTGTACATTAATGTGTCTATTCTGTTGATTTCAGCCGCTGCCAGTCTGGGGTGATATTTTCGTAGGGTTTTCTCCTGGAGGGACATTGTCCAGTTCAGTATATTGACAACTCAAAATTGCGAAATACAATTATTTTATATTTTAGGCAATTTAAATAAGTTAAATGATGACAGATCAAACATAATTTTTAAATATCAATTGTTCAATCTCCCACGTACACGCGCCACACTTATAAACCCCGCACACTCCCGATGTGCCGACTGGCCACAACCGTCACATTAACCCCAACCTTCGCCCTTCCTACTGGGCAAAGCAAACTAAAAACAATAACAAACTTTTCCGGCAATATAGAAAATACTAATTCAGGCAGCTTTTGCAAAATGACCAAATTGTAAAAAAAAATTGATTATAAACGATACAGTGTTTCTTAGTAATTAAATTTGTGGAAATTATTGTCAAAAGTTAAAAATACACACATTTTCATAGCGTAGCAGAAACTGCCTCTACCAGTATGAGTGACCGATAAATCAGGTTTATTTATGATTTACGCAAACACCTGACCACGCAAAGCATTCTCGGAATAAACACAATTTACGTATACTTTATTATATAAATACATGGCCGAAAATATCACATAAATACATTATTGTATTTTAAATATAACTACTTCAATAACATACCTACTTCCGACGTTGACGCGTCAGTCGCTGTCGATGTCGTCGCTCGAACTACAAACAGAAGATAAAATAACACTAGTTATAATGAAATAATAGGTAATAAATAATAATAAATACAGTATTTAATAATGTTTAATCGAGCCCTTAAATTAATAATTATACCCAACAATTTGTTTTATTTCCAGGTATATTATGACAGTTGATGTGGACAAATTGTGACGATTTGTCGCTACTTGTTTATAAACAAAACGCACTGGCTATTTACCGAGCAGCTCTGAAAGTAACAGCCCATCATTTGTTATTTCACGAGCTAACCGAAAGCTGATTTAACCAATCAAAACGTAGGATGGAATATTTCCTATTCCCCGCGCGGGTGCATTCATTAGCTCGGAGATTTTGTCCACGACGGAGGTGGGCAAGACATTTGCATGTTGGACTGATTTTTTTTATTGATTAATGAATTAAAAATGCCCTTTTTGGGCCTATTGGACTTGCATTGTCATTTTTATTTTCAGAGCATGCTCTGAAAATAAGCCTCCAATCGGCCCTTATTTTCAGAGCATGCTCTAAAAATAAAGCTATGCAGCTATGAGTTTATCTAGTTATTTCTCCACGTTATTTCACCTACAAAGCAATTTATTCCTTAAAAATCCAACTATAAATGTAGCAGATATAACAGTGCTGCTGCTCTAAAAATAAGCCTCTGTTCGGCCCTTATTTTCAGAGTTTTGATTGGCCCTTATTTTCAGAGAATGCTCTGAAAATAAGCCTGTAATCGGCCCTTATTTTCAGAGCATGCTCTGAAAATAAGCCTCTAATCGGCCCTTATTTTCAGAGCATGCTCTGAAAATAAGCCTTCGATCGGCCCTTATTTTCAGAGCATGCTCTAAAAATAAGCCTCTGATCGGCCCTTATTTTCAGAGCATGCTCTGAAAATAGCCTAAGCCTAAAAAAAACTGTCGTTGTGTTCGCGACAATCTAAGTCAACATAAATACATAGGATTACAACATGTGTCACATAAGTGCAATATAATTTAACGACGTTTTTGGGAGTTGAACCCTTTGTGGAATCGGAATCGGAAAAAAAGTGTATTTAACCCAAAATAATACAAACATAATATTATCACAGTTAGCAATAACAATACAATCTTTTATAAACAAAGTCCAAGTTTAAGTTCATTTATCTTAAGGAAACAAAATGACATTAATTTGGTAACTGTTGAAAACCAAAAAGACAAACACAAAATACAAAACCCGCATTAACACGAGTGTTCACTTCGGCTAACTCTGTTTTTAGAAAGAAGCATATTTTAATGGGTCAGGGAGACTTCTACAAAGACCAATATTTATCGTTATCGTAGAAGCCACCCTAATGAAATAAACTTAATAAATTAGTACCTGTAAAAAATTTCCATGAAACAAAAAACACAAATGCATCTATTCTCAAACAAAAATAATGTCAGTTTAGGAAGGATTTTGAAGAAACAACCGGCAAACAGAATTTATTATTTTTTGGCAAGCAGACATTTAAAAAATGTTAAGTTTAGTGTATTATAATAAATGTTTATGCAGAGTTACATTTATATAAAATAACAGAGTAACAGGCGAGGGAGGTGCAAGTAATGAGATTGTTGACATATATAGCAGTTTGGTACTGAACAGAGATTTTGGTAATTTTGTAAAAGGTGTCTCTGGGCCACTAAGACCCAGAAACTACGTATTTAATATGGGTTTCTTACCCTGATATGACGTCAGTGTATCGCAGGTTAACCCCCGGGGCTACAAGAGTCGGGTTGTCATTTACACAGCCGGGTGAACTGAGGCAACGAGGGGTGAATGAAACTACCCAGACTTTGTCAGTGAGTTTACTTACCACGTGAATCCTCGGACCAAACTCGTCCTTCAGTCGCTGCTTAACGTCTTCTGACAGACGACACCAGGTGAGGCTGAAAACAGTGAAATAAAATAGAAATATGACAAAGATCATAATTAGTTAATTTGGTCGATTACACTGATTACAAGACACAATTACTGTAACATCATTTACGTTATGATTATAACGTTTAGTGTAATTAATTACAACCAATTATTACATGAATCGTAAGCAAACCTAGATTTGTTATGTCAATGTCAACAAACACATATAATACTTACTTTATCCTCAATCCCGACACGTCTCCCAGTGTCTGTCTAACGACGTCCTGCACCCTGTCTGTCACCTCGTTGAATTGACATCTGTAAAACAAACGATGAGTTGAAGCTTATCGTCAAACGTTGTTTATTTCATTGCCTTCAAAAACTTTATTGTATCAAATCTATTAAAACAGTCAAATTTAAATGTGTCGTATGAAATGTAATTAAAGACAATAAACTGATTTGACGCGACTAGGACTACGAGTTTTGTAGAAGCTTAAAAAGTAAACTAGTTTTATTTAAAGGGAAATTAAGTGCAACAGTGGCCTCTAAAGTGTCAGTTTTAGGGTGAATATACCGGGGTAAATAGACAGAAAGGTCAGAACTAGAAGTGTTTGCTTACATGAGGTATGTCAACCGTCGACAACTTTGCTGTATTGTGTGACAGATCCGGGACAACCCGTGGTCTGTCAACCCAGTCGAGGACAAGCTGAAATAGACAAAAACATTGTTAATTAATTGTTTCACGGCCGAAAACAGACGTTGACATCAACAATCGATTATTTGACAATGTCACTTCTGTCAACTGTTGTGTGACATGGTGGTCACAAATGCATGTGCTATTATTGTAATCATCATTATTGTTGTTGTTATTATTTATATTATTATCATTGGTAGTAATTGTATTAGTAGTAGTTGTATATTAGACTGCTACAACATTATTATTATTCGCATTATTTTTATTACTAGTGAGTGTTGGTTTTATTTGCATTATTTTAACAAGATTTAACAAGATTTAACAAGATTTGCCATCCAGGCCAAAGGCCCAGACGGCAAGTGGACAAGGAAGCCATTGGCTTATCGAGAGTCCAACAATGTTCATCTACTTATAACCCGCCCTCCTGAGATATGTGACAACCTTGTTTTTAAACATATTCACGCTGCTAGCAGTTACACAATCTGTAGACAATTTGTTCCATTAATTCATTGTCCTCTGTGAGAACGAGTGCTTCCTGATGTCCAATCTACATTGATTCTTTACTCATTTTACCTCATGTCCTCTAGTTCTGCTATCCTTCTTGAGTGAGAAAAACATATTTCTATAAATATTTTCATACCCATTCAATATCTTAAAAACTTCAATCTGATCTCCTCTTAACCTCCTTGTCTTTAGAGTTGTTAAACCACATTCTTTCAGGCGTTCTTCATAACTAAGGTCTCTCAGTTCTGGAATCATTTTAGTTGCTCTCCTTTGTATGCGTTCAAGCGTATCTATATCCTTCTTACGATATGGTCTCCATGCTTGTATACAGTATTCTAAATGAGGTCTAACTATTGCTTTATAAAGAGGTATAATTAACTTTTTTCCCTTGTATGTTATGTTTCTTCTAATCAATCCAAGAATTTGATTACCCTTTGAAGCTGCAATGCCACACTGCTCTGAAACTATCATATCAGCGCTTATTGTAACTCCTAAGTCCTTTTCTTTTACAGTAGTACCCAGAACAGTATCTCCCATTTTATAGTTTACATTCAAGTTCCCATGTCCTGTATGTAGGCATTTATATTTCCCAAAATTTAACAACATCTGCCATTTCTCAGACCATTTCACTAATATGTCTAGATCGTTTTGTAAATGTTGTTTATCACCATCAGTATTAACCTGTCTAAACAGTTTTGTGTCACCCTCAAATTTCAGTACGTTACTTGTTATACTGTCGTCCAAGTCATTGATATATATTAATAATAATATAGGTCCTAATACTGATCATTGAGGTACCCCACTCAAAACTTATTTCCAATTTGAAACTTCTCCATCTACTACAACTCGTTGTCTTCTGTCAGTCAGCCATTGTTCTATGCAGTCAGTTATGCTATCCCCGATACCATGGGCTTTTAATTTAAGTAGTAATCTTTGATGTGGCACTTTGTCAAAAGCTTTCTGAAAATCTAGGTAGATAATATCTACAGGCGATCCCACGTCTATCCAATTAGTGATTTCTTCCAAAAAACATAACATATTTGTTAAGCATGACCTCGCTTTAAGGAATCCATCTGAGATAAATTTAATAATTTATGCTTAACGAGGAAGTCCACCATATGGTCTTTAATTAACCTTTCTAATAATTTACAAATCACTGACGTTAAACTCACTGGTCTGTAATTCTCTGACTTATTTCTCGAACCCTTTTTAAATAATGGTATGATGTTGGCTTATTTCCATTCAAACGGAACAACTCCCTCTTTTAATGACAAGTTGAATACTCTTGCAAGTGGTATACTGATTTGTTCTACTGTTTCCATTAGTAATTTGGAGGAATCCCATCCACTCCCGGTGATTTGTTATCCTTCATTGCCTTTATTTTCTTAGCTACCAATTCTGGAGTTACAACTAATGGACCTAAATAGTCAGATTTAGCCTCCTGAAATTTAGCATCAGCAACTGGTAATTAACTAATATCTTCTTTTGTAAACACTGAACTGAAGTAACCATTTAGGTCTTCCGCCATTAATAACCCATGTGATATTATATTTGCAGCACTCTCTTCTAGAGGCCCAACCTTGTCTTGTACGTTTTATTTACTCCTGACATATGCATAAAAACTCTTGCTGTCATGTTTTATGTTACATGCTAGTTTGTGCTCATAGCTTCTTTTAAATTGTCTGGTTTCAGTTGTCACTGCATTAAGTGCCTCTTTGTAATTTGAATAGTCTTCTTCCTTTCTGGTACGCCTATAAACCCTCCACATAGTTTGTTTTAACACTATTTTTCTAATAGCCACTTTTGCCAAGTGTCCCTTTCTACACCGTTTTCTTTGTTTTTGATCGATGATACTCTCAATTTCATATTTTAGAATATTCCAACATTCAATTGCGGTCTTGTTCATCAGCATGTTATTCCAATCTAGCTTTGCTAAGTATTTTCTCATATCTTTGTAGTTACCTTTGTGGAAGTTTCTCTTGTACGTTTTCTTATTTTTACTTTCTGATTTTACATTGATGTCAAAATGTATTTGATTATGGTCCCTGTTACCCAATGTTTCAAATATTTTTACATTGTCCACTAATTCTTTTTGTGATGACAAAACTATATCTAATACATTTTCTCCCCTGGTTGGCTCTAGCACGTGCTGAGTAAGAAAGCTATCCTGGATTAAAAATATAAATTGTTGGTCTTCAATCCCTGTGCTCTCTAGAGAATTCCACTGTATGTGTCCATGATTAAAATCTCCCATTATGATACATTCCCCTTTACTAACTTCCTTTATAGCGTTTTTATTTTTGTGTTGTCCTCTTCGTTTATGTTTGGACTTCGGTAAACGAATCCAATAGTTAATTTTGAATTTCCTGAAACTATTTTGTACCAAACAGCTCCATCGCAATCTGCTTCCCTATCTAGTTTTATTTGATAAGCCTGAATAGATTCTTTAACATATAAAATAACTCCCCCGCCCCTTCTTCCTATTCGATCTTTCCTAAACATTACCTATCCTGTCAGTCCTAATTCAGCATCTGTTATATCTATGTTGGCCCATGATTCAGTTATACCAATTATGTGAGGGTCAATATCTTCTACCATAATGTTTAATTCGTTTTTCTTATTTACAATGTTCCTTGCATTTAAACATACGCATCTATAACCTTTTTCAGAGATGTTTTTCGGATGATTTAATATTGGTTTATCTGAGCTAATGGTCTCTTGTTCTGCTTGAGTCACCTCTAGGTAACCCCCCTACACTTCTAGTTGAAACAATGTTTACTTCCAAAAATATTTTTCATTGTACCCATGTCACAATCTACTGCGGCTGGAAGTTTGTCCGCGAATACTGCCGCCCCCTTTCCACTTAGATGAAGCCCATCCTTCATGTACATATCAACCCTCCCAACAAAACTTCCCCATAAATCCACAAATCCAACTTCCTCTTCCCTACATAGCTTCTGGACTAACATGTTAATTGCCATCCCCCGACAATTTCGATATTTGTGACCCCTTCTGCCCATTACAGGTAAAATCCCTGACAGTATTACCTGCTCAACCCGCGTCTGCTTTAGTGTTCTGTCCAACTGCCTATATTTCCTAACTACGGCAGTTGTACCCTCCCTCTCTACGTTATTTGTCCCTACGTGTATTAAAACAGATCCACCCTTACCCGAACCTACGATGTTTTTTACCATCTCAGTTATCGCCTCTATTTTGGCTCCAGGCAAGCAGACCACCACATCATCTCCCTTGTTTAAGACTCTGTCGGTCTTCCTAACTATCGAATCCCCCACAAACACCCTCGCTCTCTTCTTCACCCCCTCTATCACTGCTGCAGAATAACTCTCCCGTTCGATCCCTTCCATCACATTCTGTCCTGACCCCTTCGCTCCTGTCTCCCCCACTTCCAACTCTTTGCTCTTGTCTCTCCCACTCCCCTCTCCTTCACTCCGGTTGTTTTCCCTCCCGTCTGCTTCCCTCCTGTCTCACCTACTCCCCTCTCCTTCACTCCGGTTGTCTTCCCTCCCGTTCCTTTCCTTCCCGTCTCCTTACGTCCTGTCTACCTACAGCCTGTCACCTTCCCTCCACTCAGCTTCCTCCCAGGCTGAGGTGAGCTCTCCCTAGCATATATTGTGTCTTTCCCCACTTTATCATCTACTGTTCCCCCACCGGAACTACTGGCACAACCCCCTCTTTCCTTCCCACCATTGCCACAACGAGCAGCCTCAGCTCTTCGAACTCCACATCTAGTTCTTTCACCTTCGTACATCCCCTACACTCAAAACTAAAACTATCTGCCTGGACCTCAGCCCATGACTTCTCGCACCCAGACTTGACGAAGTCCACCCAGTTACTGCAACTGCCACAAATTAAGTGCCTTGTGGCCTTTAACTGCAGTTTGCACGGCGCCATCATACAATTTAGTTTTAATTAGTTTGCTACGTTAGCCTTGAATAAGGCTGTTTTTGTGATCAAAAGAACACTTTAGGCTAATATACTTGCTAACTATGTCGTCTATTACGCTCGCGTGAGAAAAAAACCTGCCACCTAGCGAATACGGAGAACACTGTGTAACCGACAACGAAATCAGTGTTTACTAATTTACGCTAAAATCCTGCTGTTAATTCCTTTTTACCGAAAACGTTTACTACCACTATGTCAGATATTACCTTCTGTATGTAATTTAAGTAAATATATCACTTTATCTTATATATATATATATATATATATATATATATATATATATATATATATATATATATATATATATATATATATATATATATATATATATATATATATATATATATATTAGCCAATGTAAACGATAGTTCGATGCACGACCTGTAAACAAACTCCCTTTTATCACTCGTTGAGTTTGAATCTGGGAAAAAAATACTACCTCTGTTAACAAAAACGGTTTCTTAATATATGTCTATAAGAAGTTTGTGAACAATATATGTATACTAATAATACTTATTCTAACCAATTTTCTAATGTTACTGACTATTCATTATGCTATCTCAATTTTCGAATGGTAAACAACCCTATTAACGCTTGCTGACTTCCCTGACAGAGTCTGAAACTAACTTACTCTAAAATACTCCCCCTGACTAATAATTAACAAAACATGTTTCCTAATATATGTATACAATACGTTTGTGTATAATATATATAGTAATATGTATAATATATATAGTAATATAGTAATACTTATTCTGTAAATGATCTACACCAAATTCAAGTCGCTGCACCAAGTCCAAGTAGCGGGAAGTGATGATGATTTGTATTATATTACTACAACTACTACTACTTCTACCACAACTACAAGCTACAACTACATTGTCTACAAGTTACAAATACTACAACAACTACTACTAGTAAAGCAAACTCTGTTTATACATTTAAAAAATGTAAGAATATACTGTAAAGAGAAAAATAAATAATCAACCCAACAAAAATAGTTATGAATTTGATGGTGTTCTACCAAACTACTACAATTAATTGAACCTGCAACTAAATCTTTAACATTATTAACAAATCAAGTATTAACCACATGAGTATTCCCTGATAAAGACAAATTGCTAAGGTAATTCCAATTGATAAAAAGGCGCCTAAACTGCAAACACACATAATCAAGCGAGAATAGTAATACACACACACACACACACACACACACACACACACACACACACACACACACACACACACACACACACACACACACACACACACACACACACACACACACACACACACACACACACACACACACACACACACACACACACACACACACACACACACACACACACACACACACACACACACACACACACACACACACACACACACACACACACACACACACACACACACACACACACACACACACACACACACACACACACACACACACACACACACACACACACACACACACACACACACACACACATACACTCAATCAGAGATGATATTATCGTTATGCTTTTTTTATTCTTCTTCTCTTCCCGGAAGAATTATATGTTTGACCAACTGATTTAGTTTAATTTAATTTTGCAAGGTAGCTCCTCGGTAGCGACTATCAAAGTCTTAGAGGAGTCTCCTGAGTCCTTACCCTATTTGTTTGTTTACCTTAATATATACCATCTTTACTTACAACCATATACACCTGTATTATTAAAAATTATAATTTAACATGGGTATATATGTATTATGTGAAATGTATGATGGGTTAAATAAAAACAATTCTTCTTCTAGTACTTACTATAGTTTCTTTAGTTGTCCCAACCCTTTCAGACCATTACATAGACGTTCTACAGCATCATCCTGACTGAACACTTTGTTGCTGTGTCCCAGCCTGTAAGAGAGAAAATCTACTGTACGAATGATTTGCAACTTGTACAGTAAATTATATTCCTGAATTAATACAACACACACAGACGAGTGTCTTATTCACGACTCGTTAATCACAACATATTATGTGTACTTTGTGTAAATAAGACATTTATAAAACAACATAAGTTACTGTAATTACCGCGAGAAATATCCACAAGTCGCCGCCGTCGTAAACTGATTCAAGTGAAGTGATTGAAATCTATCCCAGTGTCACAGTGACTCTTTGTCGTGTTAAACTGTCACTGGTCGATAGACGGCTACTTTTTTAAACTAGAATGTTCAGATAGCTGTAGTAGAAATATTACTTTGTATCTAGTTTCTTCAAGTCACCAGCCTTTTTTGTTATACATTGTTAATAAACCTGACCTCAAAAACACGCCAAGTCAAAGTTCTAGTTCTTGGACTAGTCGGTTCATTTGCACTCGCAGATTGATTACAAGTTTAAAAACTCACCTTTTTAATAGTAATTTCAGATAGATGTATCTAAACATCTACATTAATGTTTATTGTGATTGACATGATGCCTTCATTACAATTTCTGTCATACCAGATTTTTTTCGATTTTTATTTATTAATTTATTTAAGTAAGTTAATTAATATATGTATTGTGGTTCTCTTTGGATCTGCAAATTAAGTTAACAGTTTTAGTTTGATATCAATATTTTTAAATAGTACTTTATATGTGTAAAATCCGCGATGTTGGAATTAGCACTATGTAAATTATGTATTATTACAACTAATTAATTTACAATTTAGTTGGACAAATAAAATTAGGTAAGTGGATATTTTACGTGGCAAGTGTATAGGTACTTGGGCCCTTGTCCACGCACCAAACTAATTTCTTTGATGCTTGTGGTTATTAAGATTGACATGGGAAGGTAAATGGAAGCCTCATAATGGCTTCTGTTAAACTTGTTTATTTGTCATGGTATTGTGATATCGAGTTCCATATTAAAAAAAAAGTAAGCAAGTAGGCTACTGCAAATATGACATACCACATTGTCAAGCTTTCAAGGGTTTGCCATCAAAGGGTGATTATTGAATATGCCGGGTATTTCTTCGTCTGTACTATACACTAAATGTTTCGAATAAAATTTCATATTGTCACAATTTAAACTTTATAATACGATTTTATTAAGACGAAGCATAGTTGTTTTTAACATACTTCCAAACAAATATGGATAAAATGTTTAATGTAACACGTGAGTTTATTTTCTATTGTTCTCTGTTTAATGTACACATTAAACGAATGCACATATTCTGAATTGTACAACTTGTTGGACACAAACATTATTGTTGTTATATTATTTTGAACCATCTACAGTGATCTAGAGTGATTTAATTATGTGTGACAACATTTAATATTTGACTGTCATGTAAAAACATAAACTTACATTATCATACGCTGTTAAATATTTATGTACATATCCATAATTAATTAATAGTGCACATTACTGAACAATTATACTTTATCGCTATGATACTGATATTGGCGCCAAACGAGCTTCAGCGAAACGTTGATAGTAAAATATTGACAAAACTCAAAATCAACTTTTCTTTTACTGTCTAGTAATTTCGCATTCAACCGATAGCATGTGTTATGCATTTAATGCAGGCATATTCTATACAAATATTTTCTATGCAAACATTTCCCAGTTTCTTAAAGCCAAAGGTTTTGAATGAATACTATGATTTCATGTGTGCAACGGGTTATGGCCAAACATTATATAATGCGCTATTGGCATCGCTAATATTTTAGCGGGAATCGGTTCTCGTGAATCAACTAAGTCTAGGTTACCTATTATGCTATTTAGTTAGTAGTTTTTGTACAACAGAGGGTTAATTATGTTATTATATAACTTATTTTGTTAACTGGTAGCCTCACATTAGACATATAATAGTATTATAAACACAACCAAACCTGGAACCGATTCATCACGTCTGCACTGAAACCAGACGACAAATAACACCTTTCACGACTTCAAGTGACTCCCTCTCCTGGACAAAGTCTACAGCTTAGTTTACGCTTCATTCGCTAAAGTTTTATACATTAAATTATATTTATTATATGCGGAATGTGTATATTTTATTACCTAAAGTAAGAGTTCAGCAATCAAATGTATCTACCATTTGTGTAGACAGAACAAGACATGAATTCATAAATAAAACCAACTTAATTAATAAAACAAGATTAACTCTTTGGCAGTGATCAAACGCGTGTGCCTGCGTGTGTGGTGTGTGCGTGCATTTGTGCGTCTGTGCAACCATAATATATAGCACGCACGTACACATGCACGCGTACATCCATTTACACAAGAAGACGTACATGCACGCATGCATTCGTACGCAAGCATTTCGTGCGTGCGGTGTTAAAATTACATAAATATAGGCAGCGTATTACGTCACAAAGGAGATGCGGTTAATGCGATTTGCGAACTTCAAGGGAAATGTTTGCGGTAAGAACGCGCGCTCTGAACGGCGACTCTACCGTGGCTCGTGGCTGTCAATCACCAGTCACGTGAATAGAGTAAAACTTTGTATCTCTGATACAAAAAAGGAACATCCAATTCGGTCAAGACCCTCTAATCTGTCTGCCACGATCCATCAACCCAGCAGTAACACCTGTGTGCGGCAGTGACAACGCTTACTCGCCATTACACATCAGTCAATATATTTGATGCCACTGAACCACCTGTCCTACTCCCAGTTCAAATGACACCAAGTGCTACTAAACAGATTGAAGACCATGCGGAGTTGATAACCGTGAGGTCATCACATACATGATACATCTCCTCTGTGACAACGAATTCATTTGTGTCAAGCCATCTCTCATACGACGTCAAGTCAACGGGTTACGATACGATACGAAACGATACTTCAGGAAAATAAATAATTGAATGCTGTGCCATCCAGGAATATATTATTATTGTCGGTCTATCTCTTTTGTCATGTTTGAAGTCAACCTCCCACATCCTACGATGTTTCCGCATGTTTGTGCCGACTTGTGTAATCCCACGGGACACCTCGGCACACAGGCAAAGCTCACATAAATACTGCAGTTTCATGCGCAAACAATTTTGAATCCACTTGCATCCAATCTATACAAATCAGCGAGAAAATTTCCGAATGCTCCAAACAATCGATACCTCAATAGCCAAGGAACCCTTCAATATTATTTTTGCCGAACAACATTGACATTTACTGCCGCCACAGACAGCTCGATTCTGACGGTCGATTCGTATAAAAACATCGTTCAACTAAGTCGAATTCGATTGGTCAACTTTCTGTGAACACAAGTCGAATGCGACAACATCGACTGGACGTCGTATAGTGTAGAGACATCTGAAATGGGCATTCAAATGACGTTACGCAATGAGGGAAAGGGTTAACTGGTTGCGTACACTGTGCATACACAGGGAGATGGTTTTATAGGCTATCGCGTGCAGTACGCAAAGTAGACAATTCAACGGCGAAAGACAGTGCCGGAACAGGGGCGGTCCAACGAGAGGATAAAGAGACACGGCTAGGAAACTCTGTTGTGTAGATCAAGAAAAGGTTAACATAACGGAACACACATCACTACATCCATCTACCCATGTTTTATTACTAATACCCGTCGTGTCATTGATCAGTGTCCAGAGAAACGGGATCAGTGACGAGGAAGACGGAAAACAACAACACTTACCCGTGTTTTATGAAGGTGGACTGGTCCTGACAACACACCACGGACGCTTGTATACAGGTCACTGATGGTCGTCATCTACGACATGTTTAGTTCACCTCCTTGAAAATACCAAACTGAAGCGGTGACGTCCGCGGCTCACGTGTGGTCAGCGCGAGGGCCACTCGCCGGGATGCCCTTCTCTGTAGGGAGTACTGACACCCACAAAGGAGAGCTGACGCCATCCAACACCCTCTACCAAGGGGAGTTATCTCCTTCCCACACACTCCACAGGGAAAACGGACACGTGTCCATACACAATATGTTTTTTGTTGGCGCGTTATGGATCATATTTTCAAACAACAATTTGGTTTCGTCATTGGTCTGACTATGGCGTTGTATTTGTATGTCTAAAAGTGCTGTGATTAGACAATGGAAAGCGATGTTAGTAAAATCTGCCCCAGTAAGTTAATTGACCGGGCCAACGACTCACATGGGTGAAACAAATTGTAATATAGTTCATATAAAACATTAAACTAGTTGCGTTTACTTACTCTAAGGAAGTGAAGTCACGCGCCTCGCCCGAAATAAATAGAAACTCGAGGTCAGGCAAGTTGGCGGCGGTGAGCACGCTATTGATGGCTAACGTTCCGTGGAACACGAAGTAGTGTGACACCTCGTGCCACAGCTGTGGTTCTCCGTACTCACGCAACAGTCGCATGACGTCAAGGGCCGGCTCACTGATCAGTTTACCTGGTCCGAATAGTCGTGTACAAATGAAACGTGTGATAACAAACATATAATTGTAATAGTTCGGGTTAATATGTTCGTCACTAAAAGGTATGATATACCCGGCCGTACTCAGCACTGTTACTTGTAACTTATTTGTCATGTCGCTATAGTGATCTTAATTATTTAACTTTTACGGTATTTCTTCAAGTTAATAAATGTGAAACAGTGACTATATATATATATATATGAATAGTTTATGATAATGTGTGTGTGTGTGTGTGTGTGTGTGTGTGTGTGTGTGTGTGTGTGTGTGTGTGTGTGTGTGTGTGTGTGTGTGTGTGTGTGTGTGTGTGTGTGTGTGTGTGTGTGTGTGTGTGTGTGTGTGTGTGTGTGTGTGTGTGTGTGTGTGTGTGTGTGTGTGTGTGTGTGTGTATATATATATGTGTGTGTGTGTGTGTGTGTGTGTGTGTGTGTGTTTTATAATAATAATTAATGTATGTTTTATAATAAAAATATACTTTACCAGATCTTGCTATCTCTGTGAGCTGTCTTATCCTCTCCGTTCGTTCTGAAACGTAGTTATAATGACTGTTATTGTCGCACCCACGTCATCGCCTGTATCGTATCACAAGTGTGCCGCTTAGTGCTACAACCCCGCATATATTACACACACATTCAATGTTGCAGTAAAAAACAGTCATGGGAACAGATGGTCTATGTAAACATTGTATCACTGACTTTGAAAATTAATGTATATAATGATATTATCATTGCAATCTCCAACACCTTCCGTCAACAACCACCAGCTCGGTTGCCAGACTGATCTGAAGAACAACAAGAAGGCTAGCCTTGCAATGTGTCCATTTCACAATATCGTAGTTTTACCAGTGAAATCGGTGATCACATAGATGACTGTAATATTACAATATATGCATCAATCATTCGAAACATGCACACGCACTCATGGACGCACACCCACACCACACACATCGATATATTACGTGTCATACTCAACCTAAGTAGGTGTGGAGAAACCATAACGTGAAGAATATTTGATGCGATAAAAGTAGGCGTTGTAGAGCGTCAGATCGGGAATACGAGAATGACAATAGATGTGATAAGTTATCTTACCGGCCATTGTTTCACGATGTTTCAACTGTGTTCACGGTCGATATTCGGTTGTGTAATTCAGTCGGCGACCACTTCCTACAGATGCGGCGTTGGCTCGAATGTTTCCTCTGCCTATTAAGAATTGACCAAACATAACATTAATGCGTGGTTAATGAAGCATTGTGTATGTCTGTATTCGTGTTTGTGTATGTAAATGCAATGCTGATATTGTTGCCAACAAGAACACATACAAGTGACGCATATGTCAAATATGTGGTGCCTTTAACATAAACATTCTGATGAAAAGACAAGGCAAGAGTTCGTGCACAGGCCGTGTCAACTAAAGATAACATCTCCTGACGATAGACTTTTTGTGAGCCGGGCCACCTTCTAACCTGCGCGCTATGGTATACGCTATCTGACTTCCTGCGATTCCGAGGGCGTTTTGGACATGGTTGACTAAGCAGTATGTGATATTCACATATATCATTCATAGTCAGGACCGTAGCCAAGGGACGAACGGGTCGTCACACACACCCGGGTACTTAGGTTGGGTCGAATAAGCGTCACGCTGCACCCCACATTCGCAATTACACTCAGTTTAATTGGGACCTTGCGCGTAGGAACTATATTACCGTATTATGTTGTATGTCAATGTTTATTCGGTAGATTAAACGTATTTTATATAACACAGTTAGAAAGGTGAGTATGGTACGACTGGCAAATGGGGCACTTAGTGATATTTGCACCCCATTGCATCCTCCTATTGCCGGGCTATTCAATTACTTTAGCTGTAAAAAATTGCGTATCTAGTAGTTGTGTTAATTTCGGGGTGGGTTCATTTATATACACAAATTAGATGGTGCGTCTTTTTGCCCGACCAGTTGTCTAGTTCCCATATTGCCCGCCCATTTCAGGCAAATAGGGTTTCGTCTGCGGTAATATCTGATACAAATTATGCATAGCGACTTTCGTTGCATTGGTTGCAACTATCTACTAGATACATCAGACGTCGGAATGCACATTTCTATATGGGTTTTACGCTAAGCCAGATGAAAGAGTAATAGTATATGAATAATAGTTGAATTAAAACAGGAATAAAATGTAGCATTACTGTGAAACTTGTCATTGTCAATGCGAATACAGGGATATTTTTCACCCATTATGCTAAGCAGTCATATAGTTTTGTTGCGAATCATGCGTTTAAACGACTTAAAACGGATCAGTCCGCGTTCCGTTTACCACGGTGGTGAACCGTGACAAAATGGACCCCCGGTCCATTTATCACTGTGGAAAATGGACCCCCCTAACAATGGACCTGATATGTTTTCACTGTAACACAGCAATGCATTTCAATCAAACAATTAAGCTTATTCTAAAAAAAAACAGGTTACATTCATCCCCAGTATTCCAGTATTTTTGCTTGGTAAAGATAACAAATAGTTCTTCTTTTTATGGTCACGTTGAACTATTCTCTAAGTTGTCAATATTAGAGATTAAAAAATCTTAATATGTTGCCCGTACCAACAATATCATTCCATTGCAAAACTAACAAATAGTTGATACGTTGATATAAATGGAACTGATATTGAAAGAGTTACTCAAGGAAAAGTTATCGGTGTAATTATATAATTTGATTTAAGTTGGAATGCATATGTAGATGAAATATTTGCAAAGGCAAGGAAAAGGGTGTATATGATCTATCAGTGAAAACGTGTTGGAATCAATCAAATCGATTTGGTTAGAATTTATGTATACGTGATCAGACCAGTAGTTGAATATGCTTGTCCGGCATGGCACACGAACGTGCCTAAATATTTGTCGGACAATATCGAAATAATCCAAAAACGGTGTCTCAAAACTATATTTCCTGTTTTTACGTACGAGAATATTCTGCAGATGACAAACATATCAACACTGCACGACAGGCGCAATGCGATATGTAAAGCGTATTTCGGTAGAATGAGGCATGGTGACCACAAACTGAATAAGCTACTACCGGACACTCGAATGATTTAACAAGATTTAACAAGATTTGCCATCCAAGCCAAAGGCCCAGATGGCAAGTGGACAAGGAAGCCATTGGCTTATCGAGAGTCCAACAATGTTCATCTACTTATAACCCGCCCTCCTGAGATATGTGACAACCTTGTTTTTAAACATATTCACGCTGCTAGCAGTTACACAATCTGTAGACAATTTGTTCCATTAATTTATTGTCCTCTGTGAGAACGAGTGCTTCCTGATGTCCAATCTACATTGATTCTTTACTAATTTTACTTCATGTCCTCTAGTTCTGCTATCCTTCTTGAGTGAGAAAAACATATTTCTATCAATATTTTCATACCCATTCAATATCTTAAAAACTTCAATCTGATCTCTTCTTAACCTCCTTGTCTCTAGAGTAGTTAAACCACATTCTTTCAGGCGTTCTTCATAACTAAGGTCTCTCAGTTCTGGAATCATTTTAGTTGCTCTCCTTTGTATGCGTTCAAGCGTATCTATATCCTTCTTACGATATGGTCTCCATGCTTGTATACAGTATTCTAAATGAGGTCTAACTATTGCTTTATAAAGAGGTATAATTAACTTTTTTCCCTTGTATGTTATGTTTCTTCTAATCAATCCAAGAATTTGATTACCTTTGAAGCTGCAATGCCACACTGCTCTGAAACTATCATATCAGCGCTTATTGTAACTCCTAAGTCCTTTTCTTTTACAGTAGTACCCAGAACAGTATCTCCCATTTTATAGTTTACAGTCAAATTCCCATGTCCTGTATGTAGGCATTTACATTTCCCAAAATTGAACAACATCTGCCATTTCTCAGACCATTTCACTAATCTGTCTAGATCGTTTTGTAAATGTTGTTTATCACCATCAGTATTAACCTTTCTAAACAATTTTGTGTCATCCGCAAATTTCAGTACGTTACTTGTTATACTGTCGTCCAAGTTATTGATATAAATTAAGAATAATATAGGTCCTAATACTGATCCTTGGGGTACCCCACTCAAAACCGATTTCCAATTTGAAACTTCTCCATCTACTACAACTCTTTGTCTTCTGTCAGTCAGACATTGTTCTATCCAGTCAGTTATGCTATCCGATGGGCTTTTAATTTAAGTAGTAATGGTTTCATATGCTCTAATATCATTTAACGAGCTACCCATCTCAATGGCTAACACAAATCGCTACAAAAATTCTTTAATACCATGGTGCTTGAAACACTGTTAAAACACTTAATTGGTTAATTGGGTGTGTTTTATCATACAACTGTAATATCTAAAGTAACTAATTTATCTTCATTTTAATGTAATTTAATTATGTTGAATAGGATGAACTGTATTAATGTAATTATAGTGATACAGTCAGTTTTAATATAAAGTGCCTTCTACTGAGTGGGTTGCGTTCACTGTTCTTTTTAGTGAATGTGTGTGTATATATATATATATATATATATATATATATATATATATATATATATATATATATATATATATATATATATATATATATATATATATATATATATATATATATATATATATATATATATATATATATATATATATATATATATATATATATGTAATGTTTGTCTAATTCCATTACTGTTATTACGTACAAAATGTGCAATAATTAGTGTTACGTAATTTCCGGTTTCCGGTGTTTTATAACAGAATTATGCATGCATGGCTTTCTGTATTTTATCGTGACTGTATGTACAATCCAAATGAAAAGTTGCCAATATTAAATTGATTCTGATTCTGATAGATACAACAATGTGGAGTCTGTCCAGCCCCTTGTGACGTTAGAGTGCGAAGAATGACAGGGTCTCCTATTCCTTCTTTGTGACACACCCGATAAAACTGCTACATACACACCAGGTGGCGTGTCAATCTGTTTACGTAACAGCCAGCTCGTTGTCGTGACGAGCGGACGGACGGACTGGCGCCTGCGGGAAAGTGAAGTTTGAAAGATACAATAAAGTTCTCACGACATATATTCGACTTGAATTGGCGCCGCAGGCAAATCAATTGTGACGGAAAATGTAGGCAGACAGATAAACGCGGGCCCGTAATGATAACATATATGCTGGAACTCGATAATAATGTGACACGGTTGTCCCCAACGACAAGGACAGGTTGTTGACGTCGACTACGTTGACATTTGCACGCACGACATTAGTTATATCAGTCATACGACGGTAATCATCTACAGCTGACAGAGACTTAACATGGCTCGACGTCGTGTCATCTTCCCAAGGGAAAGGGAAGGTCGATCAGTGTGACGAGAGGGAGGACAGAGGGGAAACAGGGAGAGGGGAAGTGCAACACAATTGACGCGGGAGATAAGACGGAGGGAGGGACGAATGAGGGAATAAATAAATGATACAGGAGAAAGGGGTGGCAAAGCGAGGACGGGATGTTGACGTGGATATAGAGGGAGGGGGAGAAAGATCTTTGGGTGCAGGGAAGGGATATAAATAGTGTCGGACTGAGAAGAGAGTGTGCACGGAAGACTAACGTTAAAGGGAGGGAGATATGGTGGAGAGTGGGGGAACAGAGGGTGGAAAGAGGGGACAGATGGTGGAGAGAGGGGGGACAGAGGGTGGAGAGAGGGGGGACAGAGGGTGGAGAGAGGGGGCAGAGGGGAGGAAAAGGGGGACAGAGGGTGGAGAGAGGGGGACAGAGTGTGGAAAGAGGGGGAGAGAAGGTGGAGAGAAGGGGGACAGATGGTGGAAAGAGGGGAACAGATGTTTGAGAGAGGGGACAGAGGGTGGATAGATGGGAAAGAGGGTGTATACAGTATTCCAAACTATTGCTTTATACAGATGTATTATTAACTTCTTTCGTTGCATGTTATGTTTCTGATAATCAACCCAATAATTTGAATACCTATTTGATCATTGTTACTAACAGAGACAACGATCATTGTCGCAGGATTGAATCTCGATGAGACAAACAGCCCTGATCGGCTGTTTTTTTTAAATAGCTAAGTTGTGCATGGTCTGAGTGCGCGCGCGCGTGTGTGTATGTGTGTGAATGTACGTGCGTGCGTTCGTGCGTGTGTGTGCGTGGTTGAGTGTGTGTGCGTGTGTGTATGTATGGGTGTGCGGTGTGTGGACGTTGTGCTTGCGTCCGTGCGTGAGTGAGTGTGTGGTGTGTGTGTTGTGTGTGCGCGCGCGCAGATACATGTGTTTTCCTTCAAGCTTCTTAAATGATGTTTGAGACTTACGATGACAAAGATTATAAACTTGAAGACAATTTTCTGGTTGACTATTTAAACTGAGACAACATACCCAATGACAACGTTAGTATTGACAATTAAGATACGGGCAGGGGTAGCGCCTACCGAAAGTTGACGTCGCAATATTATAAAGTACTAGAATTACATGACATATTTCGAAGCTCTCAAGCAATAAGGTTCGCGCCACATACCCTAAATACCCTTCGTATCATTTGTAGACGTTCAGGTCTGCACGCTTGATACGATTTAGACAATACACATGAATACATTTACGTCAGATGCTGCTTGTTCAGTGACGCACCAAAGAAGGCCGGGTCACTGGTCCAGTTGAACATTGCAAAACCGCTCATACAGACGCTCTATGTCCGTCGCTTACACGGCTTCGGGCGTCAAGATGGCCATCAGACAAGTGCGGGTCTTTGTATTGACTACATGTTGTCCTCAAGGTACCGATGTTATCTTTACATCTTTGCCTGACTGTGTCGTGATGGCTTTCTGTCAATTTAGTTACTAGCAGAGACAACGATCATTGCCACAGGAGTGAATCTCGATGAGACAAACAACCCTGATCGGCTGTTTTTGTTCGTTTGTTAAACTAGCTAAGGGTATGTGCGTGGTGTGTGTGTGTGTGTGTGTGTGTGTGTGTGTGTGTGTGTGTGTGTGTGTGTGTGCGTGTGTGTGTGTAAGTGTGTGTGTATGTGTGCGAGAGTGCTTGCGTGAGAACGAGTATGCGTGCGCCCGGAAATGTGACGTCGAAATGTTACAACGCCGTCGTATTAGCAATGTATCAATAAGGTGCGCGCTATACAGCCTAACGACCCTTCGTATTAGTTGTAGACGTTCAAGTCTGCACGCATGGTAAGGTTTTTACAATAGACAGGAATACATTCATGTCAGTTGCCGCATGGTGTATCGTTGGCTTGTCTTTAGATCAGAGCTGCGTTGATTAAGTCAGTATTGTCCAGCGTCCTCGACGACACAGATCACTCCGACATTGCCACGTCCACGACGACACAGACCGCTCCGACATTGCCGCGCTGTTTCTAACTCGGGTCTCTATTAAATTATTGACATTGCTAACAGTAGGTATGGTAACTGTTGGTAGTCGGCTGTTTAAAAGGCATCGTTTAAACATCGACGTGTGCTACTGCTGCACCAAAGTTCTTCACCTGGTGACTAGGCTAAAGAAGAGATCGTTGTGGGTGGGCTTTGTGTTGTTTATTTGTTTCATTTAAGGTGTGCGATGATAATCAACTACTTTGGGCCATATTTCAGAGACGTCAGCATAGAAAGCCGCGTCAATGTCTCAGTTGAACATTGCAGAACCACTCAAACAGACGTTCTATGTCCGCCACATATACACCTTCGATTGCTAATATTGCCACGAGTGATACACGAGTGCCAGCCTTTCCTTTATGTGGATTTCAAGATATAAGTGTTATCACGACATATTTTTCAGACCGCGTCGTGACGGTTTTGTGTCTTTCCAATTACAAACATAGACAACGTTCATTACCGCAGGAGTGAATCTTGATGAGACAAACAACCCTGATCGGCTGTTTATTTGCAAAATGTGCATGGGTGAAATGTGTGCGTGCGTGCGTACGTATGTGTGTTAGATCAAGCACTTAGCTGTTACTGTATTTTCAGTCGGTTGTTGACTGGTAAACTATAAAACACTTAACTCTCTGAATGGCAATTTCTCCAGAGACGTTCCCAATGATGGTTTTCTATGTGACGCCAACAACTATGCTGTTATTACTGAATACCAATAGTTTGACAATCCCTGCATCTTGATTGTGATATGTCCAAGAATGTCACATAAATCGTTCCCGTACCTCGACTCCCTACGCACGATTCCATATTGGCGATTACACAGTTTAATTGTGACTTTCCGCATACAAACTATATTAACGTATTATGTTGTATGCAAGTGTTTATTTATTAGATCAAACGTATTTTAATGTAAAGCAGTTAGAAAGGAGAGTAGGGTAAAGCTTCCAAATGGGGCACTTAGTGATATTTGTACCCCATTGCATCCTCCTACTGCCGGACTACTCAATTACTTTAGCTGTACTCATTAAACACTTTTGGGCGCATCTCGTGGTTGTGTTCATTTCCGAGTGGTTTCGTTTATATATTAGACGATGCGTCTTTTTGCCCGATCGGTTCTCCAGTTCCCATCTTGCCTATCCATTTCATAGAAATTAGGTATTGTCTGTGGGAACATGATACAAATTATGTATGGCGACTTTCGTTGCACTGGTTGCAACTATCTACTAGATGCAATGCAACTGTCTACTAGATGGGGTACATTTCAACATGGGTGTTATATTAAGCCACATGAAAGAGCAACACTATATGAATAATAGTTTAATTAAAACAGGAATGTAATGTAGCATTACTGTGAAACTAGTCACTGTCAGTGTGAATACAAGAATATTGTGATTTTTTGTAGAACACCACTAAGTACGTGGACGGACATATTGTAGAACACCACTAAGTACGTGTACGGACATATTGTAGAACACCACTAAGTACGTGTACGGACATAGTGTGAAAGTAAACGGATTTCTACCAGCTAACGCACCACGTATCAATCTAAATCCGAATCCCAGTTTGCCCTTTTATCCCGTTCTGTCCACCTTTCTGATGTTCTCCTTTATATTCTGTCTAACCATGAGATAAAAAATAAGTCAACATATTCCGACACTACACAGGTGAAATGTCGCTAAGATTGAATAACAGTGATTTTGTTAATATTATTAAATAATGGGAAGTAAACAAAGTGCGTGAAATTAGCCAGTTCGAAAGAGGGAAAGTTGGCGTGTGTGGGTTAGTATATTATGTATGTGTCTATATAGCGAGTGACATTTAATGTTCAGTAACGTATTTAGGATATCGGAAGGGTGCGTAGTTGTGCGGGTGGGGGCAGCGAAGCTTTGTCACCCGCTGTGCTAGGCGTACACATACTTTTGTCACCCGTTATGTTACGCGTACACATACTTTTGTTGCGAATCGTTTGCTTAATTGACTTAAAACGGATCAGTTGTGCAATGCACGCTGGTCCACAACTCGATATTTCGTGTTGATTTGACCGTCGTAACAGTTGTTGAACCGATTCTTTCGAGAATTGAATCGCGGCAACTAAAGTTGTGTAATTTGCGCCGGTCTATGACAATACGTCTATGACAAGATGTATGTGACAAGACGTCTATGACAATACGTCTATGACAAGACGTCTCGCAGATTCGGCATAGGTTCGCAGTCAGCAAGCCAAACAAATTTATTTTTAGCAACAGGGGGGTCGAAGTTTTGTCACCCGCTATGTTAGACACCTGCAATACGTCATTGACAATCGGCAAGAACTCGCTTACACATTCCCGTCAGTGTCTACATTCACAGTGACGCGAATACGTCTCGTTGAATATATCGTTGACTCGAGTATTTTGCGTTAAACAAACTGAACACAACTCCCGATGTTGACCTTGAGTGGGGGTCACGCCATCGACCCATCAGCCAATTTACATTGTTGCGTGAGATAATGCTTGCCTATAATTGGTGGCAACTGACGAAGTCAATTCGAAAATAGACCCACTTTGAAGCAGTAAGCCGTGTGACGTACGTACGTACGTACGTATGCGGTGGGGGTGAGGTTGCACTAAATGCAACATTTTGCCAGCCTTTCCGAACTGCCATGATATTCAGAAAACTTTAAACGTATTATTTAATTAACGACATGTGCTACTGTTGCACAAACGCCGCTTACTCGGGTGACAGGGAACAGGAGGAATGTGGTAAGTGGGCTGTGCTTTGTATATGTGGGTAGTTTAAGTTATGCGAAGATAAACAACCACTAGGTACGCCATTTCCAGTGATGTCATCACAGAAGGCGGGGACACTGGTCTAGTGACGTCACCAGAGAAGGCTGGGACACTGGTCCAGTGACGTCACCAGAGAAGGCCGGGACATTGTCCAGTCTGACATTGCAGAACCACTCAAACAGACGCTCTATGTTCGTCACTTATACGCCTTCGGGGGTCAATATAACCATCAGACAAGTGCGATTCTTCCTTTGTGTTGACTACATGCTAAATTCAATGTACCGTTATTATCTTGGCCTCCTTGCCAGATTGCGTCGTTACGGCTTTGTGCAATTCCAGTTACTAACAGAGACAACGATCATTGCCGCAGGAGTGACAAATAACTCTGATCGGCTGTTGTTTTGTTTGTTAAACTAGCGAAGAGGATGTGCGTGTGTGTGCGTGTTTACGGGTGCGTGCGCGTGCATGTGTTTTTCTTCAAGCCGCATCAATGGCCGACGATGCCAAAGATTTAAAACTTGAAAGCACTTTTCTGGTTCACTATTTTACTGAGACCACATTCCCAATGACAACGCCAGTGCCGACAATTAAGATACGGGATCGGACGGTCCCACATGAGATGGAGAAAGAGAATCAGATGATCTCACAAAAGACCCAGAAAGAAAATCAGCCGGTCTCACAAAAGACTCTAAAGGAGAATCGGCGGTTCTCACAGAAGAATCTAATAGAGAAGAAGCGCATCACACAGAATACTCTGAAAAATACCTAAAAGGAATATCATAACACTTTGAACGAAAATCGGGGGTTCTCACTGGATATTCAAACATAATCAGGGGTCTCATTTGAGATTATCAGGAGGTCACACATAAGACAGATAAGATAAGATATAATTAGTGGATCTTACACAAACACCAGAAAGAGAATCATGGTGCTCACAGAAGACTCAGAAAGAGGGGATCTCACAGAATATTTAGATGCAACTTTTAAAGGAAAGTTCGCCTTCAAAATGGTGATAACATATAGGACAAAACGATTGTATGTAGTCCAAGATGCAGTCCGCACGACTGATGATATCTCTTTACACACGACAACGTCAGACGTGATTATTGCAATTATAAGTTCTCTACTCAGGGATGTGTTCAACACTGCTGTTGCACCAGCGGGCGGGGCAGCGACTACGGGAAGGAGAGCAATTTTAAACCGCTGCCGTATTAGCAGTAACACCGATCGGAGTTCTGTAGAAGTAAGTTGCACGTCACAGCCTAACGACCCGTTGTATCAACTGTAGACGTTCAAATCTGCACGCATGATGAGATTTATATAATACACAGGAATACATTCATGTCAGTCGCTGCACGGTACGTCAAGGGCTTGCCTTTAGACCAGAGCTGCGTTGACAAGGCAGTATTGTCCAGTTGCACTGAACAGCCATTAACGTGTGTGTCATGTGTGACTGGCTGGCCGCCGCTCGCGGCGGCCGTCTTTTGTGTTTATGTTAACAACTCAGTCAATCCTATGTGGGTCATTTTAAGCTTAGCCACTCGTTAATTTGCCACACTATCGTGCAGTAGCGACACAGGTTATTCATGGAAAAAAATAATATCCCACCAGCCCCTCCCCAAATAAGTTACAGTTGACATTGCAGTCGGGCGGGAGTTGAGATTCGGGCTGCTCGTGTGAGTGCCTGACCCGCGTTCGCGGCTAATGGCCTGTGGCGTCGAAACGGACTTTTCAATATTCGACCTCAAATGCGAAACAGGGCGTGCATATCTTCAGGAACGGCCCGGAACGAGTTTTAAAGGCGAATGGCGTGGAATGGGTGTTCCACATAAATATGTCATTGGCATTTTTTAGAGAGATAATGGCACTTTTCACCAAAATTGGACTAAATGACGCGCGGTCAGCTTGCGCGGTCAGTGGGCGCGGTCAGTGGGCATCACGTACTAGCACTTATATGCAGGGTCATGTCATTTCATTATTTTGTATATATATTGTCTCGGAATCTTATTGAGTTTAATAGTCCTCTTGTTATCCATTTAGATATTTTCTATTTATATTTGTTAAATTTCGCTAATTTACACGACATATGCTTATTTTTTGCTTTTTCAATTTAGTCAAGTATAATATTATAACTTACATTAGGATCTGCGGTCTGATTTTTATCTAGTTTATTATATAAAACAGCATTACTAATCTCATTTAGACATTTGTTGATAGCTTCATAATTTTGCAAGTCCATTTTAATCAAGTTTGGATTTGGTATTTTGGTGAGAGCAATGTCCAGTAAAACAAAGTAAGGTTGGTGATCGGATAATTTGTTAAGCAGGATACCGGCAGTGGTAGCCTTTGTTGTTTGGTAAACTTTGACGAACACATTATCTATTAATCATTTAAGTGAGAAAACCTAGTTGGAAGGATAATTTGAAGAAACAGGCTATGGGATGTCAGCAAGTCAAATAATTCACTACACGTTAAATTTTCGTTAATTTTGTGTATATTTAAGTTATAGTCCCTGGCTATATTAATACTTCTATTACATTTTTCAAGGGACAGTATGAGTGAGGTGAATTCATTAATACATCGTGTAACATTCTTGGTGCTATATATATATATATATATATATATATATATATATATATATATATATATATATATATATATATATATATATATATATATATATATATATATATATATATATATATATATATATATTGCCAATCATTATTGGTTTGGGTAACCCTCCCCCTTTTATATATATTATTTGTCCCTCCCAATGTCCATACATATTTAAATTTAAGCATACTTCGTATTGGATTTTTTATCAACATATATTATTAACCCTCCTCTGTCACTGCTGCTCTTACCCTGAATTATGCAGTCATATCCCGGTAATTGTATATTGAGAGAATAAGTCTGATCGGATATCCAGCATTCTTGTAGGCCATGGGTCGGCAACCTGCGGCCCGCGGGCCAATGCGGCCCGCGTAGCTATTTCTTGCGGCCCGCGGACTGACAACGATATTGTGCAAAATGCGGCCCGCCACCACATTGGTATACAAAATAACATATCCACGTGATGAACATAATAATATACCAAATATGTATTTTTACTTCCTTTAATATTTAATGAATTCACTTTTGCGTATGCAGACATGAAAGTATGCAGCGCGGCCCTCCTAAGGAACACACCATTAAACAACTTTAGCTTGTATTTAATATGTTCACATTGGAAAACTATTTTCAGTAAATAAACACCTAACTAAGTTGCATTTGAAAAATAGTAAATATCCCAAAAAAGCCATCTTGCTCCATCCTTGGGGCAAGACGGTCCTCTACCTGGGGTAACACGGTCTATAACCCCTCCCTGTGGTTTTTACTTATACAGTCGCACCTCGTTATTACGCGGATTCGGATATAACGCGGTCGGTCGTGGACCCCGAATTTGGGCCTGCTTAAACCTACTTAGAATTACTTTGACAATTCTCAAGAAACATTAGGGGAAAACAATGTCAGTGAATGAGTATCAACGTGTTGTTTGTTTTGCGCTGTCGCCGACATCAATCGCTGTCGCTCGCTTCGCTTCGATGGTTTGTAAATTGGAATCGAGATTAACAAATACGCCTCGCGTAAGAATCAGATAAACAGTTTTAAATGCATTTAGTATGCAATGCCAACATAACACTTGGGTAAAATGACATGCTTCCATTACATCGTAAATTTAATCGTTTTCGCGACGCGAAACCAACATGTCAAATTCCTAACCCAAGGCTCTACCGCTGCGCGAAAATATGAATTCGTCATCCGCACATGAAGTGATGAATCGATGTTAAATGGTGCGTAATAAATTTATGCTTCGGCCGAGATCAGTTGAAAGACAAATTGAAACAATTATTAATTCTAACTATTGTCGTTTTCTGTTTTTTATCAGCTTACATACTACGTTTGTCAAATCATAATTTATACGTTTTCGGCTGCTCAGGTCCTCGTTATTATTTTCGATTCGTAGGCCTGTTGGTCCAGTACATCATCATCGTAGTAGATCTATTCCATGACGGTTTACGTACATGTGTTTTATTCAGTTCAAGAGTCAAGAGTGTGTGACATTTAAAAATAATACACGTTGATGCTAGTATACTCGTTTAATAAGTTCCATAAACTGCATATTGCCGTATAAGACAATGCTGCAAGCACACAGGGCTTCGACAGCGTTATTGGGCTTGGTGCAGCGGGCGGCGATCGCTGTTGTTTAATAGCTCCCTGGTGGCAAATATGAGAACACCTAACGCGCCTCGCGTACAGCGCGGTCCGAAGTCGTGGACCCCGACTACCGCGTTATAACGAGGCTCGACTGTATGAACGAACTATTGCCTGAAATTAAAATGTATATTATATACAAATGGTATGATAGTAATATATCAGGCCATTATGGTTGTTAAATTTAAATGGGAGTTAACATATAATACATACCTTGCAATCCATACATAATCTAATATTGGTTTAGTGATATTCCATCATAATTACGCAGCAACATCACCAGCAACAGGCCTCAGTGTCACACGGGTCAACATGGCACCAGCGGCATGCCAAGAACACGTAAACTGAATAATGTGTTTTTGAATAATCTGTTGTTCAAAATCAGACGTTGATGTTTGACAATAATAATAACTCATATTCGTGGATGTGCTATTTACAACAGTGGTCAATACAACTGCTAGACACAAGGTATATAATTGCATTGTGCCAGTTACCACGAGTGTGCGTGCTGCGTGCGTGCGTGCGTGCGTGCGTGCGTGGCCCGCTATCCTATTCAAAGTCACTTATTTGGCCCTCCATTAAAAAAGGTTGCCGACCCCTGTTGTAAGCATATAACATTGAATTTATAGTCTAGATTGTGTAGTTCTACAATGAATGCTTAATATTTAGAAATTAATATTTATTAAAAAAAAATTCTCATTTACTAAATTCAAAAATTTATCAAGATCATAACACGATGAGTGTTTTATTACTTGTAGTTCGTTATTGTCAATGTCGAGAATGTTGATTAAGCTGTTGTTTTGAAGCCCACCCATGCAAAGTATAATTTTATAAATACATGTCAAAATTCATGTGCGATCGTGAACTGTTACATATGCATGCGCAACTAAAGACAATACTAAAAATTCGCACAGTAAGGTACATAGATATTGTGCACACATGTAGAACACACACGCACACCCACACACGCATGCGCATACGCACACGCACACGCACACGCACACGCACACGCACACGCACACGCACACGCACACGCACACGCACACGCACACGCACACGCACACGCACACGCACACGCACACGCACACGCACACACACACACACACACACACACACACACACACACACACACACACACACACACACACACACTACTTTGAGGATTGTTACGGATTTTGAACTTTGTTTATTCTATATGTTGCACTCAGAAACTATATATGTATAGTCAATTCTACGGTGGCTCCTATGCCAGCGACTGCTTGCAGTGTTAATCGGAGTCTCCAACAATACACTATTTCTGATTCTGATTCTGATTCTAAAGTGTCGTTCTGAAAATGTTTGTCAGTGACAGTGACAACAGGACGGATTATACTTCTTTCTTTGTGGTTTATTTGATATTCGTACTGGACACTACACCTCCAACCGCTTCGCCACAACTCATCCGCCTCTAGAGGGCTCCTAAACAAAACTCACCCGCCTCTAGATGGCTCCTAAACAAAACTCACCCGCCTCTAGAGGGCTCCTAAACAAAACTCACCCGCCTCTAAAGGACTCAAAACAAAACCGTTCTTCCGTCGATAAACACGATAACATAAGATTACTCTTCTTTATCTCGTCACCCCATTTCGGTGGTCTGTGTATATAACGACATATACGTTGACACCTGCAATATGTCACCAACGATCTGCGGCAACGTGCCTATCAATGTACGTAAGTGTCTACATACCGATCGTTGCAGGTAGAAGGCGTTTTGTGCCTCGGTTCAATGTCTCAGCTGCTTCCAAAAGCGGTGTAAACCAAGTGCGCAATAATCCCTATTTTAACCCCTGGAAGGGGTTACACCGTGAACCATGCAACCAATAAAACTCACCCTTTGGGGAACGTGATATATTGCTTGCCAGTAGTTGGTGGAAACCGGCCTTCACTCAACTACTGACTTAGTTCATTCGAAAATAGATCCCCGGATTGAAGCAGTCAACCGTGCAACGTGCTGTATGTCAGTCCTGGTTGTTTCCGGCCCCTTGTCCCAGTTACCTTCACTAGTAACACGTTATGTAAACCCTGCGTTTTCCTCGGGTCAGTGACTCTGAATGTGCCACGTCCACGACGGCACAGATCACTCCGACATTGCCGTGCTGTGTACGACCCGGGTCTAAGCCGCAGCCAACGTTAGATCTGTTTGTGAGGAGGCAAAAGCGAAACACGGTCTTCTTCTTTATTTTATTAAAGTATTGACATTGTTAACAGTAGGTATAATCATTGTTGGTAGTCGGCTGTTTTAAAGGCAAACTATAAACATCGACATATGCTACTGTTGTGCCAAAGTCCCTCACCTGGGATTAGGCTAGAGACGAGACCGTCGTGGGTGGGCTTTGTGTTGTTTATTTGTGTCATTTAAGGTGTGCGATGATAATCAACCACCAGGTACCTTGGGCCATGTTTCAGTGACGTCAGCAAAGAAAGCTGGGACACTGGTCAAGTTGGACAATGCAGAACCACTCAAACAGACGTTCTATGTCCGCCACTTACACTCCTTCGGGGGCTAATGTTGCCATCAGCGACGCACGAGTGCCAGCCATTCCTTTGTGTTGATATCGGTGTTATCACGACATATTTTCCAGACTGTGTCCTGACGGCTTTGTGTCATTCCAGTCACTAACAGAGACAACGATCATTGCCACAGGAGAGAACCTCGATGTGACAAACAACCATGATCGGCTGTTTGTCTTCAAAATGTGCAAGGGTGAAATACGTGCGCGCGTGCGTGTGTGTGTGTGTTCTTGCGTGGATGCGTTCGTACGAGCGCGCGCACATGCATCTGTGTATGTATTAGGTCAAACACTTAGCAGTTATTGTAGTTTCAGTTGGTTGTTGATGACTGGTAAACTTGAAAACACTTCGCTCTCTGTTGGCAATTTCTATTGAGACGTTCCCAGTGATTGATTCTATGTGACGCCAACATCTATGCTTTCGTTACTGAATACCAAAGTTTAACATCGTTAGTCTG
This sequence comes from Lamellibrachia satsuma, assembly GCA_033239005.1. Lineage (NCBI taxonomy): Eukaryota > Metazoa > Annelida > Polychaeta > Sabellida > Siboglinidae > Lamellibrachia > Lamellibrachia satsuma. The sequence continues at coordinate 3,042,366 of BSQZ01000003.1, forward strand.
ACAGTCCCGGCAAACTGATTGTGATATGTCCAAAAAATGGTCACATGAAACGTTCCCGTAGGTTGACTTGCTTCGTTGTGTGTATCACAGCTATCACGCTGTCACTGGGGTCTTCAAGCCTGTCTCACACCGTGTGTGTGTTCCTGTCACATCACGCTGCCACTGGGGCCTTCAAGCCTGTCTCACACCGCGTGTGTGTTGATGTCACATCATGTTGTCACTGGGGCCTTGAAGCCTGTCTCACACCGCGTGCTTGATGATGTCACATCACGCTGTCACTGGGGCCTAAGGGCTGCTCTCACAAGGTTTGAATGTTGATGTCACATCACGCTGTCACTGCGGCCTTCAAGGCTGCTCTCACAAGGCGTGTGTGTTAATGTCGCCGACATAAACGTCGCGGTCCACAGACACACGCAACATTGACTTGACTTGTTGCCGATTTTAATGACAGTTATCACAAACCGTATGCCGGGTACACAATCTAAAACAACACTGTGAACACAGTTTCGCTATCGTCATTATCACGTGTGGTTTTTACATATAATTAATGCAATGGTTTGTGCATCAACCTGAACAAAACGGTAACGCCAATGACGGATGCTGTTTTTAAAACGAACCTTAAGACTCACCTGTTTTGTAGCACATTCTGTACGGCACCATGAGCAACAATTGCCGGAATGGCGCTTTATAAATTTCACGATTTTATTTGATATAGCTCGTACGGACGACAACAGACTTTCCAATTTTTTTATTATCAGATGTCTGAAGAAAATAGAAGCAGAGGTTGCCTCAAACTGAACGACAATGAAAAACAAACGCACTTCAGTCGGCAAAGCAATGTGTTCCCCGGCGGAAAAAATATCGATAACATACACAAATTGGACTACCTTGGCAACCTGGTGACGTCATCGTTTTAATCCACGACAGACGTCCTAAAGGAAGTTGTCACTGCTCAGGAGAAATTAATGGCGTAAAGACGTTGTCACGTGACCTCATCGCCAAACTCTTCATGGACCGTGGCGTGAGCGAACTGCTCTACGACTCGGAGACATGACAACTCACAGAAAGCCCGACTCACAGAAAGCCCGACAGACAGTGATCCGGCTACACTACCAGAGAGTGATCCGGCTACACTACCAGACAGTGATCGGCTACACTACCTGGAGTGAACGTTAAAAAGCTGCTAGTCGCGTCCCGTGAAGAAAATATTCATGTCCCGAGCTGTATTGTCCCGGTTCAACCGGCACCCTCTATAGCACTGGTTGGGCGTCTCTCACCTACCACTGTCTACAACCCAGTCCTAGCTGTATTGTCCCCGTTCACTCGCACCTTCTATAGCTCTGGATGAGTGTCTCTCACCTACCACTGTCTACAACCCTGTCCCTAGATGTGTTGTTCCCGTTCACCCCACCCTCTATAGAAATGGATGGGCGTCTCTCACCTACCACTGTCTACAACCCTGTCCCTATACGTGTTGTTCCCGTTCCCCCACCCTCTATAGAACTGGATGGGCGTATCTTACCTACCTCTGTCTACAACCCAGTCCCTAGTTGTATTGTCCCCTTTCACCCCCACTCTCTATAGCACTGGATGGGTGTCTCTCACCTACCACTGTCTACAACCCAGTCCCTAGCTGTATTGTCTCCGTTCACCCCGCACCCTCTATAGCACTGGATGGGTGTCTCTCACCTACCACTGTCTACAACCCAGTCCCTAGCTGTATTGTCTCCGTTCACCCGCACCCTCTATAGAACTGGATGGGCGTCTCTCACTTACCTCAAACTGGCTGACACTGAAGAACTAACGCATGTCAGTCGGCAAAGCAATGTGTTCCTCGATGGAAAGAATATATCTTAGGCGACTTCTACTTGATTTAATGATACACGTAATCATTCACGCACACGCGCACTCACATCCCCATCTCAATAAATCGTGTACTATTTATTAATTGCTCAAATACGGCTAAGCCATATAGGTTGAGCAAGACTGCCACCCAAGGCAAAACAGTAAGATACCATATGGATAAGAAAGCCATTGGCTTATCCAGCGTCCAACAATTTTTCATTTACGTGTAACCCACCCTCCTGAGATACTTACAATTCAATGTTGTTTTAAGCATATTCAAGCTGCTAACAGTTAAAGTACTGGTTGTAAACCTGTATGCTAAGCTTCACATTTAAAATAAAGCGTTAACGCGTCGTGGTTAAAATGTGTTAGTTATATCAGTCATAGCCATCACACAACTCTCTGTTTGAGCCCGAACGTTGCTACACGTGTAACAACTTGTCCCAAAGTTTTGCAGTCAAAACAAAAACAAATCCTGAATTACAATTTAACTTCTATTTGATATACTTATTTATATTGTATAATACATGTGTTTCAAGCTTCATTCACGAACCACGAAACGTGTTAGATGGGCATGGCCAAACAATTTTAGGTGGTTAAAAAGAAGTTTTTGTCCCCACCTCGTTAATTTCGTCTTCCTAACTCCCGATCCATCCAACTACAGTCAATGATACCTCCATATGTGTGCTGTGTTTCTGTAAAACGACTCTGTAGCTAACTGTCCCTCTAGCCACGGTCTCCCGTACCCCAATAGTTCCCAATGCGCGTGGCATAAACATTCATAAGGCGATCTATCGTACTGGATACACAGATTCGCCGAAGGGGGCGCTGGCAGTCATGTGTGAATACTATAGTGCATATTCTCTAGATGACAGAACATCGTTCTCATCAGCAGGGTAAAGTCATAGTTCACCACTTTGAATATCAAGCTAACCATGAGTGTATACAGCCACACAAATGAGGGGTGGTTACATTGTACCTGTCAGATATGTTACCATCATTGCGTAATAAGGATGACTCTGTAACGGGCATGTCTTTTCCAAGACAGGCATTTACTCCCAAACACAGCAGATATGGGCAATATTATAATAATCTAGTTCACAATATTATACTGAATGTTTGACTGAAATGACCAGGCGGTTACTATTTGGACGGTTACCATAGACAGTAATAGATTTGAAAATAAAAATTGCCAAAAACCGACTTGCACTCAACTATAATCATACAATTTATATTTCACTATACATTCACTATATATTTTATATAACCTGTTGCGCCACTTCATTGCAGAATAGTGAACTGATGGATGACTACGCTTGCCCCCCCCCCCCGCAGATACGCCACCGGTCCTGTGTGCAGTGCCACGTGTTACATTCGTGCTGAGTTTACGTGCAGTGCATGTCTGTCACACGAGCACGTCCATATGTCCGCCAGCCCATATATCAACTGTGCGGAGTCTTTTGTTAGTTGTTAAAGTGCGTGTGTGCGTACCGCTATATCTGGACGCGCTATTCGAGTCGACATAATTGTTATCAAGATCTACTGCATCTAACGCTGACTAGCCGCCTGTGTCGTCAATGTTGCCATTAAGACTCTTTAGACAGACACCTTGTGACGCGGTGACACCGAGAGCGCCCTGCCGGTCTACCAGCCTGGGTCGCTCGGTTTCGCTGTCTCAACGACAGAACAATCGCGTCACAAATGCATTTTCTGGATTGTGGCTCTTTTCCGGTTGATACTAGAGGAAGACAGGATGACTTCAAGAGTGGTTATAAATAGTAAGCCTACAATTATTAGGTATTTAAATCGGCTTACCGCGCACATTTAGTTTTATATACAATATAATACTAATACTAAGGGTCAAGACAACAAGAAAGGATATACATCTTTACTGAGCCCGTTATCTCTTCCACAAATGATCAAAACGTTTCCTATATCGTTTCCTATGTTATTATATATCAGACCTGCACATTCCAACAATACCATTGTCGGTGTCTGGGTAGTAGGTATTCAACGACAGTGTAATGTATGCACGGAAAGGATTTCCCCAAAACGTTGATCGCTGGTGATCGCCAATCATTTCTACGGCAGAGTGTACTGGGTCGATGCCTGCTACAACAATGCAGAGCCTGTCCAGCCTTTGTGATCTTAGAGTGCGGAGAGTGACAGAGGCTCATATTTTTTCTTTTTACACGCCCGATAGAAGTGCTGCATACACACTAGGTGGCGGGTCCGTCTGTTTATATAACAGCCAACTCGTTGCCGTGACGAGCGGATGGACGGACTGGTGCCTGCGGGAATGTGACGTTTGAAAGATACAATAAGCTTCTTACGACATATATTCGACTTGAATTGGCGCCGCCGTCATATAAGCTGTGATGGAAAGTGTAGGTAGACAGATAAACGCGGGCCCATTATGATAACATATATGCTGGAACTCAATAATAATGTGACACGGTTGTACACAACGACAAGGACAAATAGTAGACGTCGATTACGACGTTGACTTCTGCTCGCACGACTTTAGTTATATAAGTCATACGATCGTAATCATTTCAGTAACTACGTAGGTTGCTGTAATCTTGCTTTTGGAAAAAAACCGCGTAGTATAATACACATATGTTCTCTTCACCTATACAGCTCTGTCTCTGTATGCAGTGTATGACTCATGTGGTGTAAGTAAGTGGGAGGCGGTAGCGTAGTGGTTAGAACGTCGGGTTCTCAATCGAGACAACCCGGGCTCTTGCTGCCGTTTTAATCTTTGACAATTTCGTTAACCTCACGTTGCTACAGTTCACTCAGCTGTAAATTTGTACCTCGCTACAGACAGTGGTGGATATGTGAGTGAACAGACTTCGCACACTAATTACAGCATGGCTGAATGCTTCTCAAAGAACGCGTTGGAATGAACAGGTCTGCCAGGGGATGAAGTAAAGCGCTATGCGCACTCCCAATTACTGGTTACCACGCTAATTATGTATAGTGTATACTAAGCCATATATTATATGTGTGCCGCACTCTTCTAGCACAAAACACATATCTCTATTCCAGATTACGTCTTCACTATGACTAAGAGACTTAGCGAAGACCACAATACAACTCAGTCCAAAGATGTGTTTATTTTGCGAAAGCATCGAAAAGGACGTCTTCTATATTGTATTCATTTCAACAGGTTAAAACAATACATGCAACGGTCAAGAAAGAAGATATGGAGGGGGAAAATTTTCACGTATATAAATTATGATTTTTTAAATAAGAAAGACCCTCGTTTGACGGGACCGCTACACGACACGCAGTAAGAAAGACGGGCATTTTTGGAAACACAGCATTCGTATTCTTATGGGCGGATCCAAGCCATGAAAAGGCGGGTGCCCACTTTCCTAAGAATGCCAGTAGGTAGTTGCACTAGTAGTTATATACATGTCTAGATAGGCACGCACGCACCGACGCACGTGCACACTCACGCATGCGCGCGCATGCCCGCACACGCACACGCACACCAGATCCAATAAAAGTAGGCGTGATCGAGCGTAATATCGTGAATACGAGAATGACAACATATGCGATAAGTTATCTTACCGGCCATTGTTTCACGACGTTTCAGCTGTGTTCACTGTCGATATTCAGTTGTGTAATTATGTCGGCGACGACGTCCTACAGATTGTTCTGTCTCTCTTCGCTGGATTTTTTTATGACGCCATCATAGACTGGGAGGGAATGAACATTGTAGACAATGATCCCAACCGAAGAATCCGGCATATCAAGGAAGCCATCTGGGTCAGGAAAACCAGAACACCCATCAACATACACGAGGGCAATTACGAACTGCCTCACGTGTATGATGACGTCATTCAGCGTCATCGGTACTGAAGAAGTCGACGTGATACGTTGACGAAAGCCTCTACCAGCTAAATTAAACACACATTGGATATGTAAAATGAAAGTTATCTGATTTGAAAACGAACTATCCTGAAGAGTGTTTCATAATACCAGCACGGAATATTTCCGAACACGCTAAGAACTGCAGTTGTGAAACCATTTCCAAAAGTTCTACTGTCGATAAAGACCTGCTAAAATTATACAAACCAGACTCCAACATAGCGTTCATCAGCACAGTGCGAGAGAACGTTGAAGTTCGTCGGCTTGTAGACCACCCCACAATGAATGGGCTGCACGAGGCGTAACAAATGTGCATAAAAGATGTTGCACAATATTGAGACAGCCTTATTCGGAGTCAAACATGACATCGCTGGTGTTCTTGACAAGAATCACGCTTGGTTTGGAATGCTTGATTTATCAGCTGCATTTGACATTATTGATGATGTACACTTATTGAACCTCCTGGCTGATACGGTGTGCACTTGTTGACCCTCCTGGCGGATACTGTGAGTGTGAAAGCCCCCAAACACTGGCCTCTACGACATTTAGTTCCAACTTTCTTGCAGTGAGAGCGTCGACAATATCGTGCGTCTACTTGATTGTTCAGCACTACAAATTATAACATCTTGGTACGTGCCGTCGATGAAGAGTCGACATTGAACACGACTAAAGGGCGGTTCGACATTCTACCATCAGACAATGAACGGTGAATTGACTCGACACGATAAGATCTCGGAAGCGACGAAGCAGGGCCGAAAGAGGGATGACGCATGCATGGAAGGGTTGGGAGCAGGGTTGAAAAAAATCATGATTTTTATAAAAAAAATCAAACAAATCTGATTTTTTTATATTTTAAATCTGGTATATAGATATTTATATATATGTTTAAATTTGTAAACTCTTTCAAACATGTTCTATTCAAATCGATTTGGGTTCTTGTTTTAACAGAGGGTACATGATTTTTGCTTATATAAAGACATTAGACAATGTCCACAAGGCCTCACCCCCTGTAGTTGCATAATCTCTCTTGGAAAGGAAAGCATGCTGTGTGTCTGTGGCTGTAGCAGTGGTAATTATTGTTTGCTGATATGGTGGATTAGCACCTGTCCAGGGCTCTGTGTACTCTAAGGGTATCTAACCAGAATACAAACTGGTACAATATTAAACAACTGAGCCAACATACTGAATTGGTAACAACTAGCATAAGCTATAAGTGGACTTTAACTCAGGGCTTCTGTGTTAAAAAGATACTTCCTCTGGAAGACAAGTTTGTGTGGCTTCACTACATTCAGAAAGGGGATAGCTCAAACATACACAATGTCATAAAACATTTGACTATCAGGCTATCTGGTGACAATACAGCTACACAAGTGTGCGCACTTTGTGTTTTGTATTAAAAACATACAGAACTTTGTTGATATCGATGCTTGTAAACAATTATTTTTGTTAAATTCATATAAATCAGCGATTAAAAAAACCGGAAGTAAAAAAAATCATAAATCAATGATTTTTGGGGATTTTTTGGGAGTTATTTAAATCATGATTTAAATCAATGATTTAAATCAAATGATTTAAATCAAACAACCCTGGTTGGGAGATAAGAATATTAGCGAAGGGGTAAAAAGGGTTCCGGACAGAGAACAGAGAGTGCACGAAAGACTAAAGTTACAGGGAGGATGAGGGGTGGAGATAGGGAGGAGGGTACAGAGGGTGGACAGAGGAAGGAGGATGGAGAGAGGGAAGAGGGTGGGGGATGGAGGAGTTTAGAGAGGAGGGGGTGCGACCCAGGTTTCGATGCCGCCTCCAGTTGGGTATCTGGGATCTCGCGGAAGGGGGGAGGGGGTAAGGCAATCGTCACCCATTAGTTTATCATGGTACCACGTAGTGGCGCAACAGTAGTATAATAATAATAATAATAAAAAACAAGCCGAAGGGGGGTTGTGGCCCAATGTCCCGCCCTAAATACATCACAGGAAAGATTACAATCTCCGGGTATATATGTAGTCAAGGAGGAGAGGGATGTGGGTCTGCACGTTGTTCAGTTGGAAGGGACAGAAGGGACTTGTCTAAAGGCAGACATATTGAAAGGAAGGGAGAGAGGGGACTTGTCTACAGGCAGACATACTGAAAGGAAGGGAGAGAGGCGACAGAGGGTTTAGAGAGGGGGGAGAGGGTGGATAGTGGGGGAGAGAGGGTGGAGAGAGGGAGATGGAGGGTGGAAGGAGAATTGGTGTAGCAGTGATAGCTCCCACTGCTACCTTTGTTTGTTAAATCACATTCTTTTAGGTGCTCTTCATAACTAGGGTCTATCAGTTCTGGAATAATTTGTTTGGTTCTCCACTGTATTCGTTCAAGTTTATCTATAAACTTTTTACAATAGGGTCTGCACACTTGGATACATTATTCTAAGCATTGTCGTAGGAGTGAATTTCGATGAGACAACAACCCTGATCGGCTGCTTTTTGTTTGTTAAAATAGCTAAAGTTTGCGTTGTCTGAGGGTGTATGTGTATGGGTGTGTGTGTGTGTGTGTGTGTGTGCGTGCGTGCGTGTGTGCGTGCGTGCGTGCGTGCGTGTGTGTGTGTGTGTGTGTGTGTGTGTGTGTGTGAGTGTGTGTGTTTGTTTGTGTGTGTGTGTGTGTGTGTGTGTGTGTGTGTGTGTGTGAGTGTGTGTGTAAGCTTGCGTGTGTGTGCGTGCGTGAGTGTACGTGTGTGCATATATGTGAGTGTGGTGTGTTAACGTTGTGCGTGCGTGCGTGTGTGTGTTGTGCGTGCGTGCGTGTGTGCGCTCGCTGGTACGTGTATTTTCTTTCAAGCTGATTGAATGTTGTTTGAGACTTACGATGACAAAGATTCTAAACTTGAAAACAATTTTCTGGTTCACTATTTTAACTGAGACAACATTCCCAATGACAACGTCAGTATCGACAATTAAGATAGTTGCTGGGTTAGTGCCTACGGGAAGATGACGTCGCAATATTATAACGTATGAGGAATGACACTGTTCAAAGTTATGTAGCAATAAGGTGCGCGCCACATACCCTAAAAACCCTTCGTATCATTTGTAGACGTTCACGTCAGCACGCATGATAAGATTGATACAATACACAGGAATACATTTACGTCAGATGCTGCACCTTGTTCCAGTGACGCACCAAAGAAGGCAGGGTCACTGGTCCAGTTGGACATTGGAGAACCACTCAAACAGACGCTCTATGTCAGTCGCTTAAACGCCTTCAGGCGTCAAGATGGCCAACAGACAAGTGCGGGTCTTTCCTTTGTATTGACTACATGTTGCCCTCAAGGTACCGGTGTTATCTTTACATATTTGCCAGACTGCGTCGTGACGGCTTAGTATCAATTCAGTTACTAACAGAGACAACAATCATTGCCACATGAGTGAACCTCAATGAGACAAACAACCCAGATCCGCTGTTTTTGTTCGTTTGTTAAACCAACTATGGGTATGTGCGTGGCGTGTGTGTGTGTGTGTGTGTGTGTGTGTGTGTGTGTGTGTGCGCGTGCGTGCGTGCGTGCGTGCGAGCGTTCTTGCGTGAGAGCGAGTTTGCGTGCGCGCAGAAATGTGACGTCGAAATGTTGCAATGCTGTTAGCAATTATTATTAGCAATGTATCAATAAGGTGCGCCCAAACAGCCTAACGACCTTCGTATAAGTTGTAGACGTTCAAGTCTGCACGCATGATAAGGTTTTTACAATACACAAGAATACATTCATGTCAGTTGTCGCACGGTGTATCGAGGGCTTGTCATTAACTCAGAGCTGCGTTGATAAGTCAGTATTGTTCAGCTGCACTGAACAGCTATTTATGCGTGCGTCATGTGTGATTCACGGGACACCGCGAGCTTAGTCACTCATTAATTTGTCATGCCACCGTGCAGTGGTGAAAGTAATCCATAGAAAAATAATATCCCAAATCCTAATTAGGCCTAAGCAGCGTTCAGTGGTGCGGGGAGTCAGGCAGGCGGGAGTTGAGAGCTGCACTCACGGTTTACTGCGACACATGTTCCTGAACGGCCCGGAACGAATTTTCAGGGCAAATGGCGTGGAGTGGGGGCACCATGTATGGTTTGTCACGTGACCTCATCGCCAAACTCTTTGTTGACCATATCATTAGGGTACTACTCTACGTCTCGGAGACATGACAACTCACAGAAAGACACCGATACGAGTTTACGTAATCTCAGTGGTTGACCGTCCAATTGCATTGCCCGACTACTAGACAGTGATCCTGAGCTTCGCTACCGATGCGCCGTCATTGGAGCTGGTTCTGTCATGTGCTGTGCATGGACGAGTCGCGCATCGTGAAGAAAGTGTCCAAGTCCCGTGTTGTATCGTCCCACATTATCTATGGTACTTGGCAGATATCTCTCACCTACCAATGTCTACAAACCAGTCCCTAGCTCTTGATCGACCTGCATCGCATCGTTAGTTCAATACAGAACACCAACAGTTGGAGGAGATAGTTCATCGTTAGTTCAATACAGCACACCGACAGTTCGAGAAGATAATTTAAGGTGTCTATGCCTAGAACAAATACAGGGTTACGACAACAACACTAAACATAATCATTACTGTCATCTTTACTGGAAAATGCACCTGAATACATGGAATATAAACACCTGGTATAATTGGAATATGCAGATGATTTACCAAACACACGCGGCTACGCTGCGTCAGGATTTCTTCAAATGTGTTGGAACTCGAATCAGTAAATGTCATAATCTAGTCATTAATATTGGTGATACTTGTGCAGTGCCCATGTGTGGAAGTGGAGCCTGGCAGCCAACCTTAGACTGGGCTGAGAGTTGGGCAGATACTGACAACACATTGTGGTTCCAAGAAACTGCAGGTGAGAGTGCTGACATCTGGTGAGGCGTAAGTTGATTATGAATTATTACCCCCAGTAGACCAGAGTAGTGTAATTTGATGGGTAACTTGGACCTTTTGTATGGTCCTTCATGTGTGACAATTCTACTCCAGCTTCCTACATCTACGCGAGCGTCAGCTGACAGAGACTTAACTTGGCTCGATGACGTGTCATCTTCCCAAGGGAAGGGGAAGGTCGATCATTGTTAGGAGAGGGAGGACAGGTGGTTGGACACGGGAAACAGGGACAGGGGAAGAAAAAAAGAGACGCGGGAGATAAGAGGGGGAGGAAGGAGGGGAGGGAGGAATGATGGAAGGAATAAATAACAAATGATGGAAGAGAAAGGGATGGGACAGGGAGGACGGGATGTTGAGTGCGGTAGAGGGGGAGGGAGAGGAAGGTCTTTGGGTGAAGGGAAGGGATAAAAATGGTGTCGGACTGAGAACAGAGAGTGCACGGAAGACTAACGTTAAAGGGAGGGAGAGGGGGACAGAAGGTGGAGAGAGGGGGACAGAGAGTGGGGAGAGGGGGACAGAGGGTGAAGACAGGGGGACAGAGGGTGGAGAAAGGGGGACAGAGGATGGAGACAGGGGGACTGAGGGTGGAGAGAAGGGGGAGAGAGGGTGGAGAGAGGGGGATAGAGGGTGGAGAAAGGGGGGACAGAGCGTGGAGAGAGGGGGACAGAAGGTGGAGAGAGGGGGACAGAGAGTGGGGAGAGGGGGACAGAGGGTGGAGACAGGGGGACAGAGGGTGGAGAAAGGGGGACAGAGGATGGAGACAGGGGGACTGAGGGTGGAGAGAAGGGGGAGAGAGGGTGGAGAGAGGGGGATAGAGGGTGGAGAGAGGGGGGACAGAGGGTGGAGAGAGGGAGACGGTGGGTGGAAGGAGGATTGAGGTAGCAGTGGGGGGTGGAAGGTGGAGGGTGGAACGGAGCGCGGAAATAAGGGTTCGGAGGGTCGAGAAAGTATCAATGGTAGATATGGGGAAGTCATAGGGCGACGAGAGGGGAACGTATGGTAGATATAGGGAAGTCATAAGGCGACGAGAGGGGACTATGTATTCTATAGCTTTGGCCTCTTGCCAGGTGACCCCCACTTTTTCAAGATCTTGATGTGTTGAGCGTCTCCAGTTGATTTTTGGCCTTCCTTGTCTTCTCTTTCCTTGTGGGTTATAGTCCAGTGCTTGTTTGGTTGTATTTGTTGGATCTTTTCTGAGTGTGTGGCCAATCCAGCTCCATTTTCTCCTCTTGATTGTAGTGCTTATTTCTTCCTGTTTGGTTTTCTTCCAGAGCTCTTTATTTGATATTTTGTTAGGCCACCATACCTTAAGGATGTATCGGAGGCGACTGTTGATGAAGACTTGGAGTTTGTTGTTGAGAGACTGAGTAGTTTTCCACGTTTCACAGCCATAGAGAAGAACTGGTTTAACGTTGGTGTTGAAAAAGCGGATCTTAGTGTTTATGGATAGTTGGGAAGAGAGCCATACAGGGCGTAGGGTTCTGAAGGCATGGCGAGCTTTATTGATGCGTAGCTCCACATCTTTGTCAGCTCCACCATTTGTACTGATGTTGCTCCCGAGGTAGATGAAGTCTTGTACTTCCTCAACAGTACCACTTTCTAGTGAGATGGGTTCGGAGGATCTGCTGTTGACTTTCATCACCTTTGTCTTTCCCACATTGATCTTAAGACCCAGTTGGCTGCTTTTTTCTTGGAGCCTTTCTGTTTTTTGTTGCATGTGTTTATGGGTTTCTGAGAGTAGTGCTAGATCATCTGCAAAATCCAAGTCTTCTAGTTGTGAGAACAAGTTCCACTGGATCCCAGTACGATGGTGTTCTGTGGATCTTTTCATTGTCCAGTCTATGGCTATCAGAAAGAGCAGTGGAGATTGCAAGCAGCCCTGTCGTACTCCAGTTCCAATCTGGAAGCCTTCTGAAACTTGTCCATTAAAGATGACATGACCAGTGAAACCTTCGTACATGTTCTTTATTAGGGTTACAAATTTTGTAGGTAAACCATAATGCCTCAGGAGCTTCCACAGAACTGTCCTATCTATACTATCAAATGCTTTTTCGAAGTCCACAAAGTTTATGTAAAGGGAGCTCTGCCATTCAATGCATTGTTCAACGATAATCCTGAGTGTAGCAATGTGATCTGTGCAGGATTTATCCTTTCTAAAGCCAGCTTGTTCCTTTCTTAGCTTCTTGTCAACTGTTTCTTGTATCCTATCCAGGATGATACGGCAGAGAATTTTACTGGGCACTGATAGAAGCATGATCCCTCTCCAGTTCTTACATTCACTGAGGTTCCCTTTCTTGGGGATTGTAACTAGCATACCTGTCTTCCATTCAGTTGGTATTTCCTCTTTATCCCAGATCTCATTTAGCACGCTGTATAAAACGTTTGTGGTGGCCCCAATATCAGCTTTTAAGACATCAGATGGTATATTGTCAATTCCAGGTGCTTTGCCTAGCTTCAGCTTTTTGATGGCTCTGTTGATCTCCTCTTTGGATATCCTACCTTAATTAATGTTAAGGTCTTCATTTGTTTCCTCAATATCTGGAATTGAATCTGGTGGAGGCCTATTCAAGATATCTTGGAAATATTCTTTCCAGCGTTGTAACTGTAAAGATTCCTTAGTGAGAAGGTTTCCCTGTTTGTCCCTGATGGGGCGACTAGTGCTCTTGTTCTTCCCTGCTAGCTGTCTGGTGATCTTGTATAACTCTCTGGAGTTGTTTTGCCTAGCTGCGATCTCAGCCTCGTTTGCTAGTTTTTCGACATATGTTTTCTTGTCCCTCTTTGTCTTCTTTTTAACTGTTTTGTTTCTTTCCTGGTATTCCTGCTGCAGTTTTTTTTTCTTGTGTCATCTGCTTCCTTGTTGAGTTTCATTTTAGTCTCCTTGCCTCAATAGCTTCCCAGGTGTCGTCTGTAATCCAGTCCTTCCTCCTAGCTTCCCAGCAGCCTAGGACTTGTTCACAGGTGTCTGTAATTGCATTCTTGCATCTTGCCCACTTATCATCAATGTTTTTTCCCTCTTCCAATGCTTGGAACCTGTTCCGTAGTGTGATTTCCAGTTCCTGTCGTATTTTAGTATTTTGAAGTTTTCTTATCTCAAACCTTCTTTGTACCTTGTTATCCGTCTTCTTCTTTGCTGCTAGCTTCATCCTAAATTCACCCACAAGGAGGTGGTGGTCGGAGTTAATGTCAGCTCCTCTTTTCACTCTGACGTCTAGAAGCACTCTCCTCCATTTCTTGGTGATTGTTATGTGGTCAATTTGGTTTTCCGTCTTTAGATCTGGGGATATCCATGTGGCTTTGTGTGTAGGCTTGTGTGGAAAGATAGTTCCTCCGATTATCAGTTCATTGAGAGTACAGAAATCTGCAAACAGGAGACCAATCTCATTCATCTGTCCCAGACCTTCTTTCCCCATTGTGCCTTTCCAATTGTCATTATCCTTTCCAATCTTGGCATTCATATCCCCCATAACAACTTGGATATCCCTCTTCGGTAGTTTTTGGGTGACTGTTTGTAGATGTTGGTAGAAGGTCTCTTTCTCTTCAAATTCAGCAGAGTTGGTTGGTGCATAGCAATGTATAATGGTGATGTTCCGACCTTTTGATGTAAACCTGGCTGTGATGATTCTCTCCGAGACTGGTTCCCATTCGATGAGACTTTTTGCTGCATCCTTTGAGAGGAGCAGCCCTACTCCATGTGTGTGCGCATCTTCTTCTCTCTCATTCCCAGAGTACAAGTAAGTTTCTCCAGAGCTAGTTGTAACCTTCCCAAAGGTGTTCCATCTGCTTTCACAGACTTCAATGATGCTCAGCTTGTATCTTCTCATTTCTTTGGCGAGCTGTGCCAGTTTTCCTGCCTGGTACAGTGTCCTGACATTCCAACATCCAATTCTAATTTTTGACTTGAGCTGTAGCAGACTCTTCCTCCTTTGGGCTTCCTGTCGGCTTTCACCCAAGGGATTCATACGCACCCTTTCAGGACAGCCTGCTTTGCTCAGATCGAGGTGTGGTTGAGTATTCATGGTTTCGGTTTCTGTAATCGATTTCAATAACAACTGAGTGGGTGATTAGCCCAAGCCGCTGTGCCCACAAGTTTTCCGCAGTGGTCGTAGACCATTTTCCTCCCGGGCTCCATGATCAAGAGATGTGGCTGGACTGTGCTTTGTCTGACCACTCGCCCACAGTACAACGCTAGAATGCATAGTCACTGTACCCACAGTACACAGCTTGAATACATAGCTTGAATACATAGTCTCTGTACACACAGTACACAGCTAGAATAAATAATCACAGTAACCACAGTACACGGCTAGAATACATTGTCACTGGACCCAGAGTACACAGCTACAGTATATAGTCAGGGTACCCACAGTACATAATTATAATACATAGTCACTGTACGTACAGTACATTGCTACAGTACATAGTCCCTGTACCCATAGTACACAGCTAGAATACATATTCACTGTATCCAAAATGCATAGCTAGAATACAGAGTCACTGTACCCAAAGTACACAGTAAACAGCTACAATTCATAGTCACTGTACCCACAGTACACAGCTAGAATACATAATCACTGTTCCCAGAGTACATGGCTAGATAACATAGTCACAATACCCACGGGACATAAGTAAAATACATAGTCACTGTACCCAAAGTGCACACATAGAATACATAGTCACTGTACCCACAGTACACAGCTAGAACACATAGTCACTATACCCACAGTACACAGCTTGAATACATAGTCAATGTAACCAAAGTACACAGCTAGAATACATAATCACTGTTCCCGCAGTACACAGTTAGAATACATAGTCAGTGTACCAGAGTAATCAGATACAATTCATAGTCACTGTACCCACAGTATTCAGCAACCATTCATAGTAACTGTACCTACAGTACACAATTAGAACACATAGTCACTATACCCAAAGTACACGGCTAGAATACATAGTCAGTGTACCCACAGTACACAGCTACAATACATAGTCACGGTACCCACAGTACTTAGCTAGTATACATAATCACTGTACCCATAGTGCACAGCTAATATATATATAACAACTGTACCTACAGTACACAGCTAGAATACATAGTTACTCTACCCATTGTACACAGCTACAGTACATAGTCATTTTACCCACAGTACACAGCTAGAATACATTGTCACTGTATCCAAATTACACAGCTAAAGTACATAGTCACTGTACCCACAGTACACAGCTACAGTATATATTCACTGAACCCACAGTACACAGCTAGAATACATAATCACTGTACCCGCAGTTCACATCTAGAATATATATTTACAGTACCCACAGTATGCCGATAGAATACATTGTCACTGGACCCAGAGTACACAGTTACAATATATAGTCAATGTATCCACAGTACACAACAAGAATACATAGTCACTGTACGCACAGTACACAGCTAGAAAACATAGACACTGTATCCACAATACATTGTTAGAATACATAGTCACTGAACCCACAGTACACAGTTACAATTCATTGTCACTGTACCCACAGTACACAGCTAGAATACATAGTCACTGTTCCCAGAGTACATGGCTAGAATACATAATCACAGTACCCACTGTACATGGCTAGAATACATAGTCTCCGTACCACAGTACACAGCTTGAATACATAGTCAATGTACCCACAGTACACTGTTCACAGCTACAATTCATAGTAACTGTACCCAGAGTACACAGTTCGAATACATAATCACTGTACCAACAGTACACAGCTAGAATACATAGTCACTGTACCCACAGTACACAACTAGAACACATAGTCTCTGTACCCACAGTACACAGTTTGAATACATAGTCACTGTACCTAGAGTACAAAGCTAGAATACATAATCACTGTACCCACAGTACACAGCTAGGATACATGGTCGCTGTACCCACAGTACACAGGTAGAACATTTAGTCACTGTACCCACAGTACAAAGCTAGAATACATAGCCACTGTACCCACAGTACACAGCTACAGTACATTGTCACTGTACCCACAGTACACAGCTAGAATACAATCACTGTACCCACAGCACACACGTAGAATACATGTTCACTGTACCCACTGTACACAGCTATAATACATAATCACTGTTCCGACTGTACACAGCTAAAATACATATTCACTGTACCCAGTGTACACCACTACTGTACCAAAGTACACAGCTAGAATACATAATCACTGTTCCCGCAGTACACAGTTAGAATACATAGTCAGTGTACCAGAGTAATCAGATACAATTCATAGTCACTGTACCCACAGTATTCAGCAACCATTCATAGTAACTGTACCTACAGTACACAATTAGAACACATAGTCACTATACCCAAAGTACACGGCTAGAATACATAGTCAGTGTACCCACAGTACACAGCCAGAATACATAATCACTGTACCCGCAGTTCACATCTAGAATATATAGTTACAGTACCCACAGTATGCCGATAGAATACATTGTCACTGGACCCAGAGTACACAGTTACAATATATAGTCAATGTATCCACAGTACACAACAAGAATACATAGTCACTGTACGCACAGTACACAGCTAGAAAACATAGACACTGTATCCACAATACATTGTTAGAATACATAGTCACTGAACCCACGTACACAGTTACAATTCATTGTCACTGTACCCACAGTACACAGCTAGAATACATAGTCACTGTTCCCAGAGTACATGGCTAGAATACATAGTCACAGTACCCACTGTACATGGCTAGAATACATATTCACTGTACCCAGAGTACACACCTAGAAAACATAGTCACTGTACCCACAGTACACAGCTAGAACACATAGTCACTGTACCCACAGTACACAGCTAGAATACATAGTCTCCGTACCACAGTACACAGCTTGAATACATAGTCAATGTACCCACAGTACACTGTTCACAGCTACAATTCATAGTAACTGTACCCAGGGTACACAGTTCGAATACATAATCACTGTACCAACAGTACACAGCTAGAATACATAGTCACTGTACCCACAGTACACAACTAGAACACATAGTCTCTGTACCCACAGTACACAGTTTGAATACATAGTCACTGTACCTAGAGTACAAAGCTAGAATACATAATCACTGTACCCACAGTACACAGCTAGGATACATGGTCGCTGTACACACAGTACACAGGTAGAACATTTAGTCACTGTACCCACAGTACAAAGCTAGAATACATAGCCACTGTACCCACAGTACACAGCTACAGTACATTGTCACTGTACCCACAGTACACAGCTAGAATACAATCACTGTACCCACAGCACACACGTAGAATACATGTTCACTGTACCCACTGTACACAGCTATAATACATAATCACTGTTCCGACTGTACACAGCTAAAATACATATTCACTGTACCCAGTGTACACCACTACTGTACATGGTCATTGTATCCATAGTACACATCTAGAATACATAATCACTGTACCCACAGTACACAGCTAGAATACATAATCACTGTACCCGCAGTTCACATCTAGAATATATAGTTACAGTACCCACAGTATGCCGATAGAATACATTGTCACTGGACCCAGAGTACACAGTTACAATATATAGTCAATGTATCCACAGTACACAACAAGAATACATAGTCACTGTACGCACAGTACACAGCTAGAAAACATAGACACTGTATCCACAATACATTGTTAGAATACATAGTCACTGAACCCACGTACACAGTTACAATTCATTGTCACTGTACCCACAGTACACAGCTAGAATACATAGTCACTGTTCCCAGAGTACATGGCTAGAATACATAGTCACAGTACCCACTGTACATGGCTAGAATACATATTCACTGTACCCAGAGTACACACCTAGAAAACATAGTCACTGTACCCACAGTACACAGCTAGAACACATAGTCACTGTACCCACAGTACACAGCTAGAATACATAGTCTCCGTACCACAGTACACAGCTTGAATACATAGTCAATGTACCCACAGTACACTGTTCACAGCTACAATTCATAGTAACTGTACCCAGGGTACACAGTTCGAATACATAATCACTGTACCAACAGTACACAGCTAGAATACATAGTCACTGTACCCACAGTACACAACTAGAACACATAGTCTCTGTACCCACAGTACACAGTTTGAATACATAGTCACTGTACCTAGAGTACAAAGCTAGAATACATAATCACTGTACCCACAGTACACAGCTAGGATACATGGTCGCTGTACCCACAGTACACAGGTAGAACATTTAGTCACTGTATCCACAGTACAAAGCTAGAATACATAGTCACTGTAGCCACAGTACACAGCTACAGTACATTGTCACTGTACCCACAGTACACAGCTAGAATACAATCACTGTACCCACAGCACACACGTAGAATACATGTTCACTGTACCCACTGTACACAGCTATAATACATAATCACTGTTCCGACTGTACACAGCTAAAATACATATTCACTGTACCCAGTGTACACCACTACTGTACATGGTCATTGTATCCATAGTACACATCTAGAATACATAATCACTGTACCCACAGTACACAGCTAGAATACATATTCACTCTACCCACAATAATCAGCTATAGTACATAGTCACTATACCCATAGTACAACGCTAGAATGCACAGTCACAGAACCCACAGTACACAGCTTGAATACATAGTCACTGGACCCACAGTACACAGCTAGAATACATATTCACTGTACCCAAAGTACACAATTAGAATACATAGTCACTGTACCCACAGAACACAGGTAGAATGCATAGTCACTGGACCCACAGTACAAGGCTAGAATACACAGTCTCTGTACACACAGTACACAGCTAGAATAAATAATCACTGTAACCACAGTATACGGCTAGAATACATTGTCACTGGACCCAGCGTACACATCTACAGTATGTAGTCAGTGTACCCACAGTAGACAACTACAATACATTGTCACTGTACGTACACTACATTGCTACAGTACATAGTCCCTGTACCCACAGTACACAGCTAGAATACATACTCACTCTAGCCACAATACATAGCTAGAATACAGAGTCACTGTACCCAAAGTACACAGTAAACAACAACAATTCATAGTCATTGTACCCACAGTACACAGCTACAATACATAGTCACTGTTCCCAGAGTACATGGCTAGATAACATAGTCTAGCCACGGTACTTGGGTAGAATACATAGTCACTGTACCCAAAGTACACACCTAGAATATATAGTCACTGTACACACAGTACACAGCTAGAATACATAGTCACTATACCCACAGTACACAGCTTGAATACATAGTCACTGTACCCACAGTACACAGCTAGAATACATAATCACTGTACCCGCCGTACACAGCTAGAATACATAGCCAGTGTACCCACATGTGGGTACAGTGACTATGTATTCTAGCTGTGTACTGTGGGTACAGGGACTATGTACTGTAGCAAGTAGTGTACGTACAGTGACAATGTATTCTAGTTGTCTACTGTGGGTACACTGACTATATACTGTAGCTGTGTACTCTGGGTCCAGTGACAATGTTTTCTAGTCGTGTACTGGGGTTACAGTGATTATTTATACTAGCTGTGTACTGTGTGTAGAGAGCGTGTGTATTCTAGCCTTGTACTGTGGGTCCAGTGACTATGTATTCTAGCTGTGTACTGTGGGTACAGTAACTATGCATTCTACCTCTGTTCTGTGGGTACAGTGACTATGTATTCTAGTTGTGTACTGTGGGTACAGTGAATATGTATTCTAGCTGTGTACTGTGGGTCCAGTGACTATGTGTTCAAGCTGTGTACTGTGGGTTCAGTGACTATGCATTCTAGCGTTGTACTGTGGGTATAGTGACTATGTACTATAGCTGAGTACTGTGGGTACAGTGAATATGTATTCTAGCTGTGTACTGTGGTTACAGTGATTATGTATTCTAGCTGTGTACTGTGGATACAATGAATATGTACAGTAGCTCTGTACACTGGGTACAGTGAATATGTATTTTATCTGTGTACTGTCGGAACAGTGATTATGTATTCTAGCTGTGTACTGTTGGTACAGTGAATATGTATTCTAAGTGTGTGCTGTGGGTACAGTGACAATGTACTGTAGCTTTGTACTGTGGGTACAGTGACTATGTATTTTAGCTGTGTACTGTGGGTACAGTGACTAAATGTTCTACCTGTGTACTGTGGGTTCTTTGACAATGTATTTTAGATGATTATTGTGGGTACAGTGAGTATGTAATCTAGCTCTGCATTGTGGGTACAGCGACTATGTATTCTAGCTGTGTATTGCGGGTACAGTGATAATGTATTCTAGCTTTGTACTCTGGGTACAGTGACTATGTATTCAAACGTTGTACTGTGGGTACAGTGACTATGTGTTCTAGTTGTGTACTTTGGGTACAGTGACTATGTATTCTAGTTGTATACTGTGGGTACATTGACTCTGTATTCAAGCTGTGTACTGTGGTACGGAAACTATGTATTCTAGCTGTGTACTGTGGGTACAGTGACTATGTGTTCTAGCTGTGTACTGTGGGTACAATGACTATGTTTTCTAGATGTGTACTATGGGTACAGTGACTATGTATTCTAGGTGTGTACTCTGGTTACAGTGATTATGTATTCTAGCCATGTACAATGGGTACTGTGACTATGTATTCTATCCATGTACTCTGGGAACAGTGACTATGTATTCAAGCTGTGTACTGTGGGTACAGTGACAATAAATTGTAGCTGTGTACTGTGGGTTCAGTGACTATGTATTCTAACAATGTATTGTGGATACAGTGTCTATGTATTCTAGCTGTGTACTGTGCGTACAGTGACTATGTATTCTTGTTGTGTACTGTGGATACACTGACTATATATTGTAACTGTGTACTCTGGGTCCAGTGACAATGTATTCTAGCCGTGTTCTGTGGTTACAGTGATTATGTATTCTAGCTGTGTACTGTGGTTTCAGTGATTATGTTTTCTAGCTGTGTACTGTAGGAACAGTGATTATGTTTTCTAGCTGTGTACTGTAGGAACAGTGACTGTGTATTCTATCGGCATATTGTGGGTACTGTAACTATATATTCTAGCTGTGAACTGCGGGTACAGTGATTATGTATTCTAGCTGTGTACTGTGGGTACAGTGACTGTATTCTCGCTGTGTACTGTGGGTTCAGTGAATATATGCTGTAGTTGTGTACTGTGGGTACAGTGACTATGTACTTTAGCTGTGTAATTTGGATACAGTGACAATGTATTCTAGCTGTGTACTGTGGGTACAATGACTATGTACTGTAGTTGTGTACAGTGGGTAGAGTAACTATGTATTCTAGCTGTGTACTGTAGGCACAGTTGTTATATATATATATTAACTGTGCACTATGGGTACAGTGATTATGTATACTAGCTAAGTACTGTGGGTACCGTGACTATGTATTGTTGCTGTGTACTGTTGGTACACTGACTATGTATTCTAGCCGTGTACTGTGGGTATAGTGACTATGTGTTCTAATTGTGTACTGTGGGTAGAGTTACTATGAATGGTTGCTGAGTAATGTGGGTACAGTGACTATGAATTGTATCTGATTACTCTGGGTACACTGACTATGTATTCTAGCTGTGTACTGCGGGAACAGTGATTATGTATTCTAGCTGTGTACTGTGGTTATATTGACTATGTATTCAAGCTGTGTACTGTGGGTATAGTGACTATGTGTTCTAGCTGTGTGCTGTGGGTATAGTGACTATGTATTCTAGCTGTGTACTGTGGGTACAGTGACTATGTATTCTAGGTGTGCACTTTGGGTACAGTGACTATGTATTCTACCCATGTCCCGTGGGTATTGTGACTATGTTATCTAGCCATGTACTCTGGGAACAGTGATTATGTATTCTAGCTGTGTACTGTGGGTACAGTGACTATGAATTGTAGCTGTTTACTGTGTACTTTGGGTACAGTGACTCTGTATTCTAGCTATGCATTTTGGATACAGTGAATATGTATTCTAGCTGTGTACTATGGGTACAGGGACTATGTACTGTAGCAATGTACTGTACGTACAGTGACTATGTATTCTAATTATGTACTGTGGGTACCCTGACTATATACTGTAGCTGTGTACTCTGGTTCCAGTGACAATGTATTCTAGCCGTGTACTGTGGTTACTGTGATTATTTATTCTAGCCGTGTACTGTGTGTACAGAGACTATGTATTCAAGCTATGTATTCAAGCTGTGTACTGTGGGTACAGTGACAATGCATTCTAGCGTTGTACTGTGGGTACAGTGACTATGTACTATAGCTGAGTACTGTGTGTACAGTGAATATGTATTCTAGCTGTGCACGGTGGATACAGTGACTATGTAGAGTAGCTGTGTAAATTTTGTACAGTGAATATGTATTGTAACTGTGTACTGTCGGAACAGTGACTATATATTCTAGCTGTGTACTGTGGGTACAGTGACTCAATTTTCTACCTGTGTACTGTGGGTTCAGTGACAATGTATTCTAGCTGTTTATTGTGGGTACAGTGACTATGTATTCTAGCTGTGTAATGTGGGTACAGCGACTATATATTATAGCTGTGTACTGTGGGTACAGTGATTTTGTATTCTAGCTTTTTGCTCTGGGTACAATGACTATGTATTCAAACTGTGTACTGTGTGTACAGTGAATATGTGTTGTAGTTGTGTACTGTGGGTACAGTGACTATGCATTCTAGCTGTGTACTGTGGGTACATTGACTATGTATTCAAGCTGTGTACTGTGGGTACAGTGACTATGTATTCTAATTGAGTACTGTAGGTATAGTGTTTATGTATTCTATCTGTGCACTGTGGGTACAGTGACTATGTATTCAAGCAGTGTACTTTGGGTACAGTGACTATGTGTTCTAGCTGTGTACTGTGGGAAGAGTGACTATGTTTTCTAGCTGTGTACTATGGGTACAGTGACTACATATTCTAGGTGTGTACTGTGGGTACAGTGAATATGTATTCTAGCCATGTACAGTGGGTACTGTGACTATGTATTCTAGCCATGTACTCTGGGAACAGTGACTATGTGTTCTAGCTGTGTACTGTGGGTACAGTGACAATGAATTAAAACTGTGTACTGTGTACTGTTTGTACAGTGATTATGTATTCTAGCTATGTATTGTGGATACAGTGTCTACGTATTCTAGCGGTGTGCTGTGCGTACGGTGACTATGTATTCTTGTTGTGTACTGTGGGTACACTGACTATATACTGTAGGTGTGTACTCTGGGTCCAGTGACAATGTATTCTAGCCGTGTACTGTGGCTACAGTGATTATGTATTCTAGCTGTGTACTGTAGGAACAGTGACGGTGTATTCTAGCGGCGTACTCTGGGTACTGTAACAATGTTCTGTAGCTGTGTCCTGTGGGTACAGTGAATTATGTATTCTAGTTGTGTTCTGTGGGTACAGTGACTATGTATTCTAGCTGTGTATTGTGCGTACATTGAATTATGTATTCTAGTTGTGTACTGTGGGTACAGCGACTATGTATTCTAGCTGTGTACTGTGGGTTCAGTGACTATGTACTATAGTTGTGTACTGTTTGTACAATGATTATGTATTCTAACTGTGTACTCTGGGTACAGTTACTATGAATTGTATATGTGTACAGTGTACTGTGGTTACAGAGATTATGTATTCTAACAATGATGGACAACGCAGATGACGTCACAGACAAAAAAAAAATATATATATATATATTAAAAATAAATTTAAAATTAAAATTAAATTCAGTCGCCAGGGGGTGCTCTAGACGGTTAGGGTTAGCTCCAGTCGCTAGGAGGCGCTGCGCTCTTGGATGTGCGCGCGCAACCGGAAGTGATTCGTGGACGTGTGCTCCTGATTTACGGATTAGGACCCCAATCTCTTCTACTTATATATACAATGTAGGTCCGTCCTCGAGGTGTTGAATAGAGGGTTCGAGGGTACATGTATAGGGATTGTGGAGGAGAGATATGGGAACGGAGGGCGGAGAGTGTAAACGGAGGGTGGAGAGGGGGTTGAATTGGACAGTGAATGAGGGTTGACGAAGGGGGTGGTGGTAGAAGTCGGGGGTTGAGGCGGGAGAGAAGTTCGTGCCCACATCGACAAATTGCTGAGTCACGGAGTAGAAGAAAAAGCGAGTCAACTGACTTGCGTGTTGTGGTTTACAAGTTGAGGATTACAAGATCGTCGAGGCGGCTTTGTTAGCTTTAAAAGCTAAGGTGAACCCTGCCGTGCAGATGGGTCACATTATGGTACAGGAAAAGGGAACTGTCAAGTATCCATTAAGAAGTGTCGACTGCAAGGTGTTTTCGATATCGTGGGGTACAATGCCCCACACTCACGATAACGTTTCTTTGGGCGTCATGCCTGAGAGGGTCGTGTTGTGTTTCATCGACAATGACGCATACAATGGAGCAAACGACAAGAACCCGTAAAACATAACAACTTGTTTCATTGACAACGACAAATACAATGGAGCCTACGACAAGAACCCATAAAACATAACAACTTGTTTTATTGACAACGACACATACAATGGAGCCTACGACAAGAACCCGTAAAACATAACAACTTGTTTCATTGACAACGACACATACAATGGAGCCTACGACAAGAACCCGTAAAACATAACAACTAGTTTCATTGATAACGACACATACAATGGAGCCTACGACAAGAACCCATAAAACACAACAACTTGTTTCATTGACAACGACACATACAAGGAGCCTACGACAAGAACCCGTAAAACACAACTTGTTTTATTGACAACGACACATACAAGGAGCCTACGACAAGAACCCGTAAAACACAACAACTTGTTTCATTGATAACGACACATACAATGGAACCTACGACAAGAACCCGTAAAACACAACAACTTGTTTAATTGACATCGACACATACAAGGAGCCTACGACAAGAACCCGTAAAACACAACAACTTGTTTAATTGATAACGACACATACAATGGAGCCTGCGACAAGAACCCGTAAAACACAACAACTTGTTTCATTGATAACGACACATACAATGGAACCTACGACAAGAACCCGTAAAACACAACAACTTGTTTCATTGATAACGGCACATACAATGGAGCCTACGACAAGAACCCGTAAAACACAACGACCTGTTTCATTGACAACAACACATACAATGGAGCCTACGACAAGAACCCGTAAAACACAACGACCTGTTTCATTGACAACAACACATACAATGGAGCCTACGACAAGAACACGTAAAACACAACAACTTTTTAATTGACAACGACACATACAATGGAGCCTACGACAAGAACCCATCAAATAAAACAACTTGAAATTGTTCCCATCGTACGTAGACGGACAGCAAGTCCCGGCGAAACCTCCACAGCCTCGTTTCGGTGATCGTAACTAGTTGAGAAGTTACTGTAATACGTTTCCTTGAATTGGTAAGATGTTTCAGGATGAATGAAACGACATCACTCGAGAGGAGTTTGGAGGAGGACACATCCTCTTTGCTCTCGAGTTGACCCCCGATGCGTGCGACGGACCGCATTTTAATTTGATGTATAAGAGCAACTTTCGAGTGGAGATCAACCATTCGAGCAGATGGTAAACGTTATCGTCTACGGAGAATTCGAGACAGTGTTTGAAATGTACAGAAACAGGAACGTCGTCTACGACTACTGAAGGATGGACACAAAGCAAATAGAACGCGTCTCAGCATCTGACGCTTACATTAGGAACGTCGTCCGGGCGTGGTCCCCAAATACTGTCGACCCACGGCGGCGTGGTCCCCAGAGGCTGTCTACCCACGGCGATGTGGTCCCCAGAGACTGTCTACCCACGACGGCGTGGTCCCCAGATACTGTCGACCCACGGCGGCGTGGTCCCCATAGGCTGTCGATTCACGGCGGCGTGGTCCCCAGAGACTGTCGACCCACGGCGGTGTGGTCCCCAGAGACTGTCGACCCACGGCGGAGTGGTCCCCTGAGACGGTCGACCCACAGCGGCGTGGTCCCCAGAGACTGTCGGCCCACGGCGGCGTGGTCCCCAGAGAGTGTCGACCCACGGCGGCTTGGTCCCCTGAGACGGTCGACCCACGGCGGCGTGGTCCCCAGAGACTGTCGACCCATGGCGGCGTGGTCCCCAGAGGCTGTCGACCCACGGCGGCGTGGTACCCTGAGACGGTCGACCCACGGCGGCGTGGTCCCCTGAGACTGTCTACCCACGGCGGCGTGGTCCCCTGAGACTGTCGACCCACGGCTGCCATCGCTAGTCACCTGGCGGCGTTCGTGTGCAACATTCCTGCGAGCGATAAAGAGAGTCAACACTGGATCAGTATGTACTTGACGAAAGGTGGACGTGGAGAATATTTCGATTCATACGGCCTGCCTCCACAACACGACGAATTCATTAACTTTCTACATGACAACTGCGCTTCAGAGCCACTACTTGTTGCATTGTACTGTCTGGGAAACCGATAAAATTGTCGACACCACTTGTTTAATCTGATATCAATTATTTTATTCATAAATAAAAGAGGAGGTGACAAATACATGACTTGTGCAGACCACGTAATAGTTTAATATCCTGATATGTTTTATTTTCAAAGCGTGGTATTCGTTTTAATACAATGTAATACAATGAAAGCATAATATGTTTTTCTACAAAGCACAGTGTGCGTCTTAATACAACGTAATACAATGAAAACAATATGCTTTTCTACAAAGCGCAGGCAGTATTTAATACAATGTAATACAATGTAGTAAGGTATTTATAAAGTGGAATACTATGCGCTGCCTACTTGTCGTGACGCACCCGAGCTACACAACTCGGCTTGGAGGCGACCCACCCACGGCCGACCAACCGACCTGTCATGTAGTCTTGTACGTGCACCTCACAACATAATGAAAGGAACCACTCCGACATGTTTTAAAAATAATGTTCCAACTTGCCCTGGGTAACACAATGGTCTAGCCATTTGGCAGCAATGGCCAAATACAAGGAATCTTTGTCCACCTTGCGTAACTGATACAGGGGGCGCTCTATGTGCAAATATAAAATGTCGTAATAAAACTGACGCATTCGTATATTAGCATCATTGTAAACAGAATATCCAATTTGGATTGGGAGACCGTATCAAAAGATACTTTTAGAATTTGTCGTCTGGTACAGAGATTCCGATATTTGGACGAGCTGCCTGAATCGGTGACTGTTTATACCCCGGGCAGCTGCTCTTTCGTTACAGAAATAAATGTTCGTCGTTGGTTGCGATCTTGCCGTACCCCGAGTAGCCAGCAGCTTCGTGGTGTCTGCTATGATGGCTTTCTCCGGATGTACGTCGCCTTAGGGGAGTGTCTCGCGTATATCCGAGACACTCACCGAATCCCTTGAAACATGGCATAGGTTCGTGCTCTACCACTTGGTACGATACAACTAAACCATGTTTGAAGAACCATCGCAAAAGGGGTGTAGTTAATAAGATTGTTTTTGCCAAAATAGGAGACAACCAGGGTACGGTGGGAAGTTGTTAAAATATCGTGATCTTCTGCGAACGCACGCATAAGATCGCCGATATCGGAACGAGTTGTGGCAGTGTTTTGAATGCCGGTTGCATTTCGTCAAAATAATCTTTCAAATGGGCCTGAACCGTAACGTCGCATTCTACCAAACAAGCTACCTTTTCTTTAAGTGTCGGCCAACATTTCATCTTGGGTCGTTTCCCTTTTTTCCCTGACGCATTCGTGATTTAGCATCATTGTAAACAGAATATCCAATTTGTATTGGGAGACCGTATCGAAATATACTTTTAGAATTTGTCGTCTGGTACAGAAATTCCGATATTTGGTCGAGCTGCCTGAATCGATGACTGTTTATAGCATACATTTAACCATTTCGTCGTCATGGTAACCAGCAATCCAAGATGTTTTTTGCAGTTGCTGAACACAGTTGTATACCAATGTACATATTTAATGTAAACTACTCATGTTGATCATGCAACATGAGTGTACTATGGTATAAAATACAATATCAAGTACATTTTGTGGAGTATAAGAAAGTGAAAAACAAGTTATTTATCTGTCTTTTAAACATATATGACCAAAGTGTTTATTTATATATTTGCTAACACACCCATCTTTCCTGGACCGATTACAATCAAACTTTGCAAGTTGACGGATTCACAAACACATTTTCCTTCTTACAAAAATCAAACTACGCATCATCCAGCATTGATAGTACAGTGCGCAGCTCATCCTCAGCGTTTACACCGTCACTTTCATCATCACTGACGTCCGTGTAGCCATCGAAAACACTCCCGCTGTCAGTGTCCGTTTCGCCTCCGGTCGGTCGCTAAGTTCGCCAACATCATCGACGTCGTTTTTTCGATCGTCAACATCCGACAAAGATTCGTCGCTAAAACTATCAAACAGTCTGTCCAAAACATACAGCGGTACATCGTCAGTTGAAGTAAAGCCGTCCGCCATTGCGGCCATATCAGATTTTGATAATCCATCATTAAAAACCGCGAAAATTTCCGTAAAATGATACTGAGCGATAATCAACGACTGCCGCTGCTGAATAGTTAATTCATTCGCTATGACAATAGTTCTTCTTATTCTTTGCTGTCCATCGTTTTCGATGATGACATCAATGAAGGGGGGTATCCTTGTGCTTTTCTCTTCGGCGAGAATTTAAGCCTATTTGTGCCACAAAACCAATGCCGCAGTCATCGCAAAAGACGGTAGGTATAGAAGCACACAGAAGGCCATGCCAGTGTACCACGAGGAGGTTGTGCTAGAGTATTGTCTATGGAGAAGCTATGCACCAGCAGGGGAGACTTACGCACTCGGCTCCCTTTTCACTCCAAGGAGCCATCTGGCGGCTGTAGCTGAAAGCGAGATTATGAAGCAAGAACTACATACTACACACTACACTACAGCACTAGGCGCATCACAAAGACCTGTGTTGCTACACCACACCACATTATGACAATAGTATGTAACAAGTGGCTCCACGTAGTGGATAACTCTGAGTAAAAGCGATTTAAATGGTGAACGTAGCCAATGCCGGAATTCTGGCCTGTCGTACTGAAATGGTGAGTAAGTACTGACACAACATTTATTAATTAAGAATAGTGATAAGTTTCAGACGATATATTTGTTGATAAGTGTTTATTTATCCACCTGAGTAACACAACAATGTATTCGTAGTGTTTTATTCACACAGGTGCCATTACGTCGAAACCTGTCAACGTCAAATTATTTAAGGCAATATAGGTTTAAGCACTGACATCACACTTACGTATAATTACCATCAATGCGAACTAGTATGAACTGTTTATCTCAGTTTTTAGATTTGATCAGGTTGGCTAACCTGTGACCCGTGATGGAAGAGACAATCTGCCTTGGGACGACGGGGCCCATTGGGCTAACCAACTTTGGGACGACGGGGCCCATTGGGCTAACCAACTTTGGGACGACGGGGCCCATTGGGCTAACCAACTTTGGGACGACGGGGCCCATTGGGCTAACCAACTTTGAACGATGCATAATTTGCCATAATGACACTCAGACAACATTACATAGAGTTAGATCGGTTACTGCAGTGGGTATTGCTATTGAGAAGAGGTAGGATCATATTACAAAACAATTAGAAACACATTTAGTTCAGCAGGGGATTGTTAACTAAATATGCGTGCCCACTAAATAATACACGAGACAATGGCTAAGCTACACATGCATTTGAAGAATTATATCTGTATAAGAATGGTGATGCTCAGTTATGTGGACTGGCTGATGACTTGGAAAACATTTACAACTTCCAGGACAAAGAGCGAAACGATGGACCCCCACATCCATATTACAGGAGCAGATGGACTTCTATGATGACGAACTTAAGAAGTCACCCACTCATGTCCTCTGGAGAACCTACAACAAGATGGTTGACGTTCTTCTGAGGTTCACTGCACCTTACCGTGCAGACAATTGGGAACATAGTTTGGTTGACATTCTCCTAAGGTTCACTACATCTCACCGTGCAGACAATTGGGAACAGAGTTTGGTTAACATCCACCTGAGGTTCACTACATCTCACCGTGCAGTCAATTGGGAACAGAGTTTGGCCGAGTCTAGTAACTTGCTCCCATATATTGTTGCTGCTGGTCACCACAACTATAGCTATTCGTTGCCACTAAACCTAAAGGAAATGAACAACCTGAAGAACACAGGACCATATGTATATCACTACTTCGTGAAGGGTCACTTTGGTGTGAGAAGAAAGGCTGGTTCTTTCAATGATGTACCAACTGACATGGCCCTTGAGCAGATGTACAACAGGGATGAGAAGGAAAGTGAGAGTGTGTTTACAGGGATAACACAGGAAGCTAAAGCAAGAACCAAGTGGCTTTGCACAAAGCCAGTGTCATCTGAGGTTTCACCCCAGTTCAAAGAAATGATGAACCTTCCGCAGGCAGGAAGTGTCACACAATACCATGAAGTGTCACACAACACCATGAAGTGTCACACAACACCATGAAGTGTCACACAACACCATGAAGTGTCACACAACACCATGAAGTGTTACACAACACCACAAAGAAGGGAAACAAACAAGAAATGGTCAATCAAATAGTGGCTTGCATTCAACAGCACATAATCAATCTATACACTGTGGACTCTAGCAACATGCTTAACATTGCCACTGGCGAGAGAGCCGCTGCAGCCACCAAGAAGGACCTGGAAAATGTGGAACAAGATTGAGCTCGAGAAATGCCTGCACGACAACTGAAAGGAAGTTCAAAAAGTAAACCTTCACACTTTTTAAGATATGCCTACTAAGTAAAATAATTCCCCCCAAAAGCAGAACGAACTGTCGGTCGATGAAGTTGTTATGCTGAAACGCATCCTTCAACTGAAAGCTGTTGGGAAAAAAACGTAAATCTTGAGGAAACCATTGGAGAATATGAACACTCTAAGGTACCACCAGCCTTGTTTGAGCCAAATGGATCGATGCGTCATGGCTGTAAGATAGGGTGGCTGACAACTGGGCTGAAAGAAACTCACCTAAGTTTGGATGAGAAATTACTAGAATCAGACAAGTGGACTGTTCTCGTTGTGGACGTGTTTCATTAAGCAGCATCAATTTCTTGACTGTGAAACATTCACCCAGTACCAAGAGAGACTTCTGAGGAAGCTGATGCGCACAGTACCAGCTAATTGCAACAACATCCACTTACCAGGAGATAGGTATGACCGTGTTGATTCTAGAATGGAAGCAGAGCGACAAAGAAGGAATGCCGGGAAACCACAGAAGAAATATAAGGTGAGAGGAGAAATCAAGATAACCAAAATCAAAGAGTTCGTGGCATCTTATACAAACAAGAGACTATGTAACAGCAGGGGCGACTTACGCACTCCGATCTATGGAGAGACTATGTACCAGCAGGGGAGACTTACGCATTCCGATCTATGGAGAGACTATGTACCAGCAGGGGAGACTTGCGCACTCCGATCTATGGAGAGACTATGTACCAGCAGGGGAGACTTGCGCACTCCGATCTATGGAGCGACTATGTACCAGCAGGGGAGACTTACGCACTCCGATCTATGGAAAGACTATGTACCAGCAGGGGAGAATTACGCACTCTGATCTATGGAGAGACTATGTACCAGCAGGGGAGACTTACGCACTCCGATCTATGGAAAGACTATGTACCAGCAGGGGTGAATTACGCACTCCGATCCATTTCGCTCCAAGAGCTCTGTGGAGGCTGCAGTTGGAAGCGAGAGCACGAAACAAACGCTACAAACCACGCACAGAACGACAGCACAAGACGCCAGGGAACTGTCCTGGCCCAGAGATAACTTCGAACTTCTCGTGGTCCATGTTCAATGTCCCTATGACTGTCACGACACATGACGTGAATCTGTATGTATTGATTCATTACGGTTTTCAGACACCTGTGTATGTACGCTACGATAAACAAATGTGCAAGTGATTGCTTGGAACCCTGGTGTAATGGTGACACCCACCAAGCCGGGGCATTGGGAAGTACGGACACATGTGTGAGTACGTTACAATAAAAATGTACACGTGACTTCTTGCATGTGGAAACAAGGAGCCCTGGTATAACGATGACATCCACAAAGCCGGGCATTGGGCTAAGCTCAACATGAGTCTGTGTTGTCATCACTCGAGCTAAGCTCAACACGAGTCTGTGTTGTCATCACTCGAGCTAAGCTCAACACGAGTCTGTGTTGTCATCACTCGAGCTAAGCTCAACACGAGTCTGTGATGTCATCACTCAAGCTAAGCTCAACACGAGTCTGTGTTGCCATCACTCGAGCTAAGCTCAACACGAGTCTGTGTTGTCATCACTCGAGCTAAGCTCAACATGAGTCTGTGTTGTCATCACTCGAGCTAAGCTCAACATGAGTCTGTGTTGTCATCACTCGAGCTAAGCTCAACATGAGTCTGTGTTGTCATCACTCGAGCTAAGCTCAACATGAGTCTGTGTTGTCATCACTCGAGCTAAGCTCAACATGAGTCTGTGTTGTCATCACTCGAGCTAAGCTCAACATGAATCTGTGTTGTCATCACTCGACGAGCGGACATGATTTCGTGTGGTCAACAATCTGCTGAAGCCAACGGGCATGATTCGACCACAATCATTTAGCTCTAGGAAACTGACGTCGCCACCAACTCTTCGGGAAAAACACAATGAATCAGACTTGCAGATCCATAAGAAGCTGATCATTAAGGAAGAATATTCCGATGATGTCGAAGTTGATTGCATATAACCAGTGCCACCCCAACTCATTGATTGCATATAACCAGTGCCACCCAACGCACTCGACTGCTACCTACCACTGATGTAGAACAGAAGAACATCAGAGTGTGTCCTTCAAATACCTGCAGTTTGCATTCCTGCCCCACTGACAGCTATAGTAAATAACAGAAGAACACCAGAGTGTGTCCTTCAAATACATACAGTCAACAAGGACTGTTTCCGAACATGCTGATAACCACATATGTAAAACCATACGGATACGATGTTCGTGAAAACGCCTAAATAGTGTCCTCGCCGATATTTCGGTCCACCTTTCTTGCAGTGAGAAACATCAACAATATCGTGCGACTACTTGATTGTACAGCACGACAACTGATAAGATCTTGGCACGCGCCGTCGATGTAGAGGCGATACCGAAAACGACTAAATGGCAGTTGAACGTCCCACCGTCAGACAATGAACGGTGAATTGACTCGGCACGATAAGATCTCGGAAGCGACGAAGCGGGACCGAAGATGACTTGTGACGAACTACCTCGGCCCATAACGGACATTGGCACCCTCTCGCGGTCATGGTATTATTCCAAAGATGCATGCAAACTGTTGATCATGTACACTAGTCGACCATCCTGCAAGACGAATATGATGTGCGTGAAACGGCAATAGCAAGGTTCTGGACGAAGTTGGAAGACTGAACCCATCGCGTGTAGGTTGATTCAATAACATCTACGTTCTCTGTAGTGTGGTGTACCACAGGGATCGGTTCATGGGCCTGTTATTTTACGCTATACACCATACAATGCATGGACCAACATCTGACGATGACACATCACATGAAACGATTTGTGCTGCTTGTAATTATCATAAATACAGACTGTTATCAACACGTCATTATCACACCACTGGAGCCACCACAGATGCTGTCAACGCACTAGTCACTTTTCATCTGAACTATTGGAATTCACACCCGCTCAGTCTACCGTCATCTCAGACAGCTCGCCTACGAGTACAGTGCCGACAGACTTGTTACAATCACCAGTAGTCATGAGCACATCACACCTGTCTTAATGGGGTTACATTGAATGCCGATGTAGAGCCGCATCTCGTTCAAGGTGTTGGTGTTAGAATCTAGGTGGGTCCACGGCTTGGCGCAGACTTGGCGGAACTTTCCCACTAAGAAGTCGCGACGGGCGCCTACGTAAGGACCTCGCGCCGACTCTGTATCAATGCATTGCCACGAAATACATCAATGACTCTGCATTTATATATATATATATATATATATATATATATATATATATATATATATATATATATATATATATATATATATATATATATATATATATATATATAGGATGTTAAAAAAACAAAACCTTTTTAATGTCGACGTGAACCAACTAAACAGAGCAAAATTACAGACCTAAACAATAGTTTTAGAATTTGTACAAAGAGGTCGATGATTATTTTTGGTTAGGGTTAGAGTTTTCGTATTTATTCAGAACGAATACGAAATTGCCATGTCGTGTCATATTCAGTGTTGCTGAAGACTATCAACTCTCCGATCTTCTTGCAGCCCCCAGGGTACGCTGCAGAATTTGGCCACACAAAGGGGTTCATCCGCCAAGAAGCTCTGGTTGATCTTGAGGCGGTGGAATAGGATGTGAGAAACTCATCCAGTAGCTAGAGGTGTATTTTCTGCAGTTGTCCTTCCAGTCGCTTCGGGGACGGTGGATACTTTCCTGGAGAGGTTGGTTTTGTGAGAGTTTAGTGACCTGCCGTCTTGGCCTTCATCGCGGGAGGTACATCACCGCTGAAGACGTCAAGGGTGACTAACTGGTCACTAATATACCACAGGCAGTATTGGAGACATTTGTTACTTTGATGTCGACAACATCAAAACCTACTTACTTCCTAGTGAAAGAGAAGACGTTGTTTGTTACATAAGCTGCCACTGGCGCTGTGGTTCACTGTTAAGCGAACAGCAATGTATAGAACAGGTTGAACGTTCATAGTCCCTTCTGCCCACAACGTCCGTAGTCCCTTCTGCCCACAACGTCCGTAGTCCCTTCTGCCCACAACGTCCGTAGTCCCTTCTGCCCACAACGTCCGTAGTCCCTTCTGCCCACAACGTCCGTAGTCCCTTCTGCCCCCAACATCCGTAGTCCCTTCTGCCCACATCGTCCGTAGTCCCTTCTGCCCACAACTGTCTGCGAAAGAGCCACATCTTCAAGCAGAATACGATATTTGACATCCACGTGGCGTGGTGAAGTGCTCTAGGTGACCCAAAGGGGAAGTCACAGGCCAGCACTTCTCCCCAACAGATCACGGTCAACTCTGGCAGATCGATGCAGGCTGTGTCCTAAGTATGGTGGTCGTCATAGACAACACTTGTCCATCTAAGTTGGAAACGCTTGAAGAGTGCTACAGTAGGCCAACGAGATGGTCAAAAGCATTCTTTCAAAACATCGCCGAAGGCTTTCAATATAGCAGCGAGAGGGCGAACCTCTTTCAGTGGCTAAGGCCAATGAGGTTCAACGTACCTCTTTCAGTGGCTAAGGCCAATGAGGTCCAACGTACCTCTTTCAGTGGCTAAGGCCAATGGGGTCTATCGTACCTCTTTCAGTGGCTAAGGCCAATGAGGTCCAACGTACCTCTTTCAGTGGCTAAGGCCAATGAGGTCCAACGTACCTCTTTCAGTGGTCAAGGCCAATGAGGTCCAACGTACCTCCCCTCGACGAAGGCCAAGACGGCAACAACTTGGAGGTGGATCGACATGACCAGGAACATCTTATCGAACTGGAGCTGATATTTCATGCGGTATGCGAGGAGGCTGCAGTGAGGCGAGTGGCAGACTCGGAGGGTCTCCCTCACCCGACCAGTCTCCTGTGCGCCATTTCGGGAATAACGGGAAGACGTTCAACACCGGCAGGTACTTCGTAACACCCAGACACGTTCACTCGGTATGACCTGCTTCGTAGCTGCCAACCAATAAATACCCTCACATTAACCAAAAACATTCGACTGAAACCACTAAGTATCGATATCGTGCACAGGATTTATTGCAGTCGTGAACTGGCCGACGCCACACAACCTCCCTGACGCAACCCATTTGCATGTTCGCATAATTACTATATGTGTACAGTGTGGGTGGCTGTCCTACATCTTGCCAAACTTTCCCCCGGCCCGCTTACGGGTCAGGAAAGGGTGATATCTTGAGGAACCGGTTGACACCTCGTTAATAAACTTCTATGCACGGCGAAAGGGCGTCCACTTTCGACCCACGCCTGTAGCTTGGTTCGGACGAAATACCCATTATTCACAATTGAACTTCTGCCCCCAAGGCTAGGCTACATGTCTACATAAACATCCTGGATTTTCTTAACAGAAAAATTATTATTATTATTATTATTATTAGTATTATCTATATTAACCGCGTAACGAATCAATGACTTCACAGATTGCGAATGTGCGTGTTCAGACAGACCGTAGCTACAGACTGTGTTACAGGCGATCTTGCTCCACCCAGAGGACCCTGTCGAAGCAGTTAATTTTTTAGTTCTTCGACTGTTTTCTCCGCTACTGGATGTTTGACACTTCCTATTTAAATTGTCATTATGTGACGATGCAGGAGTTCGTCTTCAACAAAAGCACTGGACCCGGTGTCACGGGCCCAACTGATCCCCGTGCAAGAAGTAGGCAGATCCGTACGGCGCAAGCGCAGTAAACAGCGTGCACGCGTGTGACCCCACTTATCTTGCTACCGTGCCAGTTGCCTCAAATATCCAAGCTACGTGCCGTGGCGCCACCGTTTGTCGCACACCTCATCGCTTGTATGCAAAGTGTACTTTTCATTGTGATGGAGATTATGTATGCACCCAGATCCTGGGTGCATACATAATTACCTAATTACGATGTCATCCGGGCATTTAGTTAATTATTAAAATAATAGTGAACTTTTATTAGTTATACGAATCAATTCGAAGTAACTTTAAACTTATTATGTTGACACAACTGTAACATTCAAATCAGTCAAAACAATGATTAGTATATCATCTTGACAATGCCTTTAATTAATTAAAGGCATGCCTTTAATTAAATAAAGGCATACCTTTAAGGTTACAACCATGACTTTCACTTTAAATACGCGTATTTAGATAATTAAAGGCATGCTATTAATTAATTAAGTACGAGTATGTAATATTAAAACATGCCTTTAAATAAATAAGTACACGTATTTAATTGTAAGCATTCAGAACCAGCGATTATGTTAATACACTTCGCTGATTCTGATTGGTTACAATTATATACGCGTACTTAATTATTTAAAGGTACGCCTTTAAAATTAAATACGCTTACTTAATTAGTTAAAAGCATGCCTTTAACATTACATACGCGCATTTAATTCACTAAAGGCAAGCTTTTAATGTTACAACCACGCCTTTAACTTTACATACGCGTATTTAAATAATTTAAGGCATGCCTTTAAACATTAAAGGTGAGCCTGATATGCTGTCAAAGTAGCCACCGAATAAAGGGGGCAATATGGCGCTCAATCCAGGTCAAATATGCGAATTCTAGCTTCGAAAAAGGTGATTAAATGTGTTTTTACGCACATGTTTAATCATTCCTATGTTCCGTTGTTCCTATCCGTTGAGCTTGCATTGTGCGTGGTTGCTGTACATATTACATGCTAATAACGTCGAAATTCAGGTGGGCCTGAATTATAGACAAGTAGGGGAGACCGGGGCTAGTTGTTACAATTTCATTATTTCTGTCAACGCATACATTAAATTTATTATTCGTACTAATAAAATGCACCGTACCATTGATGTTTCATAGTGTAGTTAGGTAGACATGTAACGTTTCCCGGGCGCGGTGGTCTGTAACAACTAGCCCCATTAGTGGGGCAAATTGTTACATCAAACGGGGCACGTTGTTACAACAAAGAAGGCGTGGAACGCAAGGCAAGTGTCACTCGTACACGTTACTATCAATACATTAATTGGACTATTCACACTTATATATATTATACACAGTATGAATAATAATGTAGGCATTCACAGCTTCATGTATTAAGCGTTTATTGTTTTACCAAAGGGGGCTTATTCCCCGGATTCTTATATAACAAACAATTGTCAATCTAACATCAATTATTAAATGGAGTATGACATAGTGAATGGCAATATATTTGTAATGCGACTTCTATTGGATTAAATAATACACAGACGTATGTACTCGCGCACACGCGCACGAACTTCCACAGTTCAACGAATTGTGCAATCTTTATTAATTGCGGAAATGCGGCCGTGACATAGAAAATTCACAAGATTGAACAAGATTGCCATCCAAGGCAAATACCCAGACGGCAAGTGGACAAGGAAGCCACTAGCTTATCTAGACTACACACTTATTTCGTTATTTGTTAATTTTGTTTGACGCTGCTAACATTTACAGTACTGGTTATTAACCAGTACGCTAGGCTTCACAAGTAAAATAAAGCGTTCACACGTCATTATTAAATAAATGTTGTTATTTCAGTCTATGTCAGCACACAACTCGCTGGCTGAGCCATCCGTACCAGCCGCCGGAGCGTTGTTACATCTGTAACAAATTGCCCCAATATAGTTGTAACAACTTGCCCCAAACATAATGTTTGCAGTTGAAAGCACGTGTGCGATAGCAAATCCTGAATTTCAATTTAACTTCTACTAGGCATAACCCCTTATAGTAGACATGTTTCAAGTTTCATTTACGAAACATAAAAGTGACTGCGCGAGATATTATGTGGACATGCCAAACAAGTTTTAAGTGGTTAAAAAGTATTTTTTTCCAAATCTCGTCTTAACTCCCGATTTTTGGACAGTGTGTCTGCCGGTGGACTTCCAACCAACTGCTGTCTCCACAAGTGTGCTATGTTTTCGTAAAACATCTCTGTAATAACTTGCCCCTGTATACAACTAGTCCCGGTGTCCTCTACCGAAATGGCCCTCATTTGAAATGGATCCCGGATGGTTCGGCCTATGGCGGTTCCGTCTGGTTCGGCCCAGCTACGGTCGATTCGGCCCACGCTAGTAGCGGAATTCTAAGCGGCAGAATTCTAAGAATAGTCTTTTCGGCTCACGGCCTGATTCGATAAGAAACGGAAGTTATGATTACGCACATAAACATTCGTACACGATCACACGCTAATATAATAATACATAATTATCATACAGCAATATCAATAACATAACATTTCCGCCTGTCGTCAAGTTTTAAACTTCTTTGTATTTTCATTTGTATATATGTTTATGTTTAATATAAAAAATGTGATTCTTAACGCATTTGTATGTTTTTCAAGATTATTTAGAATTAATTAATTATAATATTTGTTCGAAAACGTTATACAAATTTAGCGTCTACCATTTCCGCAAGCAGTCAAGTCGAAAATAACAGATGTAATTAAAAAAAATTAAGGTCCATGGAGCCCATTTTTCAGTTACAACACCCAAGTCGCAAACAGTTATAAGTCGGTCCAATTAACAAATATAACGAACGTAATAAGGTCCACGGACCCAATTTCCCAGTTAGAATACATTGGTCGTCTCGGCCCGCTGCCACCGGTTGCATAAACGGTTGATTCGACCCATGCGAGAGAAAACACCTCACGGTTCACCTGTTGCGAAAACGGTTGGTTTAGCCCACGTTGAACCTGAACCCTTTATGGGCCTAAACAACCGACACACTTAGAAATGACGTCCCAGTTGACGGGGGACAATGAGGTGACTGTGGACAGGAGGTAGGAGGGTAACGTTGTATACTCCGGGTCCTTATTATTATACATACATGCACGCACGCACGCACGCACGCACGCACGCACGCACGCACGCACGCACGCACGCACGCACGCACGCACGCACACAAGCACACACACACACACACACACACACACACACACAAACACACACACACACACACACACACACACACACACACACACACACACACACACACACACACACACACACACACACACACACACACACATATATATATGCACGAATGGCACACATGATTGTCAAAATAACGATTGTGTTTATGGCAGTTTTAGCGATCGGAATTGCTACACATATAATCACCTTAGCCGTGTTCTCAACAGATATTATCTATCTCGTCCAACTACAAATATAGGCACGTTAGCCGTGTTTTCGATAGATATTATCTATCTCGTCCAACTACAAATATAGCCACGTTAGCCGTGTTTTCAACCGATATTATCTATATCGTCCAACTTCCAATTTACACTTTCTATGATGACATAGGCCTAAAAAGTATCATCACGAAGTAACGACTTACCGTTAATAGTGGCGCCACATGGTGGCGTTACCCTGCACGTTTTGTAGTTGTGGACGAATTCCGGTAGATGGCTGCAGTAAAACTATGTGACAGTGTTGTGGACAAGTTCTAACGTATTTATGTCTAACAAATACGAGAGATTAGCAGGATTTATGACAATGTCGGCAAGAACTGTTGGATAATATGTTGTTTTCATTGAATGAAGATAATCCCGAACACGTAGCAGTGCATGCCAGTAATTTGCCTAGCAAGCGTTCGTCCCTGGGCGATAATGCAGGTTGTTACTGTCACCTAACGTCACCACCAAAAAACTTGCTATATATTATGTCAGTGGTTTTATGAACAAAGACCACTAGTCCTGATTCCAAGATTGGTTATATTTACAATGCATATATTATACTTTTTCGTGTTTTTCTTTTACCGTCACTTG
Source organism: Lamellibrachia satsuma (assembly GCA_033239005.1). Lineage (NCBI taxonomy): Eukaryota > Metazoa > Annelida > Polychaeta > Sabellida > Siboglinidae > Lamellibrachia > Lamellibrachia satsuma. The sequence goes on from BSQZ01000003.1 coordinate 3,083,589, forward strand.
CCTGCAAAGGCCAAAGCCTTATGCTATAGGTCGAAGTTAGTATGTGGGGGAAATATCTTGTTTCCGCGCGAACGCGAAATGTGGTTTTAGTCAACCGCAACATTGTGAAGTTTTACGGATCTGTGACAGTGAGAACGAGTCTCCAGAACAAAATTATGGCTTATTTACATTTCTCTGAATTGAATTCGCTACAATTTCAAAGCCAATACAATCTGTTTTACATGATAGTATTATTACTGTTTATGTTGTGTGGGCCTTAGATAAAGCCTAGAAGAATAAAAAATAATAATAACATTTTTCAATGATTTTAAAATTCGTAAAAACTTTGTGCAACATATTTATATTCTCAATTACAAGAACAATTAATTTTATTCATTGAGTGCAAACTGACTGTTATTAATTATTTTATTCATTGAGTACAAACTAATTGTTAAGCCATTTTTTAGTTAAAATACTTGTAAAACAGTTACAATTAATTATTGAATTACAAAAAGACGTTTTGTGACAAGCTGCCAGTGCCGGTGGACAAAATTGCTGAATATAGATACACCTCTCAAGACCAAATTTCAAGATTTTGTTTTCTGACCTAATATATTAGGTCTTGAGAGGTGTATCTATATTCAGCAATTTTATCCACCGGCACTGGCAGCTTGTCAATTTTCACAATTAACTTAATGGGGGAAGACTGTATAAAAAAACAATTTAACAATATTTACACGCAGAATCAAGATAATTAGACCAAATCATAACTGCAGTAAGAAATGTATAAATCATTTAGAAATTTTTTATTTCAAGATGTTCTGGCTGAAGTTCTTCTGTTGATTTCGGTAATGCGATCTCAGCCAGTATAGATCTTTGCTGGTTTTGAAAACGCTTGCTGACTTCCAGCAGATCTTTGTCGAGGGCAGTTGGGAGTGTTGTTCATGGTCGCCCTCGCCAGCCAGCAATGTCAGTGGGTTTGAAATATTGGTCTATGGCCATCTGTGCAGGGGCTTCACGTAGCATGCAAAACACATTGTATATATATATATATATATATATATATATATATATATATATTTATATTAGTAACATTATATTAACATATCATTGTTTTAAATATATACTTTATTGGTTGATGATGATTGATGATATAGGACTTTTTTATTCCAGGATATATGAGACAGTAAACTGTGAATATTGCTACACTCAGCATACGGTGTACTGTGAACATTGACACGCTTCACCGGCATGGATTTATGAAACAGTGAATATTGCTACACAGCATACAGTGTACTGTGAACAATCATGCACTTGGCTCCCAGATGGAATAATGTAGAATCTTGCAGCCGTCGTCCATTCAACACAAGAAATGTCGGATTCAACAGTGACATACTGTAAAAAAAATGTATAAACATTACATCATGTTGAATTGCACAACGTAAAGTCAACATTATTTTATGAAGCAGTGACTGAAATATAAATATTGCTGTACTGAACCTGCAGTGTACTGTGCAGTCCCAGAATATCTAATAAATTGTGTTATATTTATGCAATGGCATTGTTTTTCTTCACAAAAAAACATTTAGCACTCTACGTGGAACACCAATTAGTATATGTTTCTCAAATAATGATTTCACCATTGTCACTATGCAAGATTATTTTGGTATTCTTTTTGTGTGTGTGTGTGTGTGTGTGTGTGTGTGTGTGTGTGTGTGTGTGTGTGTGTGTGTGTGCGTGCATATGTATGTATATATATATTATATATATATGCAGGGAACCTGCCAAAAGTTATACAAATATCTTCATAATCATGGAAGTTATGGCTTTTTATTGAAATGTGTTGGTCTGACGAAATAGCATGCTAATTAGCCATTGTTGACTTATTAATTGAGTTTCTATTAATGATGACTAATGTATATTTATGACCCTACTTAATGTGTTTTGAAATTATACAAATATATTCATAATGATGGAAGTTATGGCCTTTTATAAAAAGGTGTTGCGTTTGCGCATTAATTAGCCAATATTGATTTATTAATTGCATCAATTGAGTTATGTATATTTTTTGACCCTGTTTAATGAGTTTGTAAACCCTGAACAAATTATACAAATATCTTCATAATCATGGAAGATATGGCCTTTTATAAAAATGTGTCAGTCAGTTGACTTCACGCACTAATTAGCCAATATTGACTTATTAATTTCATTAACTGAGTTACTATTAATGATACATGACTGGACTATATATATATATATATATTTATGACCCTACTTAATGTGCTTGCAATTCCTGAAGAAATTAGTAAAATATATATACAAACAAAAAAGTTATGCCATTTTAATCATACATTTATTGAAAAATAACACAAAAATTAGACGTTTGCCTGTATACAAGATACACAAAAAAATTGGATTTTAACCGCATTAAAATCGCAATATCTTTGGATCTAACAAAGATATATTGATAAAATAAACAGTTTTGGGTTCCTTTACATGTCACCTTTCATTTAAATCAATTGCCAATGTCCTACATTGAGATCTCATTTTTGTTTGAAGTGCCTATACAAGGTATATAAATAAAAAAAAATATTGAACCTCAACAATTAATAATCTTGGTAGTCTTTATTCTACATGGTAGAGCGTCAGACTTTCGGTCGAGGGGACCGGGGTTCAAAACCATCTGTGCTAGAGCGTCGGACTTTTCGGTCGAAGGGACCGGGGTTCAAAACCACCTACTGCTGTTTCGAAGCTTGGGCAACTTTGTTCACCCCACTTTGCCTGTGTCTTTCGGAAGAGACAGTAAAAGCCGTTGGTCCCTTCTATCTGGTGTCTATGCCAGGGGAAGTAAAAGACCTCACACAGGGAAATGGAAAAAACCTGTTGTGTGTTCACAGAGCTGGTGCTCTCACTCTCTAAACTACCTTTGGCGTAAATATCCTGACTTATGGACTCTGCGAAGTAGAAGTTTACATGTTAGAAATCAGTCTTTGTCAGAATTCACAATTGTTATTTTGCTTTGTATAGCGTTTTTGGTGCTTAATTAATAATAAGTATCATGTCTGATTAATGTTGAATGTTATAAGGATTAATGTTCGGGGAAATCCAACACCATGTTAGAGTGTAAAGAATACTTTAATTGTCTAAGTATCTTCAGCAAGATGCCACCTGCACTCTCGCAGCCAGTCAGACATCGACGTCACAGAAGACTCGGGAACGTTTATCAATTTCTTCAAGTATCGCAGTCGCCTTTTTGTACCATCTTTTTATGTCGTTCCAAAAAAGGATGAGGGGACTTACTTCATCAATGCAGGAATGAATTAGGTAGAGAAATCTGTTCATTTGGAATGACTCAGATACTGTAATTTTCCGTGTATAACACACCCCAAAGTATAATACCCTAACGTTTTGTTAAAATGTGACAGAATTTCTATATTACCATGTATAATACACACCCCCACTTTTTAGCATCAACCCCCGATTTCCCCAATTCCAATAGTTTGGTTGAAGCGTGGTTTAGTAGAGAGTCCCTTAGTTTGGTGGACCTTTTTGGTCCAAGTAGCTACCTTTAAAAAATGTAAACATTGATAAACAGTCGTTCCAAATAAGGATGAGGGGACTTACTTCATCAATGTAGGAATGTATCAGATAGAGAAACCTGTTCAGTTGGAATGACTCAGATACATGGAATGATTGAATGAATGCATTAGCATGCCATAGAAAAAATTACGTAAGAAAAATGCGGTATTCAGCTTTAGTAGGGCTACCTTTAAAAAATTTATAAATATTAATAAACAATATTAGTTTTTTAATTATAATAATAATAATACTAAATCATTAAAATCACATCTAAGTATGGGTTGTATAATACTCATGGTCCACTGAATTCATGTCTTGCAATAGTGTTAGTGTGGCTGATGAACACTCTTTATTGTGCAGAAAGTAGCTTCAGAAGCTAAATATTGATATGGCAGCCAGTTTTTATAACTGTTTTAGGGGTGTAGCTCTAAATTTGTATTAATGTTTGTAATGCATAACTGTAGTTTTTTATTATGTGTATGTGTGCATTTGAAATTAATTAGTGGGTGTTCATAATACAACAATCACTTTCTAAGCCAACGGGGAATGTTGTTCAGCGTTAGTTCCAAACTGTTGCTACAATGTAATAAACTGCATTAGCCATCGTATTGTTTTGAATCAGTTACACAGTTGCCATGGCTACAGTGTTTGAGAAATGTGCTTTGTGTAATTATTTTCTTGTAGTTCAAGCCCTTGTTTCTGGGCACTGTCGACCCACAAAGTGACATGGCGTCATACCGAAGCGTCGTCAAAAGTCAGAAGTGTATCTGTGTTGGAGGTAAACACAGTGACCTTGACGATGTGGGCAACGACCTCTACCATCACACTTTCTTTGAGATGCTGGGAAACTGGTTGTTTGGAGACTATTTCAAGGTTAGTGCAGTTCAATTGTATTGTATTGAAAACTTAACATTGTACTGTCAGAGTTATCTGTTTGGCGCCATAGACAAAATCATTATCGTCTATGAAATTTACTTTAAAACATTGAAACGCTATTTTCTGTGTGCCATTTTATGAACAAATTGTTTCCTATTCATTTTTATTACAGTTGTTAAATTTTAAATAATGTATCATTTGCATGTCAATAAATTGAGGGAATATGATACTTGTGGGCAAACTGATGAATCTTTGGAGACTGCATTACTTTTCTGCTAATTTCCAGGTCTTTGATTTAAAAAATAGAACAAAGTGAACCAGAAATGTTTGATAGCGTTCCATGTCTCCAGCATATTTCAAGCATCACATTTGTGATGCTTTTTTATTAATTAATGTCTGAATTCTATCTAATACCCAATTCTGAGGTTTATATCACCAAATTTGAAAATATCAAATGTTTGAATACTGTGAAACACCGCATTTGTCAGTCTTTTTATGTTATGGCTATAACTTATATAAATAAGGCTTTTTATCACGTGCTTTGAGGTCAAACAAATGTGTAAAGCATATTAATTTAACACCCAACTTTAACCCTAATATTTTATTCCTGTTTACTTAAGGCCAATATTGTTTGGCCCTAAGTAAAATTTTCTTTCATGAAATAAATTAATATTATGACTATTTTTCGCATATAGAAAGAATCCTGTACAATGGCGTGGGATCTACTCACCAACGTTGATTGACTACCTCAGCGCCACCTGTATGTGACCTACTTTTGCGGAAATGAAGCAGCAGGACTTAAGCCTGACCTAGAATGCAGAGACATCTGGCTACAGATTGGGTAGGAATCTCAGCAGTGACTTTCTTTTAAATTTGAGTCATTGTCTCAGCAGGGTTCGAGGATGTTTACCAAGTGGGCCATTGGCCCATCTAGGTTGTAGAAGTGAGCCAATGGCCCAAATAAGTTTTAGAAGTAGGCCATTGGCCCATCTAGGTTGTAGAAGTGGGCCATTGACCCATCTAGGTTGTAGAACTGGGCCATTTTGGACAATATTGCACCGATTGTGCAGCATGGAAGTGGACGTCATTTTACCCATGTATGAAGCGCATAATTTAGTGGGGCGCATGTTTGTACACATCAGTTATTTGAGGTAATTGTGGTACCAGATGCTCTCTTATAATTTACAGGAACAGTGGGGATTTTGCCATATAATTAATTATTTGTACGATTCAGTTCAATAATATAATTTATTGGAAGCCATTGCAAAACTATTTTATGAATATGTTGGTTTTCCGAATATATTATTATCTATAACTTGGTATACAATATTTGTATGAGGAATATCAATATCTGGCTACAGTTTGACACTGAAATTGACATTCACTGTAGTGTGACAAGACTGGGATGGAGACACACATATTGACATTCACTGTAGTGCGGTAAGGCCGGGATGGAGACGCACAAATTGCATGAAGAGTACAGGATTTAAAGTTTACCTGATTTAGAATTATTTTGAATTGTTTCTTATTCCAATAGAAAGAAGTTATACAATAATAATAATAATATCTTACAGAATTACAACAAATAAGATGTTTTAAAGAAGTAGATGATATTACGATGGTGGGAACGAGACAATAATTATTTCCCTCGCAACAGTACAAGAAGCTGCTCGCATTCTGCCATCAACATTTAGCAAGCATTATATTATCTAAATTTTATATATAACTTATTTGTGGGATATAAGGCTCATGTGACAGTTTGTCGGTGCGTGACCAGGCCGCGATGCGTCACCGGGCCGTGATGCCGAGGGGTGTCAGCCTCTAAGTCAGTGTGGTTTAATAACGGTTTAAACTACTAAATTTTTACGTGAAGCTGGCACAAAGATCTCATTTTGAGCACCACTATTCAGTTTGCCAACACAAAGCCAAATCCTAGATGGAACCCTCTCTTAATAGTTGCACCAAGTTATAATAATCAATACACTTGCCAGGATTCTTAGTCCTTCAGACCCCGACCAGTGAAATCAGCCTGTATCCCTGTTCCCAGATGGCTTTTGAAAGAACTTCATATGCAAAAGAATAAAAACGTTCACGCAGAAATATATATCTGAACGAATAGTCTTTGCGTAGTAATTGCGATGTGGCTGAATGCTTGCCGGAGACTTCAAAATGGCCTTGGAATGAGCAGGTCTGCCAGGTGGTGAAGTGTAAATCGCTTTGAACAGTCCCAAAGACAGGATACCGCGCTATATAAGAACATACCTTTTACTTCTAATGCCATTTGCAACAGTGGGCGCACAGGGAGAATATGTACTGGGCACATACAGGTGCATTTTGACCACTCCATATTTAACAAGATTTAACAAGATTGCCAACAAGGCAAAGGTCCAGATGGCAAGTGGACAAGGAAGCCATTGGCTTATCCAGAGTCCAATCCGCCCTCCTGAGATATGTGTCAACCTTGTTTTTAAACATATTCATGCTGCTAGCAGTTACACAATCTGTAGATAATGTGTTCCATTCACTGATTGTCCTGTGTGAGAACAAGTACTTCCTTATATCCAATCTACACTGATCCTTTACTAATGTTACCTTATGTCCTCTAGTTCTATTATCGTTCTTTTTTGAGTGAGAAAAAAATATTTCTAAAACTTCAATTTGATCTCTTAACCACTCTAGGGTTGTTAAACCACATTCTTTCAGTTGTTCTTCATAACTAAGGTCTCTTACATTGCCTCGGTTCACTCAACTGTATGACTGTCTGGCTATGTACAGTAGTGGCATTACTTGAAGGAACAGCTTTAGAATTAGAGCGCGGCTGAATTTTCCCAGGTATGTTGAGACGGCATTGGTAGGAACGTTTAACAAATCATCTTTGATATGTGCGGTAAAATCAGAGCCTTTTTTATAGTCTAAGCTAACAACAACTAAACTAACAGAATGTGACGGGTCTGAAATAACACAATCTGCCTTCATTTAATTAAATACCACTTTATCTCCACTGCATTTTTTATATGTTACCCCATTGCTTGTTTGATATGTTCCTTATTTCTCAGAAGCAAGTCATATTCCGGTACAACATATCCTCGAAGAATTAAAACGTGTTGGGTTCCAATACCGCAGTTTTGTTTTACTCTCCATGCAGTCTACCTCCAGAGAGGGTTTTCCCTTTGGGATGCGGAATAACTTCTGGGAGATGTTAGAAACCGGGCCATGTGGTCCGTGTTCTGAGCTGCACTACGACCACAGCCACAGCTGTGACGCCAGCCTGGTGAATGCTGACAGTCCACAGGTGATAGAACTGGGGAACATAGTCTTCATGCAGTATGACAGGTGAGGTTTGGTATGGACATAACCCCTACTGAACAACCCCGTGAACAAACCCCATGGACAAATCCACAACTTAAACATCCCATGGACAAATCCCCCATGGAAATAATCCCCACTGGAGTTAATCCCAAATAAAAAATTCTACGTGGAAACAATCCCCATTGGAGATAGCCCCCATTGACAAATCCCCAAATGAAAAATCCCTTGGACAAAACCCCATGACAATGATCCCCACTAGAGATAATCCCCATGGACAAATCCCCAAATGAAAATTCCCATGGACAAAAAAACACCCACCAGACATAACACCTCCAGTCAAAATCCCTATGGCCAAGCCATTTTTCATAAATTAGCATTAGTTATTTTTTATAATGTTCAAATTTAATGCAGATGCATTGCCAAGATAATTTGTTTTGGTGCAGCAAAAACCCACCCAACCTACACAGATATGTAATATTCTTGATTTTGTTATATGACATTTTAGTCCAAAGGTAAAACTGACAGATTACTTTACCTGTTATAACAGCAGTATGTAAAATGTTCACATAATTTATTGAACGTTATTAAATTAAATGCTCCTAAAATATGATAAAATTGCAGTGTTCAAATGTGATGTTGTTGATCGACAGACTTGGTGACACGTCATTACGACCCCTGCCACATCACCATGTCGACACTGGAATGGGGCTTGAAAGGGTTACAGCGGTACTACTGGGCACGACCTCAAACTACAACACAGATCTCTTCCAACCTTTCTTTGATCACATTCATCAGGTAATAATCACTCTTCAATGTCCCAACGGTGTGCGCCTCGTAAAGCCTTTGACAGTCCAGTCCAGCTCCTGGCCTTCTTGTGGCAGAACTGTTTTTACTGACAGGAGAAGGGGCAAAGTCAGCTATCTGGTGCCTTAAAACCAGAAGCTTCGGGCAGATGGGGCTAGTTAACCTTGACTGGTCGCCCGTCTAGGTGAATGTAAACTCTTATTTCAAACCTCCGCTGCTTTACAGCTATACCCTCTCACGGGGAAGGCTAGGGGAGTAAACCCTACACAAATCCGGAGTGGAGCCCCGAAGACGGTCTGGTGATCATGTTGTCACTTTTCCGGCAGCTCCTGCAGTCAAGCTGGTGCCAAATGTCAAGCTTCGCATTCCTTTGGATCCCACCGGTAAGGCCGAGAGAGAGATCCTGATGACTGGGCAACCCAGGATCTCGTACACTCTTGCCCAGGCTTGCGCCCTGGAGAGGCTACTCCAGCCTCACTTCACAGTGTGGATCTACCTACGATCACATTCATCAGGTAGTAATCACACTCTTAGATCACATTCATCAGGTAATAATCACACTGTTAGATCACATTCATCAAGTAATAATCATACTCTTAGACCACATTCATCAGGTAATAATCATACTCTTAAATCACATTCATCAGGTAATAATCACACTCTTAGATCACATTCATCAGGTAATAATCACACTCTTAGATCAAATTCATCAGGTAATAATGACACTCTTAGATCACATTCATCAGGTAATAATGACACTCTTAGATCACATTCATCAGGTAATAATCACACTGTTAGATCACATTCATCAAGTAATAATCATACTCTTAGACCACATTCATCAGGTAATAATCATACTCTTAAATCACATTCATCAGGTAATAATCACACTCTTAGATCAAATTCATCAGGTAATAATCACACTCTTAGATCACATTCATCAGGTAATAATCACACTCTTAGATCGCATTCATCAGGTAATAATCAAACTCTTAGATCACATTCATCAGGTAATAATCACACTCTTAGATCACATTCATCAGGTAATAATCACACTCTTAGATCACATTCATCAGGTAATAATCACACTCTTAGATCACATTCATCAGGTAATAATCACACTCTTAGATCAAATTCATCAGGTAATAATCACACTCTTAGATCACATTCATCAGGTAATAATCACACTCTTAGAACACAATCATCAGGTAATAATCACACTCTTAGATCACATTTATTAGGTAATAATCACACTCTTAGGCAAAAAATGTAATATAACTTTCAGTGTAAAATAAACACTGGCTGAATACAATATGTTATGCAATTGAACTAGTTGAGAAGTGTAGCTTTGAAGGAATTCACAGTTTAAGGTGAATCTTGTGTGTAAATATACATCTGTGTAATAGGGCAGGAGGCAAAAAAAATAATATAATTTTCAGTGTAAAATAAAAACTGGCTGAATACAATGTGCTTACAGAACACATGCTGGCGTTTCTGAAACATTGTGTTAGGAATTCATACATGCTAGCTGAGAAAATGTGTACTTTCAAGAGTTAAGGTGGATTACAGGTTGTTACACACTGAAGTGGCTATTCTGTGTATGCATTGTCCAGTGGGGTGGTACTGCTCAAATGTGTCTAAAAACCCAACATATAGACACATGTACTACATTTTTTGGCTGAGTGCATGATATATGTGTGTCTCTAAAATATGTTAAATTCAATTTTTTTCGCAAACATTGTGATGTCTATTTGGGGTCATGCCTCAGTTACACTTCTTGGTGTGTTACAGACGAATGTAGGGCATAGTAATTTTAGGTATGAATTATTTAAAAAAAATCATATCATCTTACATAACTGCATTTGAGCAGACACATTGGCAAGTTTGCTGGTAGAACATGTTGGCAGTGTAACTGTGGATTGTTAGATGATTTCAATAGGCGGAAGGATTTTTGGGATTTTTTTCACCACAAGGCACGTGTGCGTAGTAATTCATGCAGAAATTGGTAAACATTGACGGGTATGGCACGTTCAGGCATTTTAAAAGAGTTAGAAGTACGAGACTTTGACTAAATTCGAACAGCATGTCAATGAGATGATAACAACGGCAGGTAAGAAGTTTCAGAATTTTTGATGGTCCCATTTTCTTATAATCGTGCAAAACGTTAACATGGTCGTCAATGGGAAACGTAACAGGAGGCTGAACCCTAGATTACTCAATCGTCATTGTCCTATGCTCTAGCAAAGGCACGTCTTGCTGAGCTTCAGTTTCGAGCAGCTACTCTCGCAAGAGGCCACACTCACACACATGGCGAGGATTGTCCTGAGCGACAATAGCAAATTATGGAACGATGTCTCGTGTCCCCACTTCACCACCCACTGAAGGCGATCGAGCGCATCCATCATATATGATTCGTTATATTTCTCATCTCCTCGTGAAGTCGATCGATGATATATAGACTATGCATGCTACAAAGCATGGACATGCAATGCGCCTTGAGAGTGTACCACTAAACTATACGTGACATTCACGTAGGTGCTTGTTTGAGAAATGAAATGTACACATGCATGTAAATCTGATGATTGACGCGAACGAACTGCATGGGCATTTCATGATATGTTCAGAGTTGGTTCCATACGATCCAAAGGAAATCATTAATTTTAATAGTTCAGGTTACAACACTTTATCTTTATCAAAATATACTGTACATGTTTTTTTAGGACGTAGCTTTCTTCATTTTGGAACATGCACGCACGCACGCAAACACACACGCTACACTCGCTGAATACTTTTAAAGTTTAAAGAAAAAAATGTAACTGTCGTGATTGTGATGGGGCTGCGCGCGCAAAAAAAGCAATAACATTAAAAAAACAACAACAGCAGCGTAGGGGAAGAGGATGTATGGAGATATAACGCATTTTCGTAATTCTTGCTCGCCCTGTCCTCTCCGTACACCGCCGTATTCTTGCCCGCCGTTTGGGTGGCCCCACGTGGTAGCGACAACCTTTTTGGAAATTGTATGTAAATTCCACTAGATGGCGGTAGTAAAACTATGTGACAGTGTTTCGTTGTGGACACGTTATAACGTTAATAAGTCTGATACATACGAGAGCTTACCAGGATTTATGACAATGTCGGCAATACATTTCGGACGGTGAGTTGTTCTCTTGGAATAAAATAGCCCCAAACATGTCACACTGCATAACAATAATTTGAATAGCAAACGTTCGTTCATGAGCGATAATGCAGGTTGTTAATATTACCTATTTGATTTAACAAAACATTATATCAGTGGGTTTATGAATATATACCACTAGCACTGACACCAAGAATGAATGCAGATTCCCTATAGACGTATTAATATTTGGCAAACGCTGGCGCTGCCAGTGTTGACAATAGCAGTCAGTAGGCATGTATGCGACACGATTATGTAATATAATGAGGTCTGTTAAAAATGTGGAACCTCCAGAACTAAATTCTCGGAAGTATTTAGTCTACATGCCCTGGTCTACATTTGAGAAAACAATTGCAACGTGGTAATTTTTATTTATTGTGAAAAAGTGCTTAACAAACTTGTATATTTAAAATATTAAGATTGTTTGCATAGTGTTTGTTTTCATGTTATAAATAATTGTTGACAGAATTCACAATAGTCATTCATACATTAAGTTTGCGATGCTTAATTAGTAATGAATATTAACTTTAATTATCATAATGATTAATTTGAGGGACATCCAACAGGATATTAGCTTCTAATATGTATTATTTTACTGAATCTGTGCAGCAAGATGCCACCCCACTTTCGCAGCCAATCAGACATCGTCGTCACAGAAGTGTCGTGATCACCTGTTTGTGCCATCTTCTTCTGTTGTTCCAAAAGGGATGAGGGGACTTACTTCAATAAGGTACTTCATCAATGCAGGAATGAGTCAGGTAAAAAAGCAGCTGTGTTTGGCAAGATATAAGATATTCACATTTTTAGAGGTACATTTCAAAACAATATTACTTTAGTTTGTAATACTAATAATAATAAACCATTACAATGACTACTATGCTTGAGTAGTTTTACACCCGCGGTCCACTGAATTCACACCTTATAATATTGTAGCTGATGAAATAGGAATAATGTGCAGAAAGTAGGGCCCGGGGAGACTGTGTTACTATAAGTTAAACATTTTATTTGGCAGCAAATTTTGATAGTCCATTTTGAAGGCGTGTAGCTCTAAGTCTGCATAATGTTTGCAATGCATAACTATAATTTGTTGCTATGCTTATATGCATTTTACATTATCTTGAAGGATATTCACAATACAAAAATCACTTTCTAAGCCAACAATAAGTGTTGTTCAGAATTGGTTACAAACTATTGCTACTTGTAATCGGTTGTATAGTTGTCATAGCAACATTGTTTGTATGATGCACTTTGTAGTTGTTAAACTTTGTAGTTTGTGGGCACTGTCGACCGACAAAGTGACATGGCGTCATAACGACCCATTATCAACAGTCAGAAGTGTATCCAATCTGAGGCAAACACAACAACCTTGATGATGTGGGCAATGACCTCTACCATCACACTTTATTTGAGATGCTGAGAAACTGATTTTAGGAGATCAGTTCATTTGTATTTGTCATGTCGTGAAAACTTAACAATGACTGTGAGAGTTGTCTGATATGTGACCTTTGAAATTTTATTTAAAACATAAAAACACTATTTTGTATGTGCCATTTTATGAACCAATTGTTTCCCGTTCACTTTCATTACAGTTATATAATTTTAATACTAGATTTTTTTTCCTTGTTAATAAATTGAAGGAATATTGTAGTTGTAAGCAAACTGGAAAATCTTTGGAGAAAGGCAGCTGCATAATTGTTCTGCAAATATCCAAGGCCTTTGAATCATGGTATTTGCTATATTTGCATCAGAACTGCGTTCAGCTCTTGAATTAAGCACGTAGAGAGGTTGGAACAAACTGAACCAGGGATGTCTTGAATATGTTAATATATGTTTTGAGGAAATTGTTGTGCCATGTAAAACACCCAATCATGAGACTTTTCTTCATGTGTTTGAACCCTCTTAAAACGAGGCTTTTTATCACAGGCTTTAAAGCCTAACAAATGTGTGAAGTGTATTTAACACCCAACTTTATGCCCTTCAGATATTGTATTCCTCTTGATCACCTGACGACCAGTGACTCCTTTTATATATTTAGGGCCAATATTATTTGGCCCGAAATAGCACTTTCTTTTATGAAATAAATTAATATTGTGACTATTTTTGTATGCAGAAAAAAGCCTGTGCAATGGCATTGAATCTACTCATCGATGTTTATGGACTTCCTCAGCGCCACCTGTATGTGACCTAGTTTGGTGAAAACGAAGAGGCAGGTCGTGAACCTGACTAGAATGCAGAGGCATCTGGCTTCAGATTTGGTAGGAATCTCAGCACTAACTTTTACATATCAGTATCAGTGTTGTCTTAGGAGTTGCTCCGAGTTATAATAAGTCATGATTTTGGCAGGTGTCTTAGCCCTTTAGAACCCAGCAAGAGAAATTAGCCTGTAATCCTGTTCCCCAGGCAGCTTTTGAAAGGTCCACAAGTGTAGAACTTCAACCACAAATAACTTAACACCTTCAGTTCAACCACACGTAAATAGTACCTACAATTCATAGCTAATATATGGCAGAATGGGTCTTTAGTTTCACATCAATTGACGAGGTGGGCCATGACCTCTACCATTACACTTTCATTTGGAGACAATTTCAAGGTTGGTGGCTTTGTGCAGTTCATTTGTAAATGTCACATCATGAAAACTTAACGTCACACTGTCAGAATTGTCTGCAAGGTGGTGCCATAATTATTTTCTCTGTGAAATTGAATTACACAAAATGTAATATTTATTTTGTCAGTATGACATTCCCATATGAACTAAGCTATAAAAAACATTGCCCACAAAGTATCACATTTTGAGGCTATTTATCAAGTGTATGACATGTACTGAACACCCAACGGTGATACTTCTATGAAATGTCAGCACACTATAAACCTTGGCTTCCTACCTGATATTAAACTATTTTTTAAATGTGTACTATTAATTGTGAGGTGCTTTCACCTAAGCAACTATCATATTTACATTCACTGATTACTCCTGCAAAGTCCAGACAGATTTGATCTTTGATCTGTGATGTGTTCCCAGAGATCAGAGTTGAAAGAAACATTGGAACTAGGGTTTTCTAGGATGCTGCACCAACTCTATGGAATTCACTTCCTCTTAGTTTTAGGCCAGTAGGAAACATAGCACAATTTTGCCATACAAATCTGCCTTTTTGCCATTCTACTTTTGAAAGGACCACATGTGGAGAACTTCAACTTTTTCAATTCAACAACATATAAAATAAATAGTAGCTACAACTCATGGCTAAGATTTGGAAGAAAGGGTCGGTTTAATCTCACATCTGTCCAGTAAGTAATGACACATGTACAGCCATTGACAGCAGCGGACACACTTGGGAAGTATTTGCTTGGCACAAACAGGTGCGTAGGATCTAAAGGGTTAAATAGTTGGATTTATTTCAACATTTTGTCCACTCCACATTGCCTCAGTTCACTCAGTTGTATGCATGATTACCTGGCTTAGACAGTGAGGGAATTATGTCAAGGAATATATCTTAATTGTTCCATGCCAAATGTTTCCAAGATATGCTGCGATGACATTGGTAGGAATATTTAATTAATAAATTTTGATATGTAGTAAAATCATGGCCATATATTAGAATAAACTAACTGCCGAACCTAGTAAAATGTGACAGTTCTTAAATATTAAACTTAAGGATTTCATTTAATTAAATACAACTTCATTTCCACTGCATTTTTGATATGTTCTCTTATTTCTCAGAAACAAGTCATATCCAGGTGCAACCCTGGGCTCGTAAAAATGAGTTTTACAAATGTTATCTAAGAATTAAAAAGACAACACATTGGGTCCCCAAAACCCAGTTTTACTTTCCCGTTCATTGGTAGTCTGCCTCCAGAGAGATGTGGGACAACTTGTGTGAGATGGGAGAGAGTGGGCCGTGTGGTCCGTGACCTGCACTACGACCACAACCACAGAACGTTGACAGTCCACAGGTGATAAAACTGTGGGACTTAGTCTTCATGCAACACGACAGGTGAGGTTTATCAGGTGAGGTGAATGACCACTACTGAACAACCCTGTGAACAAACCCCATGACATAACCCTATAGTTGTTTTGTATTCAGTATTTCTACTTACTTACTTTGGCTTGTTTGCTCACTGGGAGCATGGACCATCGACCATGGTCCTCCACTCTTGTCTGTTTGTGGCCATTTTCTCAATTTCTCTCCCTGTGTAGCCCATATTTCTTTCGTTCGTTTTCGGTGTCTGTCTGCCACATGTTTCTCGGCCTTCCTCTTCTTCTCTTCCCTTGCGGGTTCCACGTAAATGCTTGTTGTGTGATGTTCTTTGCTGCTAACCTCAGTATTTCTCAGTATATTATAAATACAAAGATCTAGATATATATACTGTACTTGTTCTATTATCATTTATGTGTACAATACTCTTGACAAATTGTATTTTTTTTTTTTACTAAAAACAAATGAAAATATTTTTGCCAGGAGGCACCACTGTTTTTATTAATCACCCAAATGGCACCATGTTTGGTATTATGACAAAACGTTGCAAATGCCATCCATTGAGACCTGCACATTGCATATTGGAAACTTGGTTATGTTTACATTCATCTTCAATTACAACTCGTGATTACAAAAGTTTCTTTGCTCTTCTAATTGTCGATATCAGATTGATAGCATTGATTGCTAGGCCAGGTTTGGGGCATATTTCAACTGAATTTTAGACGTTGCCTCTGTTTAATAAGTCACACATTACACTGTTTCCA
This sequence comes from Lamellibrachia satsuma, assembly GCA_033239005.1. Lineage (NCBI taxonomy): Eukaryota > Metazoa > Annelida > Polychaeta > Sabellida > Siboglinidae > Lamellibrachia > Lamellibrachia satsuma. The sequence continues at coordinate 3,100,049 of BSQZ01000003.1, forward strand.
CTCCACGTATCAAAGAACTAGCAGCCACAAACCTAAACCGTCCTGAAACCACAGTAAACCACAAACTTGCAGTAAGCAATTGTGAAATGTTTCACAGAATAGTTTGGCCATAGACCAAACATTTGCGTATATGTTGTCAATTCCTTGTTAATTTCCAGCCTCTCTAGGTAAATCTCACTGACAATTCTATATTCAATTGTCATGTAGGACAAATCTTGGAAAACTAATCGGCTATTTTGTGAAGTCAGAGACATATTCTCATACAATGTATTCTTAAGGATATTTAAGCATTGTATGGGTAATCAGTGTTGTGTGACACATGGGTCATTCCGTGCCAACTCACATAACTTTCAGATACTTTCCCAGGTGAACCTCTCAGATTTCAAAAAACATTCTAAAAGGTAATTTAGTGGCAAAAATACTAAAACAACCACCTTATTGATAGAGGAGAGTTGACCATGTTAGCAACTCTGCAGTGTATTGACTCTTTTACCACTGTCACATACACGTTAGTCCTTTATATGTTCCAACTACTGCCACATTTCTGTGTGTCTTTCCATGTCAATTTAACCAATATTTCTGATTGCACTGGTCTCTTAATTTGTTTAGAAAGTTCTTGGTAAGGTAAGCATGTGTCCAAAATATGAGTGTCCTAGCTCCTGTAATTTTTGCGCTATGGCAGTTTGAAAGTTCAGACTTTTGATATATTTTGTGACAGCATTTTGAAAAATAAATAAAATTATTCATATTTCATATTTGATGGAACTATTCTATACAGTATGTAGATATGCGAAGTAATATGTCAAAGAATATGTCTTAATTGTTCCTTTGTTGACATTGGTTGTGAAACTTAATGAATCGTTAACCCTATAGTTGTTTTGTATTCAGTATTTCTACTTACTTACTTTGGCCTGTTTGCTCACTGGGAGCATGGACCATCGACCATGGTCCTCCACTCTTGTCTGTTTGGGGCCATTTTCTCAATTTCTCTCCCGGTGTAGCTCTACTTGTGGCCATTCAGTTACAACTCTTTATTATAAAAGTTTCTTTGCTCTTCTAACTGTCATTGTTAGATTGATAGCATTGGTGAGTTTTGGGGCATATTTTAGACGTTGCCTCTATTTGTTAACTCATGCATTACAATGTTTCCCCTCCACATATCAACAACCTTGTGAAAAAAAACACGGACAAGAATACACTGAAGATAGATTGATTGGTGGTAGATCACAAGACGGAGGTTCATGAAGTCAGTTATTATTATATTGAATATCGTAAAGTGGTTGCACTAACAGTTTTGTGATAAATTATACACTATTAATTATAACAATGCCAGAACCGTTTGATTGTGTTGGGAATGGGTTTGATTATCATAATTGATCATCTGTTTGGCGGAACTGATCGAGCATTGATTACATAATCAGTTCGTGGGCAGCCATTGTGGGAAATAGTTTGTATCTTCAACAACATCCAACTTTGTTGGGCCATAATAGAATGGTTTGTATCCAATTCCATAATAGGTGGGGGGGTTCTCAAAACGAACTTAGTGTTAGGGAGGTGTACAGGCCAGCATTACAAAGTGTGACAAGAGGGTGGGGGATCTCAAAAAACGCAAACAGCCATACTTTATGGATGGCTCCTAAGGCTTGGAATGGGGATGAAACGTTTAGATAACTCATGAAACGGGAAAAAAATTCATCAACTAGATTGTTATACTGCTTATAAAAAGGTAAAGGTACGTTGGTATATAGCACGGAATCCAGTCCTTGGGACTGTTCAAAGCGCGTTACACTCCCTGGCAGACCTGTTCATTCCAATGCCATTTCGACTTCTCTGGGAAGCATTCAGCAATGCTGCAATTGCTGCACGAAGATTATTCGTTCCGATATCCATCTGTTTGTAGCCAGGTACTCATTTATACAGCTGAGTGAACTGTGGCAAAGTGGGATGAATGAAATTGGCAAAGCTTCGAAACGGCGGCAAGAGGATGGGTTTTCTCGATTGAGAGCCCACCGTTCTAACCGCTACGGCACCGCGCTCCACGCCCCACGCCCCTCTACTACATAGTACAATATGAGTAAATCATAACATGTTTCATATGGAGATAATTTACAATTATATAAATTGTGAACACAAGTTGGATGAAGTATATGTTTGGGTCCAACATTGATTGGCGCACTTCAGTAAGTAACAGGAATCCATAAAGACCACAAACAAACCCATATGATTATCTATGTGTGAGTATCACCTCTGATGAAGTGGTCCCACTTATTAGATATCAAGCAGAAACTTCTGCAGCTAAAGTCTAATTGCAGAGTCTGTGACTTTGGATCTGCTAAATTTCTCGTAATCCACAGATTGTTTAAAAATAGTAAAATTTGTTTGTGTTTACAAGAGACAAAGTAATAATTTATTTAGTTATAAGGATGGAGAGATATCTTACATTGTGGGTGATCTTACATTGTTGATGTTCACCTGGTCCCTTAGTTAACATGTCGTTTGTGGTGGTAGAGTACAATTCCACAACAAGACTTGGGGACCATCTCCGAGGGCACAAACTGGGAGTTAGAGGAAACACAGGCCGTGTACATCACATTGGTGTAGTAATTGCCAGGACAAACTACACAATGATTGTAATGAAAACATTCAAGTATAAGTCACATGTCTGATATGTAACCAAGAAGCTCGCTAAGGTTGTCTTTACTTTGAATATGATGTAAGATATGTTTATGAAACAATATTGTAGGAATTATATATGAATGTAGTCATCTCTCTCCCATAGGTTTATCCAGTCTCCACCAATGTCATTTTTCTTGGTTTTCCATCAACGAACTGCTGGCAAACCGAAAAGTGAACTCAGTTCCTTTTTAATTTCCAGCCTCTCTAGGTAAATCTCACTGACAATTCTATATTCAATTGTCATGTAGGACATATCTTGGAAAACTAATCGGCTATTTTGTGAAGTCAGAGACATGTTCTCATACAATGTATTCTTAAGGATATTTAAGCATTGTATGGTTAATCAGTGTTGTGTGACACATGGGTCATTCCGTGGCAACTCACATAACTTTCAGATACTTTCCCAGGTGAACCTCTCAGATTTCAATGAAATTATAAAATTATAAAAGGTAATTTAGTGGTAGAAGGGATCTGTGCAACATTTCGATCCACAACTCCAGATAGTTTTTGAGATATGGTTGATTGAAAATAGGGCTTTTCACACATGTGAATAACATTTAATGTTTTTGACCATTTCTCGAACCTCATGTTTTGGCACTGATGATAGATAGGAAGCTGGAAAATGGAAGATTTAATATTTTGGACACTGGCTTTTGCCAGTGTCAAGCTATATTCATCACAAAACGAGAAAATAATTATAAGTGGCCATAAATTCATCACAGGCACCCTATGTTACACATATCTGATGCTTATGCATAGAAATATACCTACCATCAAGCATAGGCCAATCACACTGTTTCATCATTGTATAACAGGGGTCTAAAGTTTGAATTTGAGTAAAAATACTAAAAAGAAAACAACTTATTGATAGAGGACAGTTGACCATGTTAGCAACTCTGCAGTGTATTCACTGCCCAAAATAATTTTCTTATGCAAGAAAACATTTCTTGAAATAAGACAATTATCTTAAATTAAGAAAATGTGTATAACTTTTTTCTTGACACGCTCTTCATATGTTGATGAATAAGAACAATCTCTTGAATTAAGAAAAAGTTGCTTGCTCAAAAAAAATTTGAAATAAATATTCTTAATGCTAGAAATATGTTTCTTTTATTAAGAAAACAATTCTTTCTCAGGAATATGTTTTATTAATATTGTCAAAACTATATTTTATGCCAATTTATGCACATTATTTTATGCAATCAACAACACAACACAAGTATAGATGAAAAGGCGACATGGATGATGTTTGTTTATTATGGGGATTAAGTATATGCCTTATTTGTTTGGAACACTTTATGTTTAAAACAAAGAAATGTCGGTTCCATAACCAGGCCTGTTGACTACGCCTGGTGCGAGTTTCCAGGCCCTCAGGTTGCTAGAGCACACATTTCAACACACAGCAGTATTCCTAGAACATATAAAAGAAGCAATGGCATTACTAGGGTAATGAGCGCAGATATTATAATTGTTATGTATACCATACTGTACTAACATAAATACATGAACCATTAAGCAAAATAGCCTATGCGCTACATACTATTTTGTCACAGTATCTTAATGCAACAATACATGCTGAAAACAAAATATAATAAATCTAACTCGAATAACCACAAAGGTGGGGCCATGCAATTACACTAATAACAGTTCTGAAATCGAAGGTGAAAGGGAAGCGAGCTGCACCCCTATATCAAAACCCTGTGAACACTTCAGGGAAGCCCCATGTCCACTATCAAATAATATTAAAATGGGAAAGCATGTTTAATAATGCATCGTTATTCAAGGGTTGGACCCTACATTGTGCAGTTACAAAGAAAACTAGTTATGTATACTTATGCATATTCATCTCATGCATGTCAATCAAATCACCCAAGTCAAACTCAATTGGTATGTACAGAGCTTCATTGACAGAAATCATACCATAACAAGTATGATCTAGAAGCTCAGTCTGTGCACAGAAATGATAACCTTGCGCTAAATCGGGTTGCTGTACCTTGTATGCCTGCAAGTTCTCATCAAATTGGATCGTTTCAAGCATTTCTATTTCAAAAAACACATCACATGATTGCACTGTGTAAATTGTTTTCAGCAAACCAAACTCTGGTTGGGAACTGTTAGAATTGATTAGAAGGTAGCTGAGATTGCATGGCAATGTACTTTGTACCATACACAGTTATATGTCGAGAGAAGTATGCAGACACATATCCTTTTAGATCTTCTCCACAAAATAACGTTATCTGCCTCTTAACATGGGCTAGTTCGGCCAACTAAAGTGCTTTAGGTGGGCCAACAATTAGCTCAGAAGCAAACAGTGGGTGATTACGAGAATCATCACTAACCTGTGATAAGCATTCATCTTTTTGATATCGAGTGGCCAGTGAATTACTAAGATTTAAAAAAATTTGCTTCACCGCTAATCTTTTAATGTACTTGTGTTTCGCCTCAAATCTCATGCATGAATAGCGTATCGGTGGACCAAACAGTTTAATTAGATTTGGGAAATGTATCATGTAATGTTGCTTTGGCAAAATTGCATTTCTGAACAGCTGTTTGAAATTTTTCAAATGATCATTTATCCAGTCTTTTAGCAAACTTAATGCTCCATAGGAAATGACTGGATACATAAGAACATGGTAAATGTTGAGGAGCTCAACAATGAATTGCATGTAAACATTATCACTTGACACAAGTCCTACCAACAAAAATGGACGTGTTTTAATCAACACCATCATCTGACTAGCTGTCTGTTTTAATCTGGAGTCATCTGATGTTAAGACCACTGGCTGAATTTCTGATGGCTTGTCCTTACGATCAAAATAACTATATGGAAAATTTCTTAGCTTTGAGTTGAATGTCTCCAATTGAATGTCTCCATTTTCAACAAGGTGAAGCAGCACCTGCTTTATCTCATGCTGAATGACTCCTTCCAACATCACATGCATAATGTCTTGAGGCAACATTTGTGTTACATCAAACCCCGGAAAGCTAGCAAGAATGCTTCGTCTGTTGATGCGATATGTTGTTTTTAAGTGATTTCTCATGTAACCAGTTGCAGCATTATCAATTTCTGCACAGTGTTGCAAATGTGATTCTATAGTTCTAGGATAAAAATAATCATCTACAAACTGTTCTTGCATTTCATCTACTGAACATTCACAGTGTCTGCACTTGGCAAAAGCACCGCCTACACCTTCTTTGAAGCCACCAAGCAGATGACTTGCAGGTGTGTCAGCAACAACTGCAAGCAGTGCGCCTTGAAGAAGAAGATTTTCTGCGTCAGATATGTAAAATTTAACTCCCTCAGTTAGCTTCAACATATCTTCATAAAATGGTTGCAGTATTCTATCAATGCCATACTTACCTATATGTTTACAAGATGTCACTGACAGGAGTCGCATTGCTGTCAACCTAGAACGGAATTTCAATTCAATATTCCCTAAAGAAAAATAGAACATTCCAAGTTTATGTATTGAGGCCCTTGTTCCAATCGGATCTATATCATCATAGTACAGAATGATTGGTATAGTATTGCCATTCTGTAATAGTGTATGCTGTCTGAAAATGTCACCACAGCAGAAATCTATAAGAAAACCATTATTATTACATTTGGGAGCAGAAAGAATCATATTCCGTATACGTCCATTGGACAACCAGTTTCTGATATTGTCAATTATTGGAACATAATATGTGCAGTTATTTTTTGAAACAATAACACATTTATTCCCTGAAACATACGATCGCTGTCTAACTGCTCTCTCCCCAAGTACGATTTCCCGTGGCTCAATTACCCGAAGCACCTTTTCAAAATATTTGTTTTGCAGATAAGCAGAATCAAGTTCATGGAATGGGTCACTACATTGGTCTTGTGTGTCGGCAACTATCCTTTCTACGTGATTTCGATTGAATTCTTCATCGCCTTGTAGTCGGAGATTTTCCATCACCTTTATGGCAAACATCTTCACAGTTTGATCCAAAAGCCGCCGTGATCCATCTACAATATCATCAATGGCAACCTACAAATATAAAATAATGAATGGATGCAGGAATATACATATAGCGAACTCAGCTACAGTATATGTTTGGCCCATAAAAAACATAGGTATTAATTAAGTTTATTCTTTACACAACTGGCAGAACACACTATCAATATAATCAAAAGCTTGAAAGTTATATAAGTATCTCTTGCTTACAATTTTTTTATGTGTTCTGCCAATTGTATAATAGAGAGTATATAATTGGTTCTGCATGCAATATAATTATACTTATATCTTAATTTGTTCAATAATGAATGGAATCGATTCTCAATTTGCCAATAATTCTTCAAAACGATAGCCATGTTGTTTTGTTACCATGGAAAGGGGTGGTCAAGCAGGACAAGGTTCAAATTATTTTTTACTCGGTAAGACTCACTCTACATTGTGAGCATAACAATTGCACTAAGCAATAAAAAATAATATATCGACCTGCATGCAGTGTCTCGCCTTAAGGGGAATAACCACTGAAAGTTTCAAAATTACATAAATTCCTTATAATTTTATATAATGAAGAAACATGTCGTCAGGCTTGTTTTTTTCTTCTATTTCTTCGACATTGAAAATTATCATTTTTTTTTTTTTTTTAATATTGTGCACATTATACAAAAGGCACCAACTCAATGTCTATTTAGCAAAATGCTATCAAATAAAACCATAGTTATATTTACCTGTGTGAGACAATTTCTTTCCTTTAAACCCAGAATAAAATATGCTGCTTGTGTTTTCATATATGGAAGGCCAACGATCCCTGCATTAAGTTCAGGTGCATTCTGAAAACGAGAAGAGTGGTCCAATAAAATGTGTTTTTAGAATACGTTTTTTTTTTGTGCCGTTTTCCGATTGTGACACGTAAAACATATATTAATAAAACTCGTACATAATGGAGATGTATCGATGATCATTATTTGAATGGATATTTAACGGATTGTACATCGCGATCAGAACCTATTATATTATGAACATAACCGCCGACCTAGACTCTAATTATAACTTCTATCTGCTGTACCTCTGATCCTCAATAACGTATCATGAGCCAACTCAATGTTTTACTACGAAACATGTTTATTGATCTTGCCAAATATAGGATTTGGTCAGAAATCGGGGTTTACTGAATGTTGGCATATCAGGTATAAGCCTAAGGTCAAGGTCAGTGACCTTTGCCCACACAATTAACCGTATATGTCCACAAAACTCGTTACGCTAAAAATAACATGAATTGTATGAGTGGCTTTGTGCTTCCATGAAGTTGGTAGTGATGGGGGTAAAAGTGTTTTACAGCAAAATGTATCATACGCCACACTTTTTAATGATAGAATAGCGAACACAAGATAACAGCTGATAAACGCGCCTATTTCTCGCAACAGAAAACTTCTTAACGCACAACAATAGTAAACAAATATTTCCCTCGTACGTCTGAAATTTTACATGAGAAAATGTCACGACAGTCCCAACGTGTATGTGTGCCAACTCGGAAAAGTCAAGCTTTTTTCCCTATGAAATTATCATGCATATTTCAATGTATCTTAATTCTCCGGCTACGGAGGTCAAATTGACAAATAATAATTACAATAATTACTCACTTCTGGGTGCTCGCCGTCCGATTCAACATCGTGATATTCTCTTTCTTCAAAGTGGCCAAGTTCGTCAGTGGCACTTTCTTCAACCGCATTATCATGGTCTTCGCTACTTGGTTTAGGGCCACCCGAATTGTACAAGTCGCCATGTATCGACCGTACATGCTTATAAAATGAGTGAAACCGTGTGTACCGCATTGGACAGTCACGTATTCCACAGACAATTTGAAAGTTGGGGGCACTGCCATGAGTGTGATTTATATGCTTGAGCAGTTCACGCAAGGTCAAAGAAACAAACACTACACATATCGCACATCGCCAAAACTCCATCTTGATTCTTGAATGTCAAGATGCAGAGTGCCCCGGTCTCGTCGTAAACTATTGAGATATATGGCAAATAGGCTTCTGGTGATTTCGACACCGGGTGATTGACTCTGCCAGCGGTCCAGAATGTTGCTATTCAACATGTCAACTAATTAGCTAAAACCGTGCATTAGGCGCCGCGTCAATGCATGAGACGAATATCACACCACTAAACATGTGTGGTTTACGAGCTTTTATTACCTTCCGAGTGAGACTAAAACAATTGTACATTGTGCCAAATTACCCACATCTCAATTAAGCTGTTAAGCTGAAGATAAATGACATCGCTTAACTACGCATTGATGAGTCGTGACAATTTGTGTATCTTAGCAGCTATACACTGTTGAAGACTGAACTTGTAGTGAACTGATAAGGAAGGTCCAATTAATAAGTTTGCATGTATTGAAATTCCATTAAACATATGCATTATTAAGTGGCGCTGTCGATTCTTAATATTAATTAAGCTGGTTCCAGCGCCTAAACGGGAGTGCTGAAATTAAAAGTAGAGTACCACATATGGCAGAAGGTACATTATCATACTTATTATGTCTATGTATGGAATAATGCCAACTATGCCTGAGTGTATAGCTTTATTTTTGGAAATTTGTGTGAGTCTAAACAGTGAGAAGTCTAATGATTAAGCGATGATGCTGCACGTTTAGCGACCGACGGGTTTCCCGACCGATCACATGTAGCCGACATTGCGGAAGCTATTTTATAATACTGAGGTATTGCAATGCATACCCAATAAATTATACTGATATTACGACTTGATGTGCAACAATTGTTGGGCCTCTTTGGAACAACATTGTCCACCTCAGGCCTATATGTCGCACACTGTTTGTATAAAAAAGATTTTCAGGTTTTCAACATAATATAGTATCAGTATTTTAATATATAGCATTTCCCATGTCTGAAGATTGTTTTGAATACGCAAGTTGAAAGCAAACTCGCCCTTCTGATATAGCGAATTTGACACGCCTAAAAGTTATGTAGGGCGAACAGGTTGAAGAGAATGACATACAATACGGACGTTAAGTCTTTTTCCAAGTTGAAATAGATATAGGATCGATGAGCACCGATCCACAAGGAGCCAAAACAGCTAGGCTGGTTCATTTGACTACGTTCTGTACGGGATGGAACTTCATGCGCCAGGTACTCCCTATACTGAGGTATACATGTATGTGCCGCGCAAATGCCCCTGTTTTTGGCCATTTTTCTCTCTGTGTCCGAAGAAATTTTTTTAATTTTCTCTCTTTGTGCCCCAATTAAACCTGATAATTCTCTCTTTCATCGAAGAGGAAATTTCCCAAAGAAAACGTTCCGCCCGGGTTTACCTTACACTTATAGATATTAGATAAATTGTTCAATAATTCTCTCTTGGTGACCGTACATTTTTGTCTCTCTCTCTCTCCATGTGTTCCGTGGGGCTCTGATGGCACACCCCACCGCTTTGGTATGGCAGTACCTCCCCTCCCCCCGGGTTATCATCATACGCTGCATTTTCGTATCTGGTTTAAGTCGTCATCCACCACAATCTGTGAATTACCACATTAAAAGATCCCCTTAAAATCTACTGTTGGACCCTAGATAACCCAATGGCAGTTGCATGATTAATCAGAAGAAGAAGCTGACCAATCACACCGTAGGATTATTGAACGGATTACTGGACTTGTCGGTATACGCATGCGCGATCTGTTCACGCGCATTTTTCGACTGAACTCACAAAGGCAAGCATCACGCGAAGGAGAAAGGTTAACAAAGTTACAAAATGTCAGATATACGTAATTGTTCGGCGCAAGAGCTTCACCGAATTTTGAAAGGTCGAGGAGTTGCCGAGCAGGCTGCAGACATCGTGCTTGGTAAGTTGTGCATGACTTTTGTATCTCGATTTCAACGGTAATCCGTTACCCCGAGCATCATAGCAATAGGTCCAGTGCAGATTATGCAACGGATTACTAGACTTGTCGCCATGTCGGTTCAGTAGGCCCTAATATGTTCGTTATTACAATTTTATTGGCCGTCATTTAAAATTTTATATGAAGTGTTCAATTTTCCCCTAGCAGGATATTGTGGTATACCGATATTGTTATTTTCATAATGCAGTAATCGGCATTACATTTCAGTAATGGTTAGCACCATTACTTACGGGAAATCTTAAATGTATGGCATGCAACCCTACTGACTTTCTACATACTGTACCGGTAATCCTTTATAAACTTGGTCGAAGTTATTACGGCTTTATGAGTTATTCTTTTCCGAAATGCACCAGTCGCAGTACGGGAACCCGTCAATATATTTACTTTATTTGATATCATTTTGCCCACCATCAACATTTCCGGCCTTCCGTAATTCCCCCTGCAACTCCACATCGTTTGCCAATCAAATCTGCGCTGACATAATCACATGCCAGTTGATGTGCCCATTCTGTCTGAGAAATAGATCAAGCCAATTTCCTTTCGCAGCAGACGAGTTTAATTACAATGTAATGGTTATGTAACTAGGTGCCATTCATGCCAATCGTCTTTGATCTTGTGTGAGAACCTAAAACGGTGTGAACGTATCTCTGACCATGGGCATCTGCGGGGGGGAGGGGGGCATTCTTATTCTGTTTTTTTTTCACACACACACACACACACACACACACACACACACACACACACACACACACACACACACACACACACACACACACACACACACACACACACACACACACACACACACACACACACACACACACACACACACACACACACACACACACACACACACACACACACACACACACACACACACACACACACACACACACACACACACACACACACACACACACACACACACACACACACACACACACACACACACACACACACACACACACACACACACACACACACACACACACACACACACACACACACACACACACACACACACACACACACACACACACACACACACACACACACACACACACACACACACACACACACACACACACACACACACACACACACACACACACACACACACACACACACACACACACACACACACACACACACACACACACACACACACACACACACACACACACACACACACACACACACACACACACACACACACACACACACACACACACACACACACACACACACACACACACACACACACACACACACACACACACACACACACACACACACACACACACACACACACACACACACACACACACACACACACACACACACACACACACACACACACACACACACACACACACACACACACACACACACACACACACACACACACACACACACACACACACACACACACACACACACACACACACACACACACACACACACACACACACACACACACACACACACACACACACACACACACACACACACACACACACACACACACACACACACACACACATATATATAATATGCATATATCATTTGCAACAGGTTTTAAAGATGCCACTGGATATAAGGACATTCGCGCACTCAGAAATTATCTAGTAGCAGAGTAAAATGTGTTGAAATGTGTTTGGCTCAGTGCCGGTAATCCATGTTACATTAATTATTGTGTGGATCACCAGATTTTTTTACGGATTACTGAATGTAATACCTTGATAATCCGTCTGGATTACTAGACTTTTTTCCTTAAAATGTACCCCAGATTTGAAGAATAATAACCAATTTAAAAATAAATTGTCATATAATGTGTGCACTATTATAACGAGCCCATTTATCATGTTTAAGAAGCCGGACTGGATGGTAAACTCATACTAGAGTTTGAAAGGGAGGATATCTATGACTTAATGCCTGGCCCAACCAAGTTCCTCACACGACGGAAGCTCTGGAACACAGTGTTTGAGCTGAAGGTGTGTGCTTTTAGCGTTGTAGAAGTAGACAAGAGCATTTCAGTGTACGGGTGAATCCCCTGCCACAAACTTTTAATGAACCTCAAAACATATACATGACCTCAGTTGTTATATTATATATCACCTACAGCATTGTCATGGTTGTCTGGAAAAAAAATAAGTTTGCTTGATATATATCTCTATAAAACCAATCAATTTAGATCCCTGCATGTTATATATGCTTTTTAGTTTGGAAATCAGATGAATGACCAATAAAAATTCCCCCTACATTTGGACGTTTTCTTTACTTGAATCTGATCTATCATTCTCTTGTGGAGTTACATACTTGCATGAGCACTTAATCTGTTTCATTCTTATACTGGTTTGCCTACCTAGCCTAACATTAAAAACTGACTGCAGCTATTGACTTTTTAGATGGAATCTAAGTCTCAAGGCAGTTTGCCAACAATGCTTGTTGGATTGAACCCCCTGAAGCGGAAAAGTGATGTGATGGCGTCCCCACTACCACCATCACGCTCAGTGCAAACTGTGATGGCTTCTCCACCACCAGCACGTGCATTGCAACCTGTTTCATCTCCACGTTTACTGTCAACCCCAAGCCCAAATTCTGCTCAACACATTTGTGGGACACCTGTTTTGTCAATTTCTTCACCATCTTTTTCTTTGTACAGTGATAATGACCTAACTTCCACTATCACCAATGGCAGCCCACTGTCCACTATGGCTAGAAATGGATTAGTTCGCAATCAGTTAACAATGATCCGTGCAGCATGTGGCTCACTCACTCCACTGCGGGAACCCACTCATGTGGAAATGAAACAGGTAGCGATGTCACTGGTTGATCGTTATCCAGTCCTAAAAGATGATAGTTCCATCAATCCAACTCGCCCGTGGGTGAGTATAAGGGTTAATTTCCGGAGTATGCAAATCATGTGGCTTACGCTTACTGGTGCTTTATTTTTGGGGACAAGTAAAATATGGCAAAAACAGCCATAAAATGTAACGTTAGTTCATTTTGAGAAAATCCCAAAGAAAATGGATATATAAATAACGATGCCACTTTTGGATTGTAGTGAATGGAATTAATGTTGCTAGAGTTTAAAAAAATATTACAAAGCTGAAAGACTGCCAAAACGTACAGAGTATTTTTGATACATGCCCTTCATCAATCATAATAATCTGCCTTGCAATGTAGCATTCCAAGGATCAGACCAAAAACAAAAATAGCACTATTGTATTTCCAATTTTAATCAGCATTATGCAATCGACAGGATTTTCCAATGATATAACTAAAATACTCTGTTATATTTGTAGGAAGGTTTCTTAAAACAACTCAAACGTCGTTTGGCAAATGTGAAGCCCATAAGCAGGCCCCAGGGCAAACAGCCAAATCGGTCCAGGGTACATCGCCTTCTAGTCATGAAGGATGTGGAAGAATCTGTGCATCGAGCCATGGTGTGTTCGATCCCTGAGCCAGTGGCCTCTGGGTCAGGCTCCATTGATTCAGTGACCTCTGGGTCAGGCTCCATTGATTCAGTGACCTCTGGGTCAGGCTCCATTGATTCAGCGACCTCTGGATCAGGCTCCATTGATACAGTGGCCTCTGGGTCAGGCTCCATTGATACAGTGGCCTCTGGGTCAGGCTCCATTGATACAGGTGCCTCTGGGTCAGGCTCCATTGATTCAGTGGCCTCTGGATCAGGCACGACTGATCGTGGTGATGTTGTAGGTGACCATGGTCATTCCGAATTTACTGGTGATTACGGTAATGATGCTGACAGCAATGATGGAGCTAAAACGGATGGTAAGTTGTACTATTTATATTTGTATGTCAATAAAAATCATGTATATATATATATATATATATATGTACATATATATACATATATATATATATATATATATATATATATATATATATATATATATATATATATATATATATATATATATATATATATATATATATATATATATATATATTATTATTACTACAGAGCCGTATATCTTGGTCGTTTTAACTTGCCGCAATAAGACGAAAAAATCGCACAAATGAGAAATTAAGATTTATATATATATATATATATATATATATATATATATATATATATATATATATATATATATATATATATATATACAATATTTATATATATATATTATATATATACATACACATAATACATAGATATATATATATATATATATATATATATATATATATATATATATATATATATATATATTGTCAGTGTACCATTGAGCTAAATGCCTAAACATCAGCATCTTCAAATGCTTTATTATTGTGTTACTACATATAGGTGGCACTGGGAAGTACAGCAACAAAGGACAGATGGCCCGACATTATGAAAAGCTGCAGCTGCAGTTTCAGCAGCAGAAACCCAACCAAGCTGTGATGCGTCAGCTACTGAAACTAGAGCTGTCAGGCAGAAGAGTTTATGTGGAGTCTTTGAGAGGCGATGTAGCTTCAAATACTTCAGAAGTTTGGAATGCTTATCCGTGCTTCAAGTCAGTGGATGAGGTGTGTTCACATTTGTTATGTAAGGATGTAACTTTTATTAAACTAACACGTATATATGACTTCACTTCATTAAAAATTGTATGGGTTTTAAGTTGAAATATTATTTAATTACCTTTACTATTAGTGTAACTGGAATTAAAAATATATCCTAGTTTGTTAAATATGTCAAATTGAATTGTGTAAGGAGCTAGGGGTTCAGAATAATGGGAAAAGATAATGGAAGAGAATTTCATTAATCATTTTAGAATATGCTTGTAACCTTATGTTTATAGTGTATCGAGGAAGTGCAGCGTCTGGTGGCGCCAGATGATACTGGCTACACCGAAAGGATACTGTCCAATATGGACAGTATGTGGGACAAACTCCTCTGCTACGGACTCCACATTCAGAAGTTGAAGCCCCCAAGTTCATTTGACAGTGGTAAGGTTTCGAACATTTTATTTTATCATCTGAACTTAATGAGAGGATGCTTATGTGTGAGATGTGTACAGTTGTTTACAAAGTAGGTAATTGTGACCTATATGTTCAAATTGTTTTCTTACTATAAAAAAACAGTATTGTTATCTTTGTCATAGCCTCTGAACTTAGGAATGACACATATTCTGTGGAAATTAATGTTTTAAAATATTTTTGATGAATATTGTACATTTATTTTATCATGCAATGAATGTGTGTTGAACAGATTTCAGACACCTGTTTTAGATGGGATGGTTTAAACCGCCCCATCAAATAATTATATATACACTGTAAGTTGCCTCAAATCTTCCTGCACCTCTTTGGTTAGGCATAGCTACAAAGGTGTGTTGTGTTTCAGGTGCAAAAGCATGTGTGGTGCTGAAAGGCCTTGTAGCTATGTTCCCACCCAGCAAGAAGAGCAAGAAAGCTGTCCCATTGTTTCAGCAGCTTGATGTGAGTTTGCATAAACATACTTTTATTTCAGTTAATTTCCTTAAAAAAGATGGAAAGTTTTATAAGAATAAAACATGGTTCGAAGACCCATCAGAATACTTACCTCAGTATTCACTGTGCTTGTGTCAGTAGGTAGTAAAATCCTAGCATACAATTTTAAGGTTGTCAACATATGGATGAATGGAGCTAAGGAGGATAAGCTAGCTGTCAGAGAAATGTTATTATATTTCCTGCTGACCTAACGCTAACATGGAGCAAGCGAATTCCAAAGAGATGGTGCTGCAACCAAAAAAGCCCTAGTTCCTATATTTGTTTTAACTAGCTCTTCAAAACTGAGTAGGCATTCTTACAGGAGAGAGTACTGAATGTAAATATGTTGATTGCTTAGATGAAAATGCATGATATTGGACAGGAAGCCAATGCAGACATTACAGTGGGAGAAACAAGAACACCTATCATTGCATTATACCTTATTTTTTATACGATTGTCTTTTACTGTAGATGGACGATGACGTCAGCAAAATAGTCAAGAAGACTATCGAGCCAAAGATCATCTTTGATGAAGACACCCTTTTCCTGGCAGTGGGCGGCTGCAAGCTGAAGAACTTGAAGCCCTCTGAATGGAGTCGCGCCCTCGTTGGTCAGTTGTCCATTTATTACACGTTTCATTTAACCTATGCGGTTGGACAGGACACAGCACTGCTTTTCTTGCAGACCTGTGTCCTGGAAGACAATATTCACACAAGCGACCGAACATCTGCTTTCAAACAAGCCCTGAAATCTTTTCAGGATTTTATTGGATGAATGTCGCCCCACAAATCACAGGTCTTTTGCTCTTTTTTCTCACTTTTAATTAAGGGTCATACTGGTAAAGAAAATAACTCACATTTCTAAGTATACTTTAGCACACAAAAGATGTGTCACCATCTTTTTTCTCTATAAAAACTGGTTTTACTCATTAGCTATATGGACATTTTGGGGATTAAACAGACTTTTCCAAAAAAAAAAAAATATATATATATATATATATATATATATATATATATATATTACTTTTCTGCACCAAAAATTACTTTCTTTGACCAGTATGATACCTTAATTCTAAATGTTTTGTTTGTCTGACATTCTCATAATGTGTCCTCTGTAAAGCTTGTAAAGAAATGGGGATACGATGCATGCTTGTTTTACACATTTATTAGTAATAAACATTATGTAATGGTCTGTAATGGTCTTTTTCATATACCGGGTAATCCATGAAGTTATGTAACTATATTATAATATATATATATATATATATATATATATATATATATATATATATATATATATGTATATATATATATATATATATATATATATATATATACAGGAGTGTGTGTATAGCGTTTTGCCACACAATTCTTACCCATGCTATCAACTTGATGGCAGTACAAAAACTTGTCTTAGCTCAATTTATGTGACTTTGGCATTCAGTTAATGCGTTTTGCGGGTGAACACCTCAAATACATGTCATGTATGTCATTAATGTGACGTGTACTGTAGTGATATATCTTATGGGAAAAAAGGTGGAAATTACCATTGCATTTTTTTAACAGGTTTATTTCATTCAAAGCTTATATTAAAAGCACCTAGACCCGATTCTTTCATTGCATGCTGCTTGACTGAAGCTGTTGCATGTGGAAAAAATGTCTATATATTATTCAATGTCAATAGGCTATTACATTCAGAAAGCATAGTGTAAAGACTAAAAATACTGGATCAAAATCAATGCATTAATGTTGCTTAGAATGTAACACCAGGCACCATGGAATTGCCTCATGATTATAATATACATGTATACTTAGCAAGTCACCTGTGTATTGTATATTAAATTGCATGTTTAATAAATATTAATCTTTTTAAAACATATTGTTTTTCATTTCAACATATATTGCAGGGTATACAAATGTTCTCAGAGCTTGCATGATAAGCCTCTATAATATTTATATCTTGTCATAAAGTGGTAATCAAAATGGATTTCTGTACTGATGAGTCAAGTAATCTGTTGTAATCTGTTGCAAAATACTGGGAGCTTGGGATAATGGATTTCTATAAAAAATCAAGCCCTGATTGTAAACATAACAATTATAGTAGATTTTAAGGCATGTTTCATGACAGGTTGCATTTTGGGTTAAGAAAATGTTTTCTTATTTTCAGAAATTATTGCTCACATGCAGAGATTTGAAGATTTTCTTGTTACACATACACAAGAAAGTTTTTCTTGTTCCAAGGAAAACTATTTCTGAAGTGTGTTCTTGTTGCAAGAAAAATATTCTAACTGAAAAAAGTTTCTTATTTAACACATTTTCTTGTGTGGCTCCCTAGAAAATAAGCCAAGAAAAATGTTCTTACTTATTTTCTTGATTTCTAAGAAAATTTTACTGAACAAGAAAATAACTTCGTTGACTTTTCCTGAATTAATAAACTTTTTCTTATGCCAAGAATAATTTTCTTATCAGAATTTTCTTTTATGACGCAAAAATTTTCTTGTGTGGCTCCCTAGAATTTTTAAAAGTTTTTTTTTCTTAGAACGGGAAAATTATTTCCGGCAGTGTTGACTCTTTCATCACTGTCACATACACGTTAGTCCTTTATATGTTCCAACTACTGCCACATTTCTATGTGTCTTTCCATGTCAATTTAACCAATATTTCTGATTGCACTGGTCTCTTAATTTGTTTAGAAAGTTCTTGGTATGGTAAGCATGTGTCCAAAATATGAGCGTCCTAGCTCCTGTAATTTTTGCGCTATGGCAGTTTGAAAGTTCAGACTTTTGATACATTTTGTGACAGCATTTTGAAAAATAAATAAAATTATTCATATTTCATATTTGATGGAACTATTCTATACAGTATGTAGATATGCGAAGTAATATGTCAAGGAATATGTCTTAATTGTTCCTTTGTTGACACTGGTTGTGAAACTTAATGAATCGTTAACCCTATACTTGTTTTGTATTCAGTATTTATACTTACTTACTTTGGCCTGTTTGCTCACTGGGAGCATGGACCATCGACCATGGTCCTCCACTCTTGTCTGTTTGTGGCCATTTTCTCAATTTCTCTCCCGGTGTAGCTCTACTTGTAGCCATTCAGTTACAACTCTTTATTATAAAAGTTTCTTTGCTCTTCTAACTGTCATTGTTAGATTGATAGCATTGGTGAGTTTTGGGGCATATTTTAGACGTTGCCTCTATTTGTTAACTCATGCATTACAATGTTTCCCCTCCACATATCAACAACCTTGTGAAAAAAACACGGACAAGAACACACTGAAGATAGATTGATTGGTGGTAGATCACAAGACGGAGGTTCATGAAGTCAGTTATTATTATGTTGAATATCATAAAGTGGTTGCACTAACAGTTTTGTGATAAACTATACACTATTAATAATAACTATGCCAGTACCGTTTGATTGTGTTGGGAATCGGTTTGATTTTCCTAATTGATCATCTGTTTGGCCGAACTGATCGAGCATTGATTACATAATCAGTTCATAGCAGCCATTGTGGGAAATAGTTTGTATCTTCAACAACATCCAACTTTGTTGGGCCATAATATAATGGTTTGTATCCAATTCCGTAATAGGTGGGGGGGGTTCTCAAAACGAACTTAGTGTTAGGGAGGTGTACAGGCCAGCATTACAAAGTGTGACAAGAGGGTGGGGGATCTCAAAAAACGCAAACAGCCATACTTTATGGAAGGCTCCTAAGGCTTGGAATAGGGATGAAACGTTTAGATAACTCATGAAACGGGAAAAAATTCATCTACTAGATTGTTATACTGCTTATAAAAAGGTAAAGGTACGTTGGTATATAGCACGGAATCCAGTCCTTGGGACTTTTCAAAGCGCGTTACACTCCCTGGCAGACCTGTTCATTCCAACGCCATTTGGACTTCTCTGGGAAGCATTCTGCAATTGCTGCACGAAGACTATTCGTTCCGATATCCATCTGTTTGTAGCCAGGTACTCATTTATACAGCTGAGTGAACTGTGGCAAAGTGGGATGAATGAAATTGGCAAAGCTTCGAAACGGCGGCAAGAGGATGGGTTTTCTCGATTGAGAGCCCCCGTTCTAACCGCTACGCCACCGCGCCCCACGCCCCACGCCCCTCTACTACATAGTACAATATGAGTAAATCATAACATGTTTCATATGGAGATAATTTACAATTATATAAATTGTGAACACAAGTAGGATGAAGTATATGTTTGAGTGGCACACTCCAGTATGTAACAGGAATCCATAAAGACCACAAACAAACCCATATAATTATCTATGTGTGATTATCACCTCTGATGAAATGGTCCCACTTATTTAATATAAAACCAAAACATTGCAGAGTCTGTGACTTTGGATCTGCTTCATTTCTCATAATCCACAGATTGTTTAAAAATAGTAAAAATTGTTTGTGTTTACAAGAGACAAAGTAATCATTTATTTAGTTATAAAGATGGAGAGATATCTTACATTGTGGGTGATCTTACATTGTTGATATTCACCTGGTCCCTTAGTTAACATATCGTTTGTGGTGGTAGAGTACAATTCCACAACAAGACTTGGGGACCATCTCTGAGGACACAAACTGGGAGTTAGAGGAAAGACAGGCCGTGTACATCACATTGGTGTAGTAATTGCCAGGACAAACTACACAATGATTGTAATGAAAACATTCAAGTATAAGTCACATGTCTGATATGTAACCAAGAAACTCGCTAAGGTTGTCTTTACTTTGAATATGATGTAATATGTGTTTATGAAACAATATTGTAGGAATTATATATGAATGTAGTCATCTCTCTCCCATAGGTTTATCCAGTCTCCACCAATGTCATTTTTCTTGGTTTTCCATCAACGAACTGCTGGCGAACCAAAAAGTGAACTCAGCCTTCAGCACTCGGTTGAATTATGTTGCCGAACGTAAGTTGATCTTTGATATATTCCCACTGTCAGTGGCTTTCTTTGAATTCCTCTCACCTTCCTTGTTTACAGCTCTATTTGGATTTATTTTATGGGTCAGGTTTTAGACGTTGCCTCTGTTTGATAACTCACACATTATACTGTTTCCCCTCCACATATCAAAGAACTAGCAGTCACAAACCTAAACCATCCTGAAACGACATTCACAGGAGGCTGGTTACCTACAGTAAACAATTGTGAAGTGTCCAGTCTCTCTAGGTAAATCTCACTAACAATTCTATGTTCAATTGTCATGTAGGACAAATCTTGAAAATTAATGGGCTATTGTGCAAAGTCAGAGACATATTTTCATACAATGTATTCTTAAGGATATTTAAGCATTGTATGGTTAATCAGTGTTGTGTGACACATGGGTCATTCTGTGCCAACTCACATAACTTTCAGATACTTTCCCAGGTGAACCTCTCAGATTTCAATGAAAATATCCTAAAAATACATTTAGTGGTAGAATGGAGCTGTGCAACATTTCAAGCCTCAACTCCAGATAGTTTTTCAGGAATTACATTTTATGTTTCTGGCAATTTTATAACCCCATGTTTTGTCACTGAATACAGACAGGAAGCTGGAAAATGTCATATTTAGTAAAAGGCTTTCAGAATATCCAAATCCTTATCCTTCCAAAATAGTGTAGCTATAGCCAGTGTCAAGTTATAGGCATCCCAACACGAGAAAACAAGTATATTACAAGTGCCCATGAACTCATCACAAGCACCCATGTTGCACATATCTGATGTTTACGTATAGGAAAATTACCCACCATAAAGCATAAGTCAAGCACACTATTTCATCATTGTATAACTAGGGTCTAAAGTTTGAATTTGATTAAAAATACTGAAAATACACATTAATGATAGTGGACAGTTGACCATGTTAGCCACTCAACAATGTTATAAGACGTCTTAATGTGCTTTTTAGATGAATATTAGCACCAACATCAGGTATTTGTAAGGAACATTTTTATTCAAACTAGATATATATGTGATTTGTATTTTGTGTTACATAGACTATTGAATATATCACTATAAGCTACAACCAGAAATAATTATAGTATGGTGACGTAGTTTGTATACATTTTGTGGACATTCTATGACTGTATAAAAATTATTTATATCGGGCATAGAGATATATATATAATGTATATATATATATATATATATATATATATATATATATATATATATATATATATATATATATATATATATACACCACCTCATTGGGTTCTCTCAATTAAATTCCATAACAAACAATAATCATAGAATAGATGCAACATTATTTTAGTCACAAATTATTTTGATGTAACATCATCAGCCTGAATATCATACCCTGGCTGGAGACATCCAATTAACTATAAGGGCTAACTTTGTTAAACTATATGGTAATGCAAAGAAAATAACCCATACTATAAATATAAGCAAGAAAAGGCCACACATAATGTACCCCATCAGAGACGCAACAAAACCTGTAAGTGAACCAGTTAACGTGGATTGGGCCATATACACACCTGATCATATTAACTCACCTGACATGATTAATAATTATATGTCACATATATATTAGGAACAAATCTAATGATTAGCACTTTTTATGGGGGCAAGATATAACAGGGAGTCCATATTTTGCTGTGATATTTTGACCTCTGGGCCCAAATATCACCTTGGTCAAAATCTTAATCTCACACCGGCATTAAAATCTTCCCACTTTGCACAGATGGTTGCTGCATTGGCCACAACAAAACTTGACATGTCATTGGTGCTGCTGGCGCCACCTAGTGACAGTGAGAAGTGGAAGATCATCCAGGATGTCAGACATATATATTCCTCAGGTTACTTGATGTCATGGATCGGTGTACTTTCTTGGTTACGTAAGGGCAAATAGGTTTGTTTGTTTGGTTTAGAAATGTTCTCAGTGAAACACTATAAAATAGTTTTGGCTGTAGAATGGAGGTTTACAAACATGACATGATATTGACCTTGTCATTCAGCGTGCAGTATAAACATGATATTTCAGGCGAAACATTCTAATTAAACATGTAACGGCCAAATTATATTAATAAATTATAGTTCATTATAACATGTTTAGCCAGTAATTTATATGAATTTTATTAATTAGCAATAGTTATCTTATTTAAATATATTGGCTTAATATTTCTAACTTGTTTGTACCGTGAAAACCAGTGCAATCTGTAAACGTATCTGAATATTTCATGCAATCAATTGAATGTACGAATGAAGGATTACTGAAACTGGTGTTTATCACTGGTATGTAACTTGTTCTTTCAGTACTTCAGTTGTCAACTGACCGCTACGGAGGTCATAGTGCACATGTGCATTGATTTAACAAGATTTAACAAGATTTGCCATCCAAGCCAAAGGCCCAGATGGCAAGTGGACAAGGAAGCCATTGGCTTATCGAGAGTCCAACAATGTTCATCTACTTATAGCCCGCCCTCCTGAGATATGTGCCAACCTTGTTTTTAAACATATTCACGCTGCTAGCAGTTACACAATCTGTAGACAATTTGTTCCATTCATTTATTGTCCTCTGTGAGAACGAGTGCTTCCTGATGTCCAATCTACATTGATCCTTTACGAATTTTACCTCATGTCCTCTAGTTCTGCTATCCTTCTTGAGTGAGAAAAACATATTTCTATCAATATTTTCATACCCATTCAATATCTTAAAAACTTCAATCTGATCTCCTCTTAACCTCCTTGTCTCTAGAGTTGTTAAACCACATTCTTTCAGGCGTTCTTCATAACTAAGGTCTCTCAGTTCTGGAATCATTTTAGTTGCTCTCCTTTGTATGCGTTCAAGCGTATCTATATCCTTCTTACGATATGGTCTCCATGCTTGTATACAGTATTCTAAATGAGGTCTAACTATTGCTTTATAAAGAGGTATAATTAACTTTTTTCCCTTGTATGTTATGTTTCTTCTAATCAATCCAAGAATTTGATTACCCTTTGAAGCTGCAATACCACACTGCTCTGAAACTTTCATATCAGCGCTTATTGTAACTCCTAAGTCCTTTTCTTTTACAGTAGTACCCAGAACAGTATCTCCCATTTTATAGTTTACATTCAAGTTCCTATGTCCTCTATGTAGGCATTTACATTTCCCAAAATTGAACAACATCTGCCATTTCTCAGACCATTTCACTAATCTGTCTAGATCGTTTTGTAAATGTTGTTTATCACCATCAGTATTAACCTTTCTAAACAGTTTTGTGTCATCCGCAAATTTCAGTACGTTACTTGTTATACTGTCGTCCAAGTCATTGATATAAATTAAGAATAATATAGGTCCTAATACTGATCCTTGAGGTACCCCACTCAAAACCGATTTCCAATTTGAAACTTCTCCATCTACTACAACTCGTTGTCTTCTGTCAGTCAGCCATTGTTCTATCCAGTCAGTTATGCTATCCCCGATACCATGGGCTTTTAATTTAAGTAGTAATCTTTGATGTGGCACTTTGTCAAAAGCTTTCTGAAAATCTAAGTAGATAAGTAGATAGATTGCTGTCACCAATGGCAACCACTGGCCACCGAAAGGAAATGTACACAGAACACAAGCATCGATATTATCACCTTCAGTGGTGAAGCTTCGTTACAATTGGTTGATGCAGTGCATGCTGGGAAGTCAGTTGTGGGAATAAATTCATTGCATGGCACCATCTTGTTTGACTGTGATAACACGATAGTGTCACCTTCAGTGGTGAAGATTCGTTACAGTTGATGCCTGCAATGCCTGCTGGGAAGTCAGTTGTGAGAATAAATTAATGTTGTAACACGATCTTGTTTGACTTGTGATAACACGTCTATAGCCGGGAATATTAGTGAGTGGTTATGTTGTGAGAAAGTGGACCAATTTGTGCAGACCTTGTGCCTAAGATTTGGGGACCAATGTGGACCGGATGAAATGTTTTGTTGGGGGCTTGGCTCTGACTATTCGTTCACCTATCGATGACTGTCTATAGCCATGTACTCATTTAGACAGCTCAGTGAACTGGAACAATGTGGAGAATCGGGTGTTTACAATAAAACATTAATTAATTAAAATACATTACATTAGTGAATATAATTATTACAATACAAGCATTACGTAAGATAATAATTCTGTTCTGCAGATTAGTGGGTGGGTCATGTCAGCACACCTCGTTATTCACCAAACCACGTAGTACTTTGTTTTAAAACTGTTCTACGGTAGCATCTAAATCGAGCATATGAACCCGCAAATTGAACTCATTTGCGTCGATATGCCCCAGTCGTGTGTGGATATGCCCCAGTCGTGTGTGGATATGCTCCAGTAGAAGGTGGGGCATGTCAGCACACCTCGTTATTCAACAAACCACGTAGTACTTTGTTTCAAAACTGTGTTCTATGGTAGCATCTAAATCGAACATATGAACCCGCAAATTGAACTCATTTGCGTCGATATGCCCCAGTCGTGTGTGGATATGCTCCAGTCGTGTGTAGATATGCCACAGTCGTTTGTGGGTATGCCCCAGTCGTGTTTGGATATGCCCCAGTTGTGTGTGGATATGCCCCATTCATGTGTAGATATGCTCCAGTTGTGTGTGGATATGCTTCAGTCGTGTGTAGATATGCTCCAGTCGTGTGTGGATAGGCTCCAGTCGTGTGTGGATATGCTCGAGTCATGTGTAGATATGCTCCAGTCGTGTGTAGATATGCTCTAGTCGTGTGTAGATATGCTCCAGTCGTGTGTGGATATGCTCCAGCCATGTGTAGATATGCCCCAGTCGTTTGTGGATATGCTCCAGTCGTGTGTGGATATGCTCCAGTTGTGTGTAGATATGCCCCAGTCGTGTGTAGATATGCTCCATTCGTGTGTGGATATGCTCCAGTCATGTGTAGATATGCTCCTGTCGTGTGTATATATGCTCCAGTCGTGTGTAGATATGCCCCAGTCGTGTGTGGATATGCTCCAATCGTGTGTAGATATGCCCCAGTCGTGTGTGGATATGCTCCAGTCATGTGTAGATATGATCCAGTCATGTGTAGATATGCTCCAGTCGTGTGTAGATATGCTCCAGTCGTGTGTGGATATGCCCCAGTCGTGTGTGGATATGCTCCAGTCGTGTGTGGATATGCCCCAGTCGTGTGTGGATATGCTCCAGTCATGTGTAGATATGCTCCAGTGCAGTAAGCTTATTTACACACCGTGACGGTATGACGTAGATGTTACACCTATGTGGATAGTCATCAACTTACCGATATTTCATTATGGAGGGGTGTGACAGGAACCCAGGGTGTGGCAGGAACCCAGGGGTGTGGCAGGAACCCAAGGGTACTCAAAACATTGCCAGTATATAATCGTTGATAATTTGTCTAACTGAACCTCCATCAACGCATTTTAGACTTCTGTCAAAATTATACCTTTTCAAGTTGAGCGCATTGAAATATACACTACTGAACGTGTAAAATATGCACTGTTCCATGATACAGAGTAATTCACTAATATATTTGATTCATAGATCAATGGGACCTCTCAGTGTCTACCCTTTGTTGTGTACTATTTACCCTTGCGTTGTGTTTGTCGACGTGCGTTGTACACGGAAAACATACACATAACACGTGGACTTTGTCTCAAGGATGGTCTGTGCTAGAAATGTATTGAGTTGCCCCCCCCCCCCCCCGGTGGGAGGTTGGCCTAAGATAGGTGGGAAGTGGCATTTTGAGGTGGGATGTGTTAAAGACTACATTTATGATGGTTTGTGTAGGTTAAATGGTCGTGTATCTTGAAGTGTATAATTATAATGTTTTTATTATTTGTCCTTTTGATTGTCTTCGTCACGTGACTTTTCGTGTGGACTGTAGTTGAGACAGACCAATATCACGCATCCACTTCACCAAATTTATATCCATTGTGTTATATAAACTACAGCTGATTATGTTTATGTTATTTATATGGGCGCATTTGACCCCAAACAATACTTATGAATATACCTAACATTTGACCCCAAACAATACTTATGGATATGCCTAACATTTGACCCCAAACAATACTTATGGATATACCTAACATTTTACCCGAACCTATACTTATGGATATACCTAACATTTGACCCTAAACAATACTTATGGATATACCTAACATTTGACCCCAAACAATACTTATGGATATACCTAACATTTGACCCCAAACAATACCTATGGATATACCTAACATTTGACCCCAAACAATACTTATGGATATGCCTAACATTTGACCCCAAACAATACTTATGGATATACCTAACATTTTACCCGAACCTATACTTATGGATATACCTAACATTTGACCCTAAACAATACTTATGGATATACCTAACATTTGACCCCAAACAATACTTATGGATATACCTAACATTTGACCCCAAACAATACCTATGGATATACCTAACATTTGACCCCAAACAATACCTATGGATATATCTAACTTTTGACCCGAAACAATACTTATGGATATACCTAACATTTGACCCGAAACTATACTTATGGATATACCTAACATTTGACCCCAAACAATACTTATGGATATACCTAACATTTGACCCCAAACAATACTTATGGATATACCTAACATTTGACCCCAAACAATACCTATGGATATACCTAACATTTGACCCCAAACAATACTTATGGATATACCTAACAAGCTGTATGATGTTCTGCAGCCTGAAACTTACCATTGCAGTTCGTAGTCTGTTCTGTAGTGCATGATAAACGTCTTAATTATTTGCGACGGGTCTTAATTAGAATTACGACGAGTCACAAATATTTACGTCATGTCGTCAACATAATTGCGACGAGAGGGTATTCCGTGTTTTGACGGACCCAGGCTTCCATAGATTGCGGCTTCCGGTGTCACTGTCGGTACTGCCGCTCCCAGCGCCTCTGGTGGCAGGGTGCGGGTGGTCGTGGGGAGGGTGTAAGTGTAGTAGTTGGCACAGCCCTCCTACCCGGGTAATGCCCGGGCAATGGAGGTGAGGAATGTGTCTAGCAACGCGACACCACGAATTGCTGAAACGCCATTATCCCCGTTAGCTGTTGGGGCAATTACCCCCCTCGTTGCAGTTCCTGGTGCATTACCCCCCCCCCGCACCCGCGTTTCTGGCTATTTTCTGTGTCCAAGGTGTTGTAAGCCTCGACAAACACATACTGACTAGTCAGAACTAGTCGCTATTCCAAGATAGACGAGTAACCTGGCTTAATCTTGTTGTTGACCTTCCTGACTTCGGCCACTACACCTGTTACAGACTGGGTGGATCCCTGGCCAACGGGATTCACCCACTCTAGTTTGACAGTGGAGTCACTGCTCCCTCACATTTCCGTATGAGGGAGAAATCACGAGAGAGGGGGCTGGAGTTGTCTCTGTTGCAATACTACGTCCGATCACGGTCATTGTCTCGGGGGGGGGGTGGGGGAGGGGGCGTTACGATCATTTACATGATCCGCATGTCACGCGTCATTGACATGTTCCGTATCCCGCCCGTACGATCGGTCGTCACGAAGGGTACCTCTTGATGTTCCCCGCTGACGGTGTTGACGGTCGTCTAGAGCTATGCTGGTGACCCCTCCGCCGTGCTCCAGGTCGTCATGTTCGGTGCTGGTAGAGCCGCTGTCAGAGCTGCTGCTTCTACTCCGGCGCCGATGCTTCCGACTCGCTTTAACCACCTCCCTCCGCTTGCGTAGTGTGCAAGATATACCTTCCCGTTACATTCAAAACACATGAGTGGAGATGGCGAGATGTCTCCTCTTATGTGCACACTCTCGCGATCGTTCTGTTTTCGAGAGGTTACGAAGGCCAGCCGAAGACGCGTGATTGCCCAATTACTACCAAAGGAGTAGAGACTGCATTCGCGAGGTTCAACAACAATGACTATTTCCAGGCAAACTTCTGAAGTACGGACCTGCCGAACTTTCCAGACACATTGCCGACATGTTCAACGAAGTCTTCGAGAAACATCTCTCACTGGAAGTAGGACAGGGGTGCTTGCGGTCACCGCTTTCCGATCCATGTGGCCTCTTTGGCTGCGAACACAACACGTCAACGAGCAACTCCGATTGCGTTTATATAACGCATTCGTGCGCCCAGTGTTGTTGCACAACGCGGTGCGTGGGGCCTGACGGTTTAGGAAACGGAAAACTATATAACTTCCATCGGAAGCAGTTCTGCTCACTCATCGGGATTCAGTGGCCACACTGGATAAGTAACTTGAAGTAGTATGAACGGTGTCGGTGCCGTCAAATAAGCACAGATGTGACGGACATGCGACGGCGCCTCTTCGGCCACATCCTACGTATGGACGAATAGACGCCCTCAAACCAAGCAGTGTCCGCCTACTTCCAAACGGACGGACTCCGTGGTTATCGCGGCCGACCCAGAACCGGCCTGCCCAGCACCCTCGACACCGACCTGCAGCAGATCGACCTGCGACTGACGACCAGAGTCGACGTGGACCAACTGTAGCAGCTGCCGTACAAAACACAACGTCAAACTCCACCTCAACTGATTTAACCTATATTAAATCTAGTTCGTTGATTTCCAAATATGTATCGTGTGAACACTTTATGTAACACCCATGCACAGTCGATTTAATAAAAATGCTAAACAAATTTTAAATCATTGAAATAATTCACTTTAGTCGTTGGATCTGGTAAAGTTTAAAATAGCGGTTATTCAAAATGGCAAACACTGCGCGGGTCAATGTCGATTACATGACAAAGTTACTACCAATGGAGATACGTGAGTTTCCAGCGATTCCATTTTTACTTCACTCAATTTTTGACCAAACACTAAGTAATTTAATTGTTTGTCTGATTATTTCACAAAAAAATACACACAAAGTTGTATAAACGAGCTAGCAGGAGGAGCCGATTAACAAATGCAGATCGATATTGACAATATTGAGATAATAAAAAAAACTTAATTAGAAATACTTGATATTTAGCTAAATGAGAATACATTGTCAAAATGATATTAACAAATGGATGTAAATAACATTGTTATGTGACGCTATGAATTACATGTTGCGTGGTCGAGGAAACACTGGCCAAATACGCACTTTGTTCGTATGTCTATAGTTGAATTAACCTTTTTGGTATAACGCTATCCTGTGAGTACCATTGCATAGTTTTGAGTGTCCCCTGTCCGAATATGGAACCAATTATGCGGGAAAATACAAGACTAGCTAATCAGAACAACATTCGTAGGGTCAACGACTATGCTTGTCGCTGCCAGGTCACGAGATTTTTTGTGTAGGTGGTCACTGTATATATATATATTTATATATATATATATATGTTGACACACGGGTGACGTCATCAGTAGCGTTACCTTATATAATTAGCTATATTTGAGCGAGAATATTTTACAATACCCCAGTAACAGTGAATTTTTTTATTTTGTTCATTTTTACCTCGATGAAAATTCACGCTTATTGAAGTTTCAATGTCTACTATTAAATCATCTCTATTTTAATTAATTTGTTAATAACATACAGTATAATCCTCCACTTTTTGGCGGTTTTTTTTTAGATAGATATAAATTTTACATTTATTATATTATAAATATCGTTTTTGTGAGTATTAATCCAGTTTGGGTTCATGGAATGAAACTATAAATGTAATGGTAGTAGTTAGTGGAAGTTTCTGAATACGCCAATCCGGAGGCCATGTGTCTGAACGACTTCCGGTTGCGCGCGCAGCCAATCAGAGCGCCCCCTGACGGTTGTAGGAACACCACAAACCGTACGCAGCGCCCCCTTGCGACTGTAGGAGTACCGAAAGATAACCAGTAGCCATCGATAGTGGACATAGGAACAGCGGTCATTAATAGTATAGTTAATAACTGATATGAATGAGTAAGTTAACAGTGGTCATTAACAGGGTCATTAAAAACTGAGATCAAAGGACCTAACGAGGAGACGAGAAACGAACAAAACACGGTATCGTACGAGTGCACACGTATTTTATTGAACAAGCAGCAGCAGCAGCATGGCGATACAATATGGGTAGCGTGTAATATCACGACGACGATGAAGATGAGGCGACTTGCGGATGTTGACCATCACGCCAGAGGTCGCGAGCTTAGGGGTGTCTCCACCTTGCCAGAGACTCGAGGGTGACGATGAGGTGACCTGCGGATGTTGACCATCACGCCATGTACGAAGTGTGATAGTACACTCTACCTTGTCGCATCTGTTTAAGCCAATCAAACACGCGGCAATCGTTAGCAACTAGATCGGTGCCGAACACGTTGATAAAAGTTCTCATTGGCAAGCCGTTACAACGAAGCAATACATAAGCTACGCAATATTGTCCACAAACGTTAGACAGAGGACTCTGAAGCCTCTTGCTATTATGAGTCCACTCGGAACAATGTTCGTTCATGAAGGTGCGGAAGGCCGCGTGACGTGGCGGCAGGCCGTTCGAGCAGAAGTAATCGCCGCGTCCGTCGGCAGCCAGGTACAGCGCTATCCAATGTTCGCCCGGTTCGTCGCCGTCGTCGGTGTTGCACACGAAGGCCGCAGGTAGAACGCCGTCTATCGTCGCGGCAGTCCGTCTTTGGGTACGACACCGCGAAATATCGATCTGGTGCACGGGTCCGTCGCCAGTAGTCGGGCGATCTGCAGGGTGTCCATCTCAGTAGTCGAAGATGACGTTGCGACTCTTGTCGATTTCCAGCACGGACTCGAATTCGGCGTAGGCTATGACGTTCACGGTGGTCTGCAGCGCGGCGCGGAAATGAAGTTCTATGCGCAGGTTGCCCTTTTGTACCAGATGGAAGCAGGGGCAATCGCACTGGTCGGGGGTCAGGTCGAAACCGAAGAAGGTGTAACCGTGTCGGTAGTCGTCGCGAGTGAGACCGTTCCCCTCGTCCTGCCATATCTTACCGGTCGAGGTGAACAGGCTCATGTAGCTCCTGACGAAGAGGTCTTCTTGGAAATTGGGCTGAAAGGGTTTGGAGGGTATCTGTCGTCCGTCCACGTACACCGCGTGGAAGCTTATGGCGTTGTTCTTGGCGTAAAACGGATTATTGGCGTACGCACCGTTGTAGGCATCGTTATCGATGCAGCACAGCACCAGACGTTTCGGCAGAGTGCCGAGGAACAGGTTCTCGTGCGTGTGCGACCGAGCACCCGCGGGAATGGAGTACACCTTGCAGTCGACGGACCGCATCGGATACTTGACCGTGCTCTTCTCGAGAGCCTTGATGTGGGCCATCTGCACGGTGGGATTGAGGGTGGCCTTCTTGACAAACAAGGTGGCATTGACGATTTTGATCCTGTAATCGGGGTCGGCTCCACCAGCAATAAGCGCAAACGAAGCCTTATTGCGCACCAGTCGGATCTTGACATCGACGCCGTTGATCAGGAATTCATCTTGCAGAAACAGGTCCACGTGTAGACGACCTATCAAGTCGACCACTCGACTCCGTACGATGTGCTCTCGTCGAGCCACGAACCCTGCGTTAGCCGCGGCTCCGTCGACTAACTCGACGGCATCCATGTGAGTGGCCGTGTCCTTGTACCACAGCTGACCCGTCAGCTGCGTGCCCTTGGCATCGGCACCATAACTCAGCAGCGTCTCGATGAAGGCACGATACGCGTACGTGTTAGTCGATTGGGTCACGAGCGTGCCGTTCAGGGAGACGTCGACCTGACCGAACAGCGAATGCAGCCAGTTATTCACCGGTCCCACGGGGTCGGCCAAGTCGAGATCGTCCCCGTTGGCTCGCGTCACCTTCACCTGCACGTGTAGCATCGTGTTGGCGAGATCCAGGTAATCGTCTCTCGATCCAGGTATCAGGAATTCTATCGGTCCACCAGAGTCCAGAGAGGCCATAGATTGATGTTCCACCACGTGACTGTCGACGATACTGGTCTGAGTGGGGGGTACGGTAAAGAGATCCAGCTCGGTCTTGACCCCTTAGTACGACTGTTTATGTACGAACGCCATCTTTGTCGTCGAATATGTCGGCCTCGCGTTTCTTAGACGTCTGTCTTGTGCGCCGTCTCTTCGCCGTAGTGACGCTTCTCTTAGCGGGTGCTCGTTTTATACGTTTACGAGATCGCACGCCAGGGATCTCAAGGTTACGCAGCATGCCCTTACCAGCGTCCGTGATGCGTCGTTTGGCAGCCGTTTTTATGTTCTGACCAGATAAGACGTCGTCAGCTATACGAATGCCGGTCTTCAACGCTCCCTTACCCAACGCCACGGCACCTCTCTTGATGAGTGGCATGGCGCTGCGCAGCAGACCACCGAACAGACTGCCCAGTCCGTGACCTCGCTGGTATTGTGCACCGGCGAAGTAGGGCAGCGCACCACCCGCCTGACGCGCGTAATAGTCGTTGTAATTCATCGTCAGAACAGTCCGGTCCTACGCCGTCGAAAATGAAGCGTCACCGTCACTCTACCGAACTCGAATGGCACGCGCCGTCCGGTGTCGTCTCTTATATCCACCTCTATGGCCCCGAACTCCGTGCGCAACAGAGGAACGTAGTGAACGTTAGTGAAACGATCGGACACTGTGGTGCCGTGACCTCCGCGAACCGGGAGGCATCGCAACAACGGCACGAGACTGTCGCCGACGATGCGAGACTCCACGACGTCCGTGTAGACGTAGATGGTGTCGAACCCTTGATTCATGTTCACCACGGTAGTGGCCTCTTGACGGAAAGAGTACGGGCTACCGGCAGTCTGTGGTTTGTCGGGTGGCAAAGTAACGGTGGCCGATGGTATGAGACCTATCTTCTTCGGTGGATAGGCCCGATTTGTGTCCTCTCCTACTCTCGGGTGGGTGTACACGCTGGTATCCCTATCGCTCGTTGGACTGGTGACAAGCGACGGGTAGAATCCCAAAATGGTACCCATTGCACTCTGGTACGGCATGCTGAAGTCGGTGCCCGGTGACATGTGCAACGTCATTTTCTGAGTGATGGGACTGTAGCTCATTTTAGCCCGCGTCTTATCCGTCGACATGCGTTTCAGCGCCTTGTTGACGTGGTTCAACAATACGTCAGGACTGCGGTAATACCCAGCCTCGATCTTCGCACACGGGGTAAGACCCACAGGAATGCGCTCGTTGAGGTAGAACCAGGTGTCGTCCTCTCGAACGTTGTACCACGTATGCGGGTACTGGATCTCTGCCAGTCCGCACTCCCATTCGCCAGACACCGATATGCGTTGAGGCAAGTCCGTGATGTAATGGGCCAAGGTGTTATCGGGGTGCACCTTCATGGAAGCGTTGCTAGGTAGCGTCAGATAGAAATCAGTCGCCATTGCGTCTCAAAGTGGGATTGGGCAGCAGGTAACCCAACGAACTGCTCAACAGAGCCGTCCACAGATTAGAATTCGCGTGACCTGTCGTCAGGTTGTAAATGCTGATCAGACTGACCGTGTACAAGACGACGACCTGATACAGAAACACTATCTCCTCTTTGGGACATACGGTACCGAACAGATGCCAGGGAGCGCTGTATTTCTCGCTCGATGCACCGTCAGTACAATCCTCTTGTTCTTCCTGCTCCACCTCCTCCTCCGCCTCGTCTATGATGGTGGTGCAGGTCTGTGGTGTCGTGTCTTGTGTCATTTCTCGAATGAAGTGTCGCCATACGCGCGGCTAGTCTTTATAGTGGAGTGGACGAGTGCCCTAGCATCGATCCAGCTGTTGAATTTGGAGGGATAGCCGAACCATTTCACCAAAGCCTCCTTTCGTCTACCAACCGTACGGCGTTGCAGTACCGCTCCAACGCGGTACACTCTATCGACGGGTACCGACACCTTCTGCAGCTCCAGTTCGTAGAAGGTGCCGTCCAGCACTTCGCCGAGATCGTCCCGCAACGGTACACGGGTGGATCGGAGGGGTGAACCTCGTGTATCGTGAACATCTCTTCGCTCCAGTTCGTGTCGTATCCCTTTTCGAACGTGCCTTTGTACTTGCTGACGCGCACGCGATCCGACACGTGCAACTTCGGCACGCCCTTACCGTCGTGACCGTACAGACGTTGCCACACCTTTTCTTGATTCTTTCCATTCACATTTGACGGAGCCATACCGATGCTGCGGTGGTGGGTGTTGTTATACGATCGCACCAAGTCCTGCAGGACGTCGATGTAACGCCACGTCTGGTTTTTCGTGAAGTATCGCCACATGCGCGTCTTCAACGTTCTGTTGAATCGTTCCACGACGCTCGCCTTCGTCTCCGCGTTGTGCGTGGAGAAGTGATGGATGCCGTACTTCGTCAATAGAGCCTGAACGGATTTATTCAGAAATTCTTTGCCTTGATCTGTCTGCAACGTCTTTGGCCAGTTGTCGAAAAACGTGGCTTGCAGCGCTGCCACCAACGACGCCGCGGACTTGTTCTTCATGGGAACACACCATGCCACTTTCGAGAAGACGTCGATCACCGTGAGGAGACAGGTCATACCTTCGTTGTCTTTTTTCAACTTCGACATGTATACGAGATCGGCCTGCCACTGGTGATGTATACCACCCACGATGACGCGGCGTCTCTGGAAATGACGTCTCGCTGGTTTGTGTAAGGTGTAGGCGTCCTGTTCCGACAACCATTCTGCGACGAATTTCTGCCGCATGCGCGTGACGCGTCGCAAGGCACCGACTCCGCCATAACTGCCTACCCTCTTTGGATCGAAATAGACCTCACTCATGGGTTGTTCTCTTCTCCGCGCCATCAAAAGAGGAGGAGGACCGATGCGTTGACGGGGGCTGTGACGTTGACTCCGGAGTACGAATGCTGACGAATGACGAGGAGCACGCCGACGTATAGTAGGACACACGCTATGGCACACACAACGCTAGCGGTGGAACAACAACAGTCTAGAGGCGAAACCATAGTCTGAATAACACCTGTTGTATAAGAATTCCGGCTGCAACGTCACCAAGCAAGGTAAGTCCGCTAAACAATATCGCAGCGACGACGGAACGGTACGCTTCCAGTGGATCGGTTGGCATGACGAATACTGTACTACGGATACGCGACGTACCACCTTATAAGTCGTCCCAACCAGCCAATGACGACAAAGCGTGGGGTGATTCGGGGGGTGGGGTGGGCATGGAATATTCCATTCGACGGCGCTGACGAGCGAGGGGTGTCCAACTTAGTAATCTTCGTGCACTGCCAGCAGCAGCACGAGGAGTAGTAGCTGACCGCCGAGAGGGAGTGGCCGTCGTCGCATGTCGTATGTAGGCTTTCCTGACGGCGTTACCGACCAACTCCATGGGTAGGTTGATGGCACGGAGTTGTCGTGCGAATGGCTGCCAACCCGTCCGATCTGTCTTTCTCTTACGCAACAGATCATTAACGAGATCCACCACGTTACTTCCGACAACCGGCACGCCCTCGTGTATAAGTTCACCGCGAGCGGTCCACGCGACACCTCTCTTGAGATGCTCCATCAAACGTCTGGCTTTGGCCTGCATTGTCTTGGGAACGGTGTCCAAGACGGTGGCCTCTAGTCCGCTACTAGGAGCTCGTACTGCACCCTCCGACCCCGGCCCCGGCTCCACCCCCGGTCCCGGCCCCGCCATCGACTCGTTCACCGTGACCACCCGTACCGGTTCCTTGACGTGTTTATCGGCCAAGACGTTGTACCGCTGCAACACCTGATTATACAGTGTCACTTTGGTCCCGTCGTCTAGGTCCTTTCTATCGAGGATGGTCTTCATATCGTCATCGAGGGCTTGCACCTTCTTGCCTAAGGTGTCGGTTGCGGGTGGTTGGGGTGAACGAAGCGTGTCCAACAGTCGCGAGTCCACCAAGGCCATCT
This sequence comes from Lamellibrachia satsuma, assembly GCA_033239005.1. Taxonomy (NCBI): domain Eukaryota; kingdom Metazoa; phylum Annelida; class Polychaeta; order Sabellida; family Siboglinidae; genus Lamellibrachia; species Lamellibrachia satsuma. Next base: position 3,136,881 of record BSQZ01000003.1, read on the forward strand.
TGCGTGCGTGTTCCATGTATCTACCTCTTGAGCAGCACCTCTCGGAGCAAGGATAGAAAGACCGAACTTGCCAACGGTGCTAGGAAGGCCGATAGGAAACCTCCGCTCTGTCCCGCGCCAACCTGCGGATGCAGCAAGATGCGTCTTCTCCTGGCAGCGGGCGTTCGTCTCTGAGCCAACTCGCGTAACTTCGTCCTGTATTTACTCAAACGTCGCCTCTGTAATTCGGTCAATGGAATGTTCTTTTTTAGTATGTTGTAGGCACACTCGGCTAGTGCACACAGCAGGTCGGCGTTGGCGATGATGGCCCTTTTCAGTTTGTTGCTCTTGATTCTGTTCAGAGCCTGTATGCACACGATGTGTCTCTTCACCAGGTCAGACATGATGCGAATGAAGAGACTATCCACGCACTCGGTCTTTTTATACCTTTGGCAAGTACACGTACTGAACACCGTCGTCTGGAAAGATGGCCATGCGCAGACGCATGTCCTCGGGCGTGTCCTGTTTGAGATCGACCAATAGATAACCGTACGGTACCGACGTGGCGTCTTTAAAAGCCTCCTGAACGAACTCGACGCGTCCCGGATACATCTGCCGAGCCAAGTGCGACATCTGCGATGCGTCACGAGGATTCTTGAACACCACCATGTACTGAGAATTCAGACTGATGGTGCGACTCTCTTTGTTTTTAGGGAAAAGGTTCTGTACGAGATACAGCACGGACGTGTTCCTGTGGTGACTTTTTTAAGTGAACAAGGTCGTGACCCGTTCGTCCGTCTCTGCCGTGAGATCGTCTATGACGATGAGGTTCCTCGTTGTCGAATCGAACATGGCCGCCGTCGGTAACCCTTCCTCGAACCGCACGTGGACCAAGTCCGTCGTTGTGTAAGCCTCTTGCCATTCTCCGTAACACCACGTGATTTTTTCGGGCGGTGGATCGATCATCGCAGCAGCGTGACGCAACATACGCGTCACGAAAGTACTCTTGCCGCACCCCGTCGGTCCGGCGACGATACACGTGAAGGGATGTTTCCATCGTGCATCCATGATCGCGTATGAAACAAGTGCAGCGTGCATCGCCTTTTCTATACGTCCACCGGACCCGTGGTCACCCCGTCCTCGTGCACCACGCGTTTGGCGTAAAAGTAGGTGAGGGCCGCCCGTTCCTGCACGTACGTCAACACGGTCGATTTATTCACCCGGAATCCACGGTTCGATCCACTTCCGCTCCGACGGTTGGTGAGCACCGCCAGGAACGCATCCTTGTCGATGGTGTTGTGACGTTTGCTCAGTCCTTTGGTGCTGTACTTGTCGGTGGCTCCGAAACAATAGTACGTCTTGCTACACAACCCCACGAACCCGTCACCGGACCACTCGACCTTGAACAGACCCGGTGTCCTCTTGTCGAACGCTCTTCGCGCCTTACAGCACGCCTTGTCTCCGACCCACGGTCGATTGGCGAGGCGACAGCGCACGTACTCGTTCCGATGTTCGTCGCAACATTCGGACGGGAGCCATTCGGAACGATGTCGGAAATAATGCTCTCGTAGTGCTGGGGTCACGAGGTCATCGACGGACTCGGCGTCCAAGGCCAAATAGGCACTATCTGTATCCATCTCGCAGTACTGGAACAGAGGGCGCTCCACGTATCTGATGATGATGTCGTACTAGAATTGCAACATGCGCATCTTGGCGTACTGCAGAACGAAGAATCCCACGTGTACGGGTAGGGTGTACTTGACGGTTTTCTTGTTCATCTCTATCTCGTAGGCATCGTCGACGACGATCTCGAGTTGTCGGAACCGTTTATCGTTGACCATGAGCGATGCCGCCTTCTCCGTGCAGTAGCTGAAGTCGCGATGTCGGTCAACGTTGGTGATGGTCTTTCCGTAGCCCGAGTTCCCCAGCAACTTCATGGTGTCCGCAAAGTACACGCGCAATTCTTCCGGTACGCAAATGTCGCACTCGATCATGCCGAACACGGTTCCTGCACGCACGCCGTTCAGGATCTGTTGCGACGTCATCGTCCACCGCACGTGTCGACGTCGGGGAAATGCAGCATCCAGACACTTTCGTACGGTCGGGGCTCGTCTCTTTCCACTCGCATTCCCACAGCTCCACGACTTTGACAAAGTGACGTAGGTAGGCGGTGGTCTTTCGGGTCTCGGCGAGCAGTTGCGCCATGGGTTTCCCGTTGACGGCGTTCACCTCTTTTCGAGTGCACGGGCAACCATGGAAAAAACAACCTTGGAACTGATAAGCCGTGTTCGTCTCGCTGCACCAACCATCCACCCGATGTTTGCCTATTCTCTTCTCTCGTCCGTTGATCTGATGTCGTATGGGACGTCCCGTGCGTTCGGATTCCCACGTCGACCATTCTGCAGCCATCTGTCCGTACAGCTGCGCCGATTCGGGGCGGAAGTCGTTCTCTACCCGTCGTCGCGTGCACCATCCCATAGGCATGTCTTGCATGAGCGACCACAGGTACAGTGCGTTCTCATCGTATCCGACGATCGACCGACACGGACGAGCAGCCTCCCCGTACTCGTTCTGACGTAGCTTGGTGACCACTTTCTCGTGATAGCGGTGAAAAATGATCGAAGGACCGCCGATAATGTTATCTTTGACGAGGTCATGCAGATCTTTATTCTTCTCGTTGAAGATGGTAAAGTAGGTCTTCTCTGGAAGGTCGTTGAACAGGTACAGCAGGGTCAGACCAGATACGCTGATGCCTTGCTTGAACATGTCTATTCCACGTTGTCGATAGAAGGCAAACTGTCTGTCGATGGCCTGCAGAAAGGGAACCACGTCCCTGTTGTTGTACCAGACGAGAAAGTCGCGCAACGTCGTCATGCCATTGTCGCGCCAGGCCTCCTGACAACTGGCGTAATCCTCGTCGGAAATACCTTCGTTCTTCAGTCGACTGAAGAAGGCCTCTTTCGGTGGAAGAGCGGTGTCGTCGAGCCTCTCCAGACGGTCCATGTATTCGTACTGGAAATGACCTTTCGTCACCTCGCATCCGTACGCTTTCAGATACTTGTCGTAGCTGAACCCGGGGGCTATGTAGTTGGTAATGTCTAGGAATTTCAGCTGATCCGTCGAAAGACACATGAAAGTGTTGTTGCGTTTGATGACGAACATTGACCCGACGCCGTCGTTCTCTTCTTTCTTTTTGTTCTCTTGCTCCCTCTCTTCCTCTTCCTCTTCGTCTTCTTGTTCCTCTGTCTTTGAAGTCGTCAGGAAGTACGGTATGAGGAACTGTTTGATGGCATTGAGATCATATTTACCCGAATTGAACCCGATGACTGGTAACTGACGCATCCATCCATATAGTTGTCCCATCAGCGTTTTGTATGGATTGGTTGCCGGTCGAGCGTCCTTGTCGGTGGCTGACCGTGCAGCCTCCTCCCGTTCGTCCCAGTTCGTCAGCGCTTCTGCGAGTTGTTCCAACACATCCTCTTATGCGTCTTTGATCTTGTCGTACGCGGCGTCACTCATCGATTGCAGGATATTCATCATGGCGCTCACCAACTTGTTGGTGTCTCCGTCCGTGACGAGGCATGTCACTTGCTTGTGTCCGGGCACGGTGGATGCCACGCTGACGCTCAGCGGGACGTGACGTGCAACCCAGTGAACCTGGTCACTGTCAGACGGAAGGTGTTCGGTGTCGAACCAACACTCAAAGTCAAAGGTGGCTCGGTACGGATAGTACCGCAACGATTCGGCCACTCAGATGTTCTCGTCGTGCAGCCGTTCGAACACCGATGGAGTCGAATGGTACACGCCACCAGGATAGACTCGATACACACCCCCCGTACACGTGCGCTCGTGGTTGCGTAGCTTCCATGCGTCTTTCCACAACGAGTCACCGCACTTCCGACATCTGTACGAGTGACAGTACATGCGTACATCCTGGATGAAGGAATAATGTGTCTCGTGCAGATTGAGGTAGAGTGTGTCAGGGTATTTACATACCGATCGACGGACGAGTTCGGCAGTTGTCTTTCCATCCTCTCCATCCTCTGCATCCGGTTTTACGAGCCTGTACACGCACACGTTCGTTTGGAACGTGGTCTCTACACGATAGAGGTCGTCCATTTTGACCCCGGCAAATTCTTCCATGGGTACGCCGTCTTGAGCGTAAGCCTCGTACAGCGTCTTCACCGCTGGTTCCAATCGGCGTACGTCACTTCCTCGATGCAGGGCGAGACATCGGAAGATACACAGGTTGTCATTGTACCTCTTATTTTTATTGCCTTCCTTTTCCAATCCGATGACTGCTTTGTTCTTCTTGATGTAGACTGGTAGGGAGATCATTCCTACACATCCTATCGGGTGATCGATGATGCGGTTGACGAAAAATGTGACATTGGTCACGAGTTCGCACACCCACGCCGAATCCGGTCTTTGATTGATGGCCCATTGCAAGACGTCGGTTTCTCGGATGCGTTCGAGAAAATCATCAAAGTCCTTGCTGTTGGTGATGAGACTGGGCTCGTCCAGGTAGCGTCCACAGCAGTTGCACGAGGAATGGTAGTACTTGTATCTACCCGTGTTCTTGTTCCTCAGAATGAACCCGTAACTGAGGTTAATCTTGAAGGCGTTCGTCTGTTCCTGGAACATGTTCTTCAAAGGCGTCTCTAGAACGGTCGTGTCTAGCGTAGTTAATCTGTAATCGTACCTGGACTGGAGGGTCCTCTCGTTACGCGTGTCCGTACGGTCGACCAGTGCGCTCGAACGACATCAAGCACTTCCGTCGACAGGTTGTCGGCGAAAGGGAGTCGAGCAGGTGGGTCGATGGGGTCTTCGTCGGTAACGAGTGGGTGGTGGGGTGTGGTGTCTTCCCTGTTTGATCTCTTCGGTGATGGTGGCTCCTTGACGACGGTACACGTTGTTCGTGCGTGTATGGTCAGGTTGTCGCGTCTATTGAACTTCTTTCCACATTTCGCACAAGTGTAGACTGTGGTCTGTTTACTACTACTACTACTGCTATTGCTAAGACGACATACGGACCTTACGTGATGCTGCAGATCGTCCCATCTCCCAAACGTTGTATCGCATTTACACGAATATTTCGTTCTCTTTGCATGGTCGCTAGGTGGCACCGCTGCTGGTTGCGCAACCGAATACGAGTAATCATTCACCGCCGGTGTCGAATGACTCACTACGTGACGTCGGAACCCTGCATACGTGTCGAGTGCCAGTCCGCAGTGACGACATAGATGACGTTTCATGGTGCTCTACGCGTCTACAACTGAGAGACAGCGGCCCTTAGTATATATATATATATATATAGTGCGTGTGGTGGTGGTGGTGGTGGTGGTGGTGGTGGTGGTGGTGAATGGTGTGTTAACTAAGGTGTGTTCCTGTGGTATTGGCTACTGTGTCCACTATCGATGGCTACGGGTTCTCTTTCAACTATGTAGGACTTGGGAACACCACTGACAACACGTTTCAATCATTGTATGACTTTTTATTAAATATAATGTGGTATGTCATATATATATATACATATACACGGATAGACTTATATAAATACTATGATGACATGATGGTTTGTGGGATTGTTACATCCTCGACAGTGACCAATAGCTTACGATCGGTTATCGACACGCCAGTGGCTAGTAGCATGGTTATTAACTTGTGGGCTCTTACACCGCGACAGAGGTTACGTACAATGATGATGATGATGTACTATATAAGTCGTTATGTATATATATATATATATATATATATATATATATATATATATATATAGAAATGACTCTAGGTCATACAATAAGATAGACTAAATAACGTATATGTCATACAATACGAGATACTAAATAACATATATGTCATACAATATGAGAGACTAAATACCATACAGTTCTACACGTTACAATACACTACTGCGGTTAATATGACTTTCCGTTGCAAACGGTGGTTCTTAATAGTCGTGTGTCTCTAGCATATAATCGATAAGTATCTTCACTAATCCTTGTAATGCGCGTCTCCGCACCGTAGTACGGGCGCTTCGTCATACCCTTCCTCCTACATAAAAGAAATAGTACTACTGTTCATGGTGTGTCGATATTATGTATTCTATTATTATCTCCACTAATTCCCGACATGCACGCCTACGCGCTTCTGCCGGTAGCACAGGTACGTTATCCTACAGAAAATTAAAAGATACTAATATTCAACTCCATATTACTTAATAATAATACTAATATTCTGCTACAGCTACTAACTACTAGCTACTAACTACTGACTACTAACTAGGTTATGTTTGACTAATAATAGTATTCTGTTGACGACGTCATATACGTGGAGATCAATACTTCAGACCGATCCCGAACGCTGGCTGGGAGTACGGGTGCCTCGTCGTAGTACACTTCATTCTACATAACATCCTAATATTCTTCTAGAATGGTTATAATGTTACTACTAACTACTGAATGTTCAACTACTAACTACTACTAACTACTAATGTTCACCTACCGAATGTTCAACTACTAACTACTGAATGTTCAACTACTACTAACTACACATGTTCGACTACTAACTACGGTTGACGGCGGATGTTTATGCGCGCGTATGACATCATTAATTCATGAAATACCGCCGACAGTATCGTTGCTGTGATAGATTGGCATACGTCGGTTGTTACTTCATCTAATGGCGTTGATGATTTTCTCCACTCGTTGGTGATGATATGCGATATAGCCTCTTCCATCATGATGATACACACCTCTGTGTTCAAGTTGCTTGCGTGGGCTTGGCCTGTGGAGGGCTCCGGACTCTCCGGCCTCTCCGGCTGGTTGGCGGATTGGTCTGGTATACGCACGCAACCCCCGTCCGGCGTCAGTACGACGGTCGAATCAGGAAAAACGTACAGCGTCGGTGGTGCCGCCTTCTCGTCCTCCTCCTCCTCCTTCGTCGTCTGTGTCAGCGGAGGCGAAGCGGAGCTGAACGTGAGCTCATCATCATCATCAACATATTGATACATAGGCCCCCACGGTATCTCCTGCGCTGCTGGTGGTGACTCACAGTAGTCATGTGATGTTGATGATGATGATGATGCGGCAGTGTTTCGTCGTTTCACATCTCTGGTGTCGCCATCTGCCGGGGCTGTTCTCTTACGTTTGCGTGATGACGCCACCTCCTCCTCCTCTTCGTACGCCTTACGCAGTTCACGTAGGCCGTTGCTTATCTATTGAACAGAAAACACTAGTTACATTCTGCATATTCGTCCGCGTCGACCTGTATATCTGTGTATCGTTCGGTTATACTCTTTCTAACCAAATCTGTCACACGGTGTCGCCACTGCATGTTCCCACAGGTTGCGATGACCTCTATCGATAGCCACCGCAAGACGTGCATGACCAAGCTGGACGATGGTACGTAACGGCTCCTTGTCGTCCGTTAAATTCATTATGCGGTTCACCTCGTCACAGGCATACTGGACGCTGGCGACCTCTAGCGCTTTATAGAAGTTATTTTCGTTCGTCATGGCTTCGGATCGATCACGTATCGTATCTAGACCACTCACCGTAGCCTCCATATCGTCGCTACTACTTATAGATATAACATCGGGTTGTGACGTGCTATCCTCCCCCTCGTCATCTGTTATTATAATTAGTGGTGGCGGTGAACAACTGTCCACCGAAGAGGAGAATAGTATTTCAGAACTATTAGTACGTAACCATTCCATTACCTTCTCTCTTCCCTCCCTGACGTCACTGCTTGCAGTAGCTGCAGCAGCAGCGGCGTCGTCCTGTCAACAGAATTACACGGTAACTACTTCCAAGTCTGACACGGTGTAATTGACATACTGTCCCACTACACGTTTCTTAATGGTCACCATAACACGGGCCCCCCGCAACATCTCCAGTGCCGCATATCGCTCGGCGTCTGACGTCATGCTCATGTAGGCGTTACCCGTAAATCCCAACACCTGGACTGCCTTGTCATTAAACAACGTTGCCCAACATTCACTTCCAATGGCGTCCTGTAGGAGGATACGCAGAGCGAACTTGTACACTGGACCACGTTGCCATCGATGAATCGGACACACATACCCATTGTTTTTAGGATTCACACGTTTGTTACACTGCTGACACGATGGATATACGATAAATTTCTCTTGCGTGGCACATTGTACTATGGTTAACGGCCGTGTAAATATATATAATTTCCGTTACTTACCTCTTTCTCGAGTCGGGTGACAGTCATTTCCATGTCAACGATTTGTTGGGCGGCCATTTCTTCTGTTGATGCTGTTGATGCTACTTGTAGACGTGTGCTGGGTGATCGGAGAGCGGTTGTGTGACTCGTTAACTCTGCGCTCGGTTTATATAGGCCTCCTCTGGCTGTGGCGCGCATTCTTATCACCACCACCGTTGGCCGCGCACGTGATGCTGCTATTGTGCGCTGGGTGTTTGGCAGTGCGGTGTATTTTGTCCACCGGTCTTGTGATCGACTCGCGTTACGTCTGGCCATCGTTTCACTGTGGGGGGATTCTGATGCATTCGAATGAACTCGCGTACTCGCATAAGTATCTTTCCTAGCATGTTCTGACCGGCTTGACCACTGTAGGTCAGTGCACTCCAGTATCCTTCCCGACTCTTTACCCATTCCTTCACCTCAGCTTCCCGTGTGTCTAAGAGTCGTTTACGTAGGGTTGGATCGCGAAATTTAACAGCGACTAACGCATACATTACAGAATATCTCTGTTTGTTCCATTCTGTGCGTAAATGCTCCTTCTCTCGTATGCTCTTGCTTAGGTATTTCGCCTGTAGACCAGTGCGTGTGGCTAGCATTTTTTCTGCTGTCTGCATATCACCATGATGCATGCATTTACGCCACTGGTACGCGCTTTCAACATTGTTAAATTCTCTATTCCACACATGTATCCTGCACACGTAGAAATTGGACAGATAACTGTTACCGCCTATGAAGTGTATAGGACGATTCATACTGCCTTTATGACGTTAAAATGTACATTTACTGTATTAAATACACGCCGTTCTAGCGCTGTCGAATACTCATAACCCCCCACTTTTTCCTTCCGTGATGGATGCCCGGCGTCGGTTAGCTGACAGTTGCCGGCTGCTTATCGGTTTTCTGATTACTGTGGTATTGTTCCGAGGGTTACGTCAGCTGTCTGGCTTATTTCTAGCTTGCTATATAAGTCGCCTTACATCGTCGTGTCGTCATCACAACCGCCATAACACTTCACGATGTCTGCTGAACTTAAAGCCCTGTTTACAGATGCGTTGGCCGTTCTCCAGGTGGCCGGGGACGCCATGTTTGGCCTGATGGATCGTGTGTGAGAATATATATATATATATATATATATATATATATATATATATATATATATATATATATATATATATATATATATATATATATATATATATTATACTTTACATAGCTCTACATAACTCTACATAGCTCTACATAGCTCTACATTTTTAATAAATGTTCACTTTACATACTGTTCTATCGTTCCCGTGTATACATGTCTCGCTGAGTGTTCGTCGGGTCCAAGTTCCATATGCAGCGGCTTGCCTAGCGATAACACCTACCTGTCGATCGGTTTCGTATTACATCTCTCTCTCTCTCGTTGCTTGGTTACGTCTGATATATATAGATGACTATACTATGCATCTTCTCACTCTGGTTTTGTCGTTTCCTTGCAGTATCCATAGACGTGACTGGCCATTGGTTATGGCTGAGCTCCAGATGGTTACTCTGGAGCGTCGGATCCGACGGGCTACCGTCACGTTTCGGGACGACCTGTATGCCGAAGATTTGTTGACATCATTCATGGAGCATGCAGGTCGTTGGTGCCACGTTCTCGCCGAAATGCACCACCGCACCTTCGGTTATCGCCGCAATGACACCCAACCAGAATCCTGGGACGATGATTGTGACATCGCCGCAGCTTTCCTCGATCATCGCCGGATCTGGTTGGGTGTAATGGCGGATCACATGTCGCCGTTACAGCGTCGAAGTCGACGCACGCTGGCGCCGCTCCGACTACGCTGCAACATCCGGCGACATATGACGTCACGTCCCGTTCGTCGCAATCTGTTGAGGGCATTCAATCTCGCTACATGAACTTATACACACGCACATTTTAATGTTTTAACTTCTCTACTTATACTGTTTATATTTCTATATATACTTCTAATGTTTTAACATATGACTGTACTTCGTTTTTCATATATATTAAAATTTGCTTGAACTGATATTCCCGTCTTGTATTGAGTTCTCGTTCCCATTGCGTGTATGCATATTATACACATAGTCCATTTTCACCCCCTGCTACAATTTCTTTAATGAACGGTCCGATTTCCGTCGTCCAACGGTTAACTTATAGCCATGCATGTCGGCTACCTATTACATATAACATCATCGCATTATATTTAAACTTTCATATATATTACATTTTTGCTTGCGTTTATATTAATTCCCGTCTTGTATTGAGTTCTCGTTCCCATTGCACGGGTGTGTGCATATTATACACATAGTCCATTTTCACCCTGCTACAATTTCTTTAATGAACGGTCAGATTTCCATCGTCCAGCGCTTATCTTATAGCCATGCATGTCGGCTAATTACTACATATTACATCATCGCATTATATTTAACAGTTTTAATTTTATTACGTCTTATGTCCACTACATATATACTGGCTATAACATGCCTCAGTCCCACATCAATACCGTCATTGCAAAATAGTTGCTGTTTTTTCACTGATTAGCTCGACTCCATTGCTACATTGTTCCGTTTGGCATCCTTTGATCTCGCACTATGGCTCACAGCTGGATAAACGCTTGGGCTTACAGTTAACTCCAGTCGTTAGGGCGTCTAGTTAGTATTAGCTCGCCACTCGGACTCGGGTTATTGGTCCCTCCTTCCAGGTCAGGGTCAGGTGTTGTGGTGGGGTGGGGATGGGGTGGACGATGTATTATTGTTAAGGTATATATTGCGTGTTCCTATGTCCACTATCGATGGCTACTGGTTATCTTTCGGTACTCCTCCAGCCGCTAGGGGGCGCTGCGCACGGTTTGAGTTGTTCCTACAACCGTCAGGGCGCGCTCTTATTGGCTGCGCGCGCAACCGGAAGTCGTTCAGACACATGGCCTCCGGATTGGCGTATTCAGAAACTTCTAATAACTACTAATGGTTTCTGCAAATTACTGACAATGTGGAGTGTTCTTGTCGCTATTGTAAACAATTATATTGTATTCATTTAGTATTGTGACTGCGAACTCAAAGGGGTTTCCGCAAACGACGCTTATCTCCACACCCGTACGAATTACGGAAGAAATCAAAATGCCCCCTACTCTCGTCTACGCGGCGATTTACGCGTTAGTTTGTCGCTTGAGCTCAGCGGCAAATACTCCTTACAATCTGCCCATTAAATTCCTTGATGGTGCATTAGTATCTGGCGGGCAGGGCATACGTCGACAAAGTGCTACATGGAGTTTATTGGTCGTGCTTGATGCGCCGAAGATCGTTGACTGGTTATCTCCCGTCCACCGTATTCGTTCAGTGATGGCGACGTTGCTTGCGGTTTACCGAGCCACTAATTCGACACGCGATTCTTGGGTTCAACGGGTTACATGATATCGAACTCACCATCGCCGATCCGGACCCGTTCACTGCCGTCCCCCGAGGGCGGAGAGCTCTTTTCGGTCTTGGAGGGGACAAATTAAGCAAACTCTTCGGAACGGCAACGGAACATCAAGTTTAGCAAGATTTGCCATCCAAGCAAAAGCCCCAGATGGCAAGTGGACAAGGAAGCCATTGGCTTATCGAGACATCAACAATGTTCATCTACTTATAACCCGCCCTCCTGAGATATGTGTCACCCTTGTTTTTAAACATATTCACGCTGCTAGCAGTTACACAATATGTAGACAATTTGTTCCATTCATTTATTGTCCTCTGTGAGAACGAGTGCTTCCTGATGTCCAATCTACATTGATCCTTTACTAATTTTACCTCATGTCCTCTAGTTCTGCTATCCTTCTTGAGTGAGAAAAACATATTTCTATCAATATTTTCATACCCATTCAATATCTTAAAAACTTTAATCTGATATCTTAACCTCCTTGTCTCTAGAGTTGTTAAACCACATTCTTTCAGGCGTTCTTCGTAACTAAGGTCTCTCAGTTCTGGAATCATTTTAGTTGCTCTCCTTTGTATGCGTTCAAGCGTATCTATATCCTTCTTACGATATGGTCTCCATGCTTGTATACAGTATTCTAAATGAGGTCTAACTATTGCTTTATAAAGAGGTATAATTAACTTTTTTCCCTTGTATGTTATGTTTCTTCTAATCAATCCAAGAATTTGATTACCCTTTGAAGCTGCAATACCACACTGCTCTGAAACTTTCATATCAGCGCTTATTGTAACTCCTAAGTCCTTTTCTTTTACAGTAGTACCCAGAACAGTATCTCCCATTTTATAGTTTACATTCAAGTTCCCATGTCCTGTATGTAGGCATTTACATTTCCCAAAATTGAACAACATCTGCCATTTCTCAGACCATTTCACTAATCTGTCTAGATCGTTTTGTAAATGTTGTTTATAAGCATCAGTATTAACCGTTCTAAACAGTTTTGTGTCATCCGCAAATTTCAGTACGTTACTTGTTATATTGTCGTCCAAGTCATTGATATATATTAAGAATAATATAGGTCCTAATATTGATCCTTGAGGTACCCCACTCAAAACCGATTTCCAATTTGAAACTTCTCCATCTACTACAACTCGTTGTCTTCTGTCAGTCAGCCATTGCTCTATCCAGTCAGTTATGCTATCCCCGATACCATGGGCTTTTAATTTAAGTAGTAATCTTTGATGTGGCACTTTGTCAAAAGCTTTCAGAAAATCTAAGTAGATAATATCTACTGGCGATCCCACGTCTATCCACTTAGTGATTTCTTCAAAAAAACATAAAATTTATGTCATCTGTCATGGAGGGTTGAAAGTAAAGACATTTATTGTGGCCGAAGCTCGTTTGATGTATGAATAAGGAAACGATGGTGTATAAAGGTTGGTAATGGGCATATTTTATTGCCAATTGGTATGCACTTCAAGCATACCAGGAATACAAAATGAACATATAAAGCATTGTATACACGAGCCTTAGCTCAAACAAGGCAATGTAAAGTTACTGAAGTACACAAAGACAAATAGTAAATATATACATATATCTATACAATGCATGAAACTGCTACTCTACATGACATCAAAGGTGAGGGGCAATCTGCCGCAATACAATACATGACACTGCTAATATAAGTGACATTAAAGGTGATATGCAATATGCCAGCCTTGCTGAAACAATGCAAAGGTATTGTTGTACAAAATTACAGACATTAGACAATTATTTGTAAACAAAAATAGGCATCGCTAACGATGTGTGGAGGAGGGGCGGTGGAGGTCAAAGCAAGATACAAGCGAGTTCAAAACAATACAACTTACTTCGATAATTCTCAAACCCGGTCTGAACTGCATGGGCTAGCTACCCCAAGATGCCCTGCACTGGACACTTCCACATGCGTGGCATAGGGGTGTTAGGATGTAACCGGGTTTGGATCATGGCACCATTCATTACAAGACATAAAATTACTTCTGGCTGTGCCATAAGTTGTCATTTATGTCATCTGTCATGGAGGGTTGCCATTAGTAATTTTGGAGGAATCCCATCCACTCCCGGTGATTTGTTATCCTTCATTGCCTTTATTTTCTTAGCTACCAATTCTGGAGTTACAACTAACGGACCTAAATAGTCAGATTTAGCCTCCTGAAATTTAGCATCAGCAACTGGTAATGAACTAATATCTTCTTTGGTAAACACTGAACTGAAGTAACCCTTTAAGTCTTCCGCCATAAAAACCCCTGTGATATTATATTTCCAGCACTGTCTTCTAGAGGTCCAACCTTGTCTTGTACGTTTTATTTACTCCTGACATATGCATAAAAACTCTTGCTGTCATTTTTTATGCTACATGCTAGTTTTTGCTCATAGCTTCTTTTAGATTGTCTGATTTCAGTTGTAGCTGCATTAAGTGCCTCTTTGTAATTTGCATAGTCTTCTTCCTTTCTGGCACGCTTATAAACCCTCCACATAGTTTGTTTTAACACTATTTGTCTAATAGCCTCTTTTGACAAGTGTTTCTTTCTACACCGTTTTCCTTGTTTTTGGAAGGGAACAAATTTATCGATGATACTCTCAATTTCATATTTTAGAATATTCCAACATTCAATTGCGGTCTTATTCATCAGCATGTTATTCCAATCTAGCTTTGCTAAGTATTTTCTCATATCTTTGTAGTTACCTTTGTGGAAGTTTCTCTTTTACGTTTTCCTATTTTTGCTTTCTGATTTTACATTGATGTCAAAATTTATTTGATTATGGTCACTGTTTCCCAATGGTTCAAATATTTTTACATTGTCCACTAATTCTTTTTGTGATGACAAAACTATATCTAATACATTTTCTCCCCTGGTTGGTTCCAGCACGTGCTGAGTAAGAAAGCTATCCTGGATTAAAAATAGAAATTGTTGGTCCTCAATCCCTGTGCTCTTTAGAGAATTCCATTGTATGTGTCCATGGTTAAAATCTCCCATTATGATACATTCCCCTTTACTAACTTCCTTTATAGCGTTTTTATTTTTGTGTTGTCCTCTTCTTTTATGTTTGGACTTCGGTAAACTAATCCAATAGTTCATTTTGAATTTCCTGAAACAATTTTGCACCAAACAGCTTCATCGCAATCTGCTTCCCTTTCTAGTTTTATTTCATAAGCCTGAACAGATTCTTTAACATATAAAATAACTCCCCCGCCCCTTCTTCCTATTCGATCTTTCCTAAACATTACGTATCCTGTCAATCCTAATTCAGCATCTGTTATATCTATGTTGGCCCATGATTCAGTTATACCAATTATGTGAGGGTCAATATCTTCTACCATAATGTTTAATTCGTTTTTCTTATTTACTATGCTCCTTGCATTTAAACATACGCATCTATAACCTTTATCAGAGATGTTTTCGGACGATTTGATATTGGTTTATCTGTGCTAGTTGCCTCTTGTTCTGCTTGAGACACCTCTAGGTAACCCCCCTGCACTTCTAGTTTAAACAATGTTTACTTCCAAAAATATTTGTCATTGTACCCATGTCACTATCTACTGCTGCTGAAAGTTCATCCGCGAATACTGCTGCCCCCATTCCACTTAGATGAAGCCCATCCTTCATGTACATATCAGCCCTCCCAACAAAACTTCCCCATAAATCCACAAATCCAATTTCCTCTTCCCTACATAGCTTCTGGACTAACATGTTAATTGCCATCCCCCGACAATTTCGATATTTGTGACCCCTCCTGCCCATTACAGGTAAAATCCCTGACAGTATTACCTGCTCAACCTGCTTCTGTTTTAGTGTTCTGACCAACTGCCTATATTTTCTATCTATGCCAGTTGTACCCTCCCTCTCTACGTTATTTGTCCGTACGTGTACTAAAACAGATCCACCCTTACCCGAACCTACGATGTTTTTTACCCTCTCAGTTATCGCCTCTATTTTGGCTCCAGGCAAGCAGACCACCACATCATCTCCCTTGTTTAAGACTCTGTCGGTCTTCCTAACTATCGAAACACCCTCGCTCTCTTCCTCACCCCCTCTATCACTGCTGCAGAATAACTCTTCCGTTCGATCCCTTCCATCACATTCTGTCCTGACCCCTTCCCTCCTTTCTCCTTCGCTCCTGTCTCCCCCACTTCACACTCCTTTGCTCTTGTCTCTCCCACTCCCCTCTCCTTCACTCCGGTTGTTTTCCCTCCCGTCTCCCCCACTCCCTTCTCCTTCCCTCCTGTCTCCCCTACTCCCTTCTCCTTCCCTCCTGTCTCCCCTACTCCCCTCTCCTTCACTCCGGTTGTCTTCCCTCCCGTTACTTTCCTTCCCGTCTCCTTACGTCCTGGCTCCCTACGACCTGTCACCTTCCCTCCTCTCAGCTTCCTCCCAGGCTGAGGTGAGCTCTCCCTAGCATCTCTTGTGTCTTTCCCCACTTTATCATCTACTGTTCCCCCACCGGAACTACTGGTACAACCCCCCTGTTCCCTTCCCACCATTGCCACAACGAGCAGCCTTAACTCTTCCAACTCCACCTCTAGTTCCTTCATCTTCGTACATCCCCTACACTCAAAACTAAAACTATCTGCCTGTACCTCAGCCCAGGACTTCTCGCACCCAGACTTGACGAAGTCCACCCAGTTACTGCAACTGCCACAAATTAAGTGCCTTGTGGCCTTTAACTGCCGTTTGCACGGCGCTATCATACAATTTAGTTTTAATTAGTTTGCTACGCATCGACGCATCGACGAATCGATATCTAGCTTAGAGAGCATTCATACCCTGTGGTTAAGGGAACTGTTTAAATTTAAACAGCAGCGCGCATCCTTAGAATCTGGTCGGTTGACTGAAATAACCTCCCGATTTGGGAAATGAATAAGATAATACAGGAGGTTCACAGACAGGGATTCTCTGGGTCTCCATTGGAATGGTATTACGAACATGTTCAAATTACCCCTTTGTGGAAGGACAAACTTTCGAGTTTACTGCCGACATGCCGCTCACAGATAACGTTAACTATTCACGTTACTTTTTCTCGAGTTGGCCAGTGGAAAACAAGGATGGCTCCACTGTCCAAATTCAAGTCCCTGATAATGTGGCGTACGATACACAGAAGGGGGACATGTTTATTCCCCAAACATGCATGGGACATAATCCGGCAGTTCGTCTTTCAGGGCCAATTTTCAATGAGTACGCGTTACAAAGCCCCCGAGGAATTTTGACGAATAAGGTTTCTCACCGCAAACAGTGTTTCGTTACTGGAACTGAAGGCGGGAACTTTCGCTTTACTGTTGTGAGGGGAGGAGTATTGTTTGTTTTGTCCAGGGCACCCGGCTAAGATTGGTCAACTATCGACAGGTTTATACGTGTTTCACATTCAGCCGGGATGTCGGGTCAGCGGGTCAAGCTGGACGCTGCGTGGACACTTTCGCCGGTCTTATCAGTTCACCTGACAGCTGCCTATCATTAAAGTATGACCTCTGAACTTGACAGACCTGATTCCCTCCCACGTTCTTAAAATTCATTTGGCCTCAACTGCCTGGAAACCATTATCCGTTATCACGGACATTAAATTGGACGAATTGACTAAACTGCCTGACACGGAGGAGAATCCCATTAGCTGGGACACTTACACCGATCATTTACCATGGTTAATTATAATCTTGTTCCAATCTTGATCGTACTCGGTATTATTGTCACTTCTCTCGTTTCGAAACCCGTCTCTCTTTGTCACTAACAAAACCACTGTTCCACGCATTTCTCAAATAGAGATGTCTTCTCTGCCGTTCACTGATACTCCTCCACGCAATGCGACTGCACTACCATCTCAGCCGGTAACTATGGCTCAAGCTAATGGCATACGGCCTGTCCCGCTGTCATTTCCCGGTAGTGACGTCTAATCTCGTCTACCTTTCTGGTGTTCCGGACGCTAGATTCGTAGGGTACCATTGGCCATTGAATGGGTAGTGTGTGCTTTGAATTGGTAGTGTGTGCTTTTAAATTGGTAGTGTTTGCTTTGAATTGGTAGTGTGTGCTTTGAATTGCGGTGTGTTTTAGGGTTAGCGCCAGATGCAATAATGATGGTCGCCAATAGGAGAATCGTGATCGTGCTCAACGAATGCATCATTAAGTCACGTTGTCGTCCCCGGAAGTCGCCGCCGGAAACCACGTTATTGTCCATGGAAGTCGCTGCCAGATGTTACGTTGTCGTCCCCAGGAGTCGCTGCCGGATGTCACGTTGGCGTCCCCGGAAGTCGCCGCCGGAAATTACGTAGTCGTCCCCGGAAGTCGCGATATCATCAGAACGAAAACCGTTTTCGACGTCTAAATTGTCAGTTAAGTCTAAATTGATATTCACCCGTATGGTGTTGTGCAAATTTCGCTTGTGAACCGTGCCCTAGTATGTTCTGTCTCTCAGTAAACATCACTGAAAATAAGACCCCTATTCACCTCTTGAGATGTTCTAGCTGTCGTCGAGACATGCGAATTGGGTACACAACCATATTAAAGCTTTCACCGAGACAAGGGATTGCGATATTAGCAAGATATATCACCGTAGGTGTACATTAATGTGTCTATTCTGTCGATTTCAGCCGCTGCCAGTCTGGGGTGATATTTTCGTAGGGTTTTCTCCTGGAGGTACATTGTCCAGTTCAGTACATTGACAACTAAAAATTGCAAAATACAATTATTTACATTTTAGGCAATTTAAATAAGTTAAATGATGATAGATCAAACATAATTTTTAAATATCAATTGTTCAATATATCACGTCCACGCGCCTCACTTATAAACCCCGCGCACCCCCGATGTGCCGACTGGGCACAACCGCTACATTACCCCAGACCTTCGCCCTTCCTACTGTGCAAAGCAAACTAAAAACAATAACAAACTAATTCGGCCAAACTTTCCCGGCAATGTAGAAAATACTGATTCAGGCAGCTTTTGCAAAATGTTAAAACAATCGTTAGTTTACGGAAGTTTTTGACCAAACTGTAAATTTGGGGGGGGGATTATAAACGATGCAATGTTTCTTAGTAATTCAATGTGTGGAAATTATTGTCCAAAGTTAAAAATACAAACATTTTCAAAGCGTAGCAGAAACTGCCTCTACCAGTTTGAGTGAGCGATAAATGTTTATTTACGATTTACACACAAACCTGACCACGCAAATCATTCTCGGAACAAACACAATACATGGCCGAAAATATCACGCACATATGTTATTTTATTTTAAATAAAACTACATTATCATTAATAAAAGATCTTCTTCGGACGTTGACGAGTCAGTTGATACGATCATCATCTTCGTCGCTAGGGGAGCTACAAACAGAAGATAAAATAATATTTATAATAAAATAATAGTTATAATAAAATAATAGTTATAATAAATACAGTATTTAATGTTTAATCACTTCCTTAAATTAATAATTAGACCCAACAATTTGTTTTATTTCCAGGTATATTTTGACAGTTGATGTGGACAAATTGTGACGATTTGTCGCTACTTGTTTATATAAAAAAGCTGTCATTGTGAATCGCGACAATCTAAGTCAACATAAAGAGACAGGACTGCGACATGTGTCACATCAGCGCGACCTCATTTAACGACGTTTTGGAGAGTTTTTGGGAGTTTAACCCTTTCTGGGTCACTAAGACCCAGAAACTACGTATTTAATCCGGGTTTCTTGCCCTGATATGACGTCAGTGTATCGCAGGTTAACTCCCGGGGCTACAAGAGTCGGGTTGTCATTTACACAGCAGTTTGAACTGGGACAAAGAGGGGCGAATGAAACTACCCAGACTTTGCCAGTGAGTATACTTACCAGTACTCGTATTTCATATAGTCATCGTATTCAGTACCCTCGTCGTCGTCGGACGTCGGACGGATAACATCATCATCATCGCCATCGCCATCGCCATCACCATCACCATCGTCTTTGGCGCTGAAAACAGTGAAATAAAATAGAAATATGACAAAGATCATAATTAGATACTTTTGGTCAATTATACCGATTACAAGACACAATTACTGTAACATCATTTATATTGTTATTACAACGTTTAGTGTAATTAATTACAATCAATTATTACACGAGTCGTAAACAAACCTAGACTTGTTGTGTCAATGTCAACAAACACATTTAATACCGACATGTCTCCCACTTTGTTTATTTCATCGCCTTCAAAAACTTTATTGTGTCAAATCTATTAAAACTGTCAAATTAAAATGTGTCGTATGAAATGTAATGAAAGACAATTAACTGATTCGACACTTCAAATTCTACAAATTTGTGACATTTTTACGCTACTCGGACAACGAGTTTTGTAGAAGTTTAAAAAACTAAACAAGTTTTATATACATGGAAATTAAATGAATCAGTGGCGCCCTAGTGTCAGTTTTAGGGTGAATATATCGGGGTAATCTTTTCATTTGCCCTTTCAATGCCTCTGTGTGTTGCCTGACGCCAAGCAGTGCGATCTTCGGCCACTGCTTCCCAGCCTTTGGGGCTGATGTAACAGGCCTTCATGTCACGATTGCAGGCATCCTTGAATATGAGGGCTGGGCGTCCCATTTGCCTCGCGCCACTGGTGAGTTGTCCATAGAGGATGTCTTTCGGCAAGCGGCCGTCCTCCATGCGCCGTACTTGGCCCAACCAGCGCAAGCGTCTCTGGCTCAGCAGTGAATACATGCTGCGGATCCTGGCACGGTCCAATGGCACGGTCCAATCCAGGATCCACAACAACTACTACTACTACAACAACTACAACTACATTGTCTATAAGTTACAACTACTACTACAACAACTACTACTACTTACGTTAGTTGCTCTAGTTGTTTCATCTGTGGCAGAAATAATAGTTATAATAAATACAGTATTTAATGTTTAATCACTTCCTTAAATTAATAATTAGACCCAACAATTTGTTTTATTTCCAGGTATATTTTGACAGTTGATGTGGACAAATTGTGACGATTTGTCGCTACTTGTTTATATAAAAAAGCTGTCATTGTGAATCGCGACAATCTAAGTCAACATAAAGAGACAGGACTGCGACATGTGTCACATCAGCGCGACCTCATTTAACGACGTTTTGGAGAGTTTTTGGGAGTTTAACCCTTTCTGGGTCACTAAGACCCAGAAACTACGTATTTAATCCGGGTTTCTTGCCCTGATATGACGTCAGTGTATCGCAGGTTAACTCCCGGGGCTACAAGAGTCGGGTTGTCATTTACACAGCAGTTTGAACTGGGACAAAGAGGGGCGAATGAAACTACCCAGACTTTGCCAGTGAGTATACTTACCAGTGCTCGTATTTCATATAGTCATTGTATTCAGTACCCTCGTCGTCGTCGGACGTCGGACGGATAACATCATCATCATCGCCATCGCCATCGCCATCACCATCACCATCGTCTTTGGCGCTGAAAACAGTGAAATAAAATAGAAATATGACAAAGATCATAATTAGATACTTTTGGTCAATTATACCGATTACAAGACACAATTACTGTAACATCATTTACATTGTTATTACAACGTTTAGTGTAATTAATTACAATCAATTATTACACGAGTCGTAAACAAACCTAGACTTGTTGTGTCAATGTCAACAAACACATTTAATACCGACATGTCTCCCACTTTGTTTATTTCATCGCCTTCAAAAACTTTATTGTGTCAAATCTATTAAAACTGTCAAATTAAAATGTGTCGTATGAAATGTAATGAAAGACAATTAACTGATTCGACACTTCAAATTCTACAAATTTGTGACATTTTTACGCTACTCGGACAACGAGTTTTGTAGAAGTTTAAAAAACTAAACAAGTTTTATATACATGGAAATTAAATGAATCAGTGGCGCCCTAGTGTCAGTTTTAGGGTGAATATATCGGGGTAATCTTTTCATTTGCCCTTTCAATGCCTCTGTGTGTTGCCTGACGCCAAGCAGTGCGATCTTCGGCCACTGCTTCCCAGCCTATCTCTCAGACAGTAGCAAGAAAATGGGCCCAA
The DNA here is from genome assembly GCA_033239005.1 of Lamellibrachia satsuma. Taxonomy (NCBI): domain Eukaryota; kingdom Metazoa; phylum Annelida; class Polychaeta; order Sabellida; family Siboglinidae; genus Lamellibrachia; species Lamellibrachia satsuma. The sequence goes on from BSQZ01000003.1 coordinate 3,158,549, forward strand.
AATGGAAGCATATTTAATTAGAACTGTAATATAAAACAGTTATATTCAATTGTTATCAATAAAATTGAGTAAATTGATATATTTCTAGCTTTAGATTTATACGATTTCAAAAACGATAACATTTTGCCAGTCTCTGCTGATCTAATTTGCATAAATGTGCATGGTTTTGAGGGAAGCTAAGAAATTCAATTAATTGTTTTAATTGTGATTATAGGGTTTAATGTTGCAAACGGAAGAGTTCAACAATCAAATGTATCTACAATTTGTGTAGACAGAACAAGACATGGATTAATAAATAAAACCAACTTAATTAATAGAACAAGATTAACTATTTGGCAGTGATCATACGCGTGTGCCTGCGTGTGTTGTGTGTGCGTGCATTTGTGCGTCCGTGCAACCATAATATATAGCACGCACGTACACATGCCCGTGTACATCCATACATACAAGAAGACGTAAATGCACGCACGCACGCACGCACGCACGCACGCACGCACGCACGCATTCGTACGCAAGCATTTCGTACGCGCAGTGTTAAAATTACACCAATCTAGGCAGCGTATTGCGTCACAAAGGAGATGCGGTTAATGCGATTTGCGAACTTCAAGGGAAATGTTTGCGGTAAGAACTCGCGCTCTGAACGGCAACTCTACCGTTCACTCGCGGCTGTCAATCACCAGTCACGTGAACATAGTAAAACGTTATATCCCTCATACAAAAAGGACAACCTCCAATTCGGTAAACAACCCTTTAATCTGTCTGCCACCACCCATCAACCTAGCAACAACACCTGTGTGCGGCAGTGACAACCCTTACTCGCCATTACACATCAGCCAGTATTTTTGATGCTACTGAATCACCTGTCCTACTCCCAGTTCAAATGACACCAAGTGCTACTAAACAGATTGAAGACCATGCTGAATTGATAACCACGAGGTCATCAAGTTCATATACATGAGACATCTTCATTACCTCCTCTGTGACAACGAATTCATTTGTGTCAAGCCATCTCTCATACGACGTCAAGTCAATGGGATACGATACGATACGATACGTCAGGAAGATGAATAATTGAATGCTGTGCAATCCAGGAATATATTTTATTGTCGGTCTATCTATTTTGTCATGTTTGAAGTCAACTTCCCACATCCTACGATGCTCCCGCATGTTTGTGTCGACTCGTGCGATCCCATGGGCCACCTCGGCACAGGCAAAGCTCACATAAATGCTGCAGTTTCATGCGCAAACAATTCTGAATCCACTTGCATCCTATATGTACAAATCAGCGAGCAAATCAGCGAACGCTCCAAACAATCTATACCTCAATAGCCAAGGAACCCTTCAATATTATGTTTGCCGAACGACATGGACATTTAATGCATCCAGAGATAGCACGTTTCTGCCGGTCGCTTCGTGTAAAAACACCATTCAACAAAGTCGAATTCGATTGGTCAACTTTCTGTGAACGCGAGTCGAATGCAACAACATCGACTGGACGTCGCATGGTGTAAAGGCGCCTGAAATGGGCGTTCAAATGACGTTTCGCCATGAGGGAAAGGGTTAACTGGTTGTGTACACTGTGCATACACAGGGAGATGGGTTTATAGGCTATCGCGTGCAGTACGCAAAGTAGACAATTCGACCGCGAACGACAGTGCCGGAACAGAGGCGGTCCAACGACAGGATAAAGAGACACGGCATGGAAACTCTGTTGTGTGGATCAAAATGGTAACAAAACGGAAAACACAATAGGGATATATCACTACATCCATCTACCCATGTTTTATTACTAATACCCGTCGTGTCATTGGTCAGTGTGCATTGGACCGATACTGATGTGGGCTGTGTGAAGACATATATTGGAGTGGAGAACGAGAGCGAAGGATCTGGGAGCGAAGATAGAGAAACGGGATCAGTGACGAGGAAGACGGAAAACAAAAATCAAGTATCGGTGCCAGCCTCACTCCGGACTTGAGGAATAAAGAGGACAGCAACAACATTTACCCGTGTTTTATGAAGGTAGACTGGTCCTGACAACACACCACGGACGCTTGTATTCAGGTCACTGATGGTCGCCATCTACGACATGTTTAGTTCACCTCCTTGAAAATACCAAACTGAAGCGGTGACGTCCGCGGCTCACGTGTGGTCAGCGCGAGGGCCACTCGTGTGGTCAGCGCGAGGGCCACACGTGTGGTCAGCGCGAGGGCCACTCGCCGGGATGCCCTTCTCCTCTGCAGGGAGTACTGACACCCACAAAAACCCTCCCAAAGGAGAGCTGACGCCATCCAACACCCTCTCCCAAGGGGTTAACTCCTTCCCACACACTCCACAGGGAAAACGGACACGTGTCCTTACACAATATTTTTTTGTTGGCGCGTTATGGATCATATTTTCAAACAACAATTTGGTTTCGTCATTGGTCTGACTACGGCGTTGTATTTGTATGTCTAAAAGTGTTAAGTGCTGTGATTAGACAACGGAAAGCGATGTTAGCAAAATCTGCCCCAGTAAGTTAATTGACCGGGCCAACGACTCACATGGGTGAAACAAATTGTAATATAATTCATATAAAACACTAAACTAGTTGCGTTTACTTACTCCAAGGAAGTGATATCGTCCAAGTTAGGGTCAACCTCAAGTTGCATCAAGTTGGTGGTGGTGGTGTTGTGCTCATATCTCTCTAACACGATGTGTACAAATGAAACGTATGATGACAAACATATCATTGTAATAGTTCTGGTTAATATGTTCTTCACTAAAGTGTGCCGCTTAGTGCTACAGCCCCGCATATATTATACACACATTCAATGTCGCACTAAAACAACAGTCATGGGAACAGATGGTCTATGTAGACATTGTTTCACTGACTTTGAAAATTAATGTATATAATGATATTATCATTGCAATCTCCAACACCTTCCGTCAACAACCACCAGCTCGGTTGCCAGACTGATCTGGAGAACAAAAGTGAACGCTAGAAGACTAGCCGTGCAATGTGTCCATTCCACAATTTCGTAGTTTTACTAGTGATCGTATAGACGACTGTAATATTACAATATGCATCAATCATTCGAAACACACACACGCACTCATGGACACACACACACACACACACACACACACACACACACACACACACACACACACACACACACACACACACACACACACACACACACACACACACACACACACACACCCACACACACACACACACACACACACACACACACACACACACACACACACACATACACACATGCATACCACACACATCTATATATCAAGTGTCATACTAAACTTAAGTAGGTGTGACGTAACCGGTCGTGGTAAAGGTAACCACAACGTGAAGAATGTTAAATATATTTAATAAATGCAAAAGCTAACTGAAGATTAATAGCCAATTATGCTGCTGACGACTCTACGAAGACCAAGTGACTGACTTCCTTTCGCCAACCCAAAGTGGATTTCGACTCGAGCGGTCGACTGCAGGTATCAGGACATCGGTGGCTTGATGCCATAAAAGTAGGCGTGATCGCGCGTCAGATCGGGAATACGAGAATGACAACAGATGCGATAAGTTATCTTACCTGCCATTGTTTCACGACGTTTCAGCTGTGTTCACTGTCGATATTCGGTTGTGTAATTCAGTCGGCGACGACTTCCTACAGAAGCGGCGTTGGCTCGAATGTTTCCTCCGCCTATTAAGAAATGACCAAACAACATTAATGCGTGTGTGTGTGTGTGTGTGTGTGTGTGTGTGTGCATGCGTGCATGTGAGCGTGCGTGCGTGCGCGCGTGCGCGCGTTCGTGTTTGTGCTTGCGTGCGTGCGTGCGTATATGTGTATGTGCGTGTGGACGTGTGCGCGTGTGCGTGTGCGTGCGTGTGTATGCGTGTATGCATATATGTATCTGTGAATGCATGCATGTATGTAAACTCAATGCTGATATTGTTGCCAACAAGAACACATACATGTGAGGCATATGTCAAATATGTGGTGCCTTTAACATAAACATTCTGATGAAAAGACAATCCACAAGGCAAGAGTTCGTGCACAGGCCATGTCAACTAAAGATAACATCTCCTGACGGTGAATGAAGGCGTGTTACAATTCCGCTCTCTGTGCCTTATCTCCGCCGGTCGTCTACGGTATTGTCTGGGCACATTCGTTCATTCGTTAACTGTGTATGCGATTTTATATAACAACGGTTTCCGGTGACGCTGCGTGGGGCATGTGTTTACTGTGTAAGTCGTACTTAGATTATTATAACTGATTCATGGCGACTGTGAGACTACGTAGCAATTGAGTAGAGTAGGGTACGACTGCCAAATGGGGCACTTAGTGATATATGCACCCCATTGCATCCTCCTCAGACTTCAGACGGCACATTTGTATATAGGTTTTACATTAAGCCAGATGAAAAAGCAATACCATATGAATAATAGTTTAATTAAAACAGGAATGAAATGTAGAAGTACTGTGAAACTTGTCATTTTCAATGTGAGTAGAGGGATCTTTTGATTTTTTTTTTAGAACACCACTAAGTACGTGTACGAACATATTGTGTGTAGAACACCACTAAGTACGTGTACGGGCATATTGTGTGTGTAGAACACCACTAAGTACGTGTACGGGCATATTGTGTGTAGAACACCACTAAGTACGTGTACGGGCATATTGTGTGTAGAACACCACTAAGTACGTGTACAGGCATATTGTGTGTAGAACACCACTAAGTACGTGTACGGGCATATTGTGAAATAAACGGATTTCTACCAGCTAACACCCCAGGTATCAATCTAAATCTTAATCCCAGTTTGCCCTTTTACCCCGTTCTGTCCACCTTTCTGAGGTTGTCATTTATATTCTGTCTAACCATAAGATAAAAAATAAGTAAAAATAGCCAAGTACAACACACGTGAAATGTCGCTACGACTGAATAGCAATGATTTTGTTAATGTATTAAATAATGGGAAGTAAACAAAGTGCGTGAAATAAGCCACTTCGCGAGAGGGAAATTGTGGTGTGTATGGCTTAGTAGTTGGGCGGGGGGGGGGGCAGCGAAGCTTTGTCACCCGTTATGCTAGGCAGTCATATACTTTTGTTGCGGATCGTGCGTTTAATCGACTTAAAACGGATCAGTCGTGCAATGTTCGCTGGTCCGCAACTCGACAAAACTCGATGTTTCGTGTTGATTTGACCCGTCGCAAAAGTTGTTGAACCGATTCATTCAAACACTTAATCGCGGCAACTAACGTTGTGTAATGTGCGCCGATGTGAGATTTAAATGGACCCCCTTGGTAAATGGACCCCGCGGTCCATTTTTCACTGTGAAGTATGGACCCCCAGCGTGATAAATGGACCGCATAACATTTAGATTTATTCTTAATGTTATCTGACTAATTAATTTTATATCGTCAGAACAATAGCGATGATATGTTTTATAAGTGAATATCTAAGCAATGGTGGGGGGAGCATTGGTCCCCTTTGGTTAAAATGTTTTGAGTTTTTATCGTATTTTGTGCGTTGCGCCGCTACGTGATATCAAAGGTGACTAAGCTTGCCTCCCATTAGGAGATCTTATACACGCCACTGTATCTAAGCATAAAGTGTCGGGTATTTGATACGTCATCAGTTTCTGTAATCAAGTTATGTCATAGTTCAACAATGTATGCATATACATTCCACAGACCTCCTAGCAGCGCCTACACACTGCCCTCGGCGATACTGCGGGTCCACCTTTCTTGCAGAGGGAGCATCAACAATATCCTGCGACTACTTGACTGTGTAGTACGACAACTGATAAGATCTTGACATGTTCCCTCGACGTGGTGACGTTGTTCGACGCCGGCGATCCCTCATATCACCAACAGATAACGGAAGTGATCTTGATTCCGGTGTGGCAGGGTATCTTCCCCCTGGATATCTTACACCCTTTATAAATGTGTGTGTGTGTGTGTGTGTGTGTGTGTGTGTGTGTGTGTGTGTGTGTGTGTGTGTGTGTACGTGTGTATGTTCTTATGCAATACAGTTTATAATTTGCAAATATGATAAGTCTCTCATCGAGGCACTGAGTTAATCATGATCGGCCACCTCAACATCAAAACACACAGCTCTTTTCTTAAGGCACAGAGTTAATCATGGTCAGCTGCCTCAACGACACACAACTCTCTTCTCAAGGCACTGAGGTATCAATACAAGTTTCAAGGACCCGCCTTTGTTTAGTGGCTTTGACACGTTCCCAATGTGTCCTCGCAGTATAGTTTATTATTTATTTATTTTGTTGGGTAACCACACATAATACACAATAACTAAATCCTTTCACCCACTTCACAGAAAAAGTAATCGTTTGATCCTAAGCTTTTCAAGTGATTTTTTTAATAAATGTTGCTTTTTATCACGTTATTGCACATCAACCAGAACATGTATGTGTGTTGTAAATGTGTTATATGAAAGCCACTTTAATTTAAATTGACACATGAACTAGAATGCACCAAAACGTTTGACTTCAAAAAACTATTTAATGCAGCTAGCCATCATGAAGATGAAACATACAACGTAACTGTAACTGTATTGCAGGTAAAGATGTTCGAGTCATCACATGCATCGCAGAAAGAAAACGGAAATTTGTGTGATAACAGTAGACACTTAATACATTAATAATACTCAAGTTTGTGACCTATTTTAAATGTGACTTTTTCTAATTACAAGTTATTACATGATGAAAGTGATAAAACATAACCTATGACTTTAATTACCATGAAACAATATGGGCTGTAGATACTTAATGCACTATTTTTTATTCTCGTGGACGTGCAATTGTGTGATAACAGTAGACACTTAATGTATTCAAGTTGGTGAATGATTTTGCATGATATTTTGTTGTGTTAATAAAGTAATGAAAGCCTGATTTTGTGATTTATTGCACGTGAACTCTTGTGATAATTGTGAGTTATTCCATGATGAAATTTATAATAAATATTGATTTAATTGCACCATGTTCTTGATTTTAGTTGTGGGGGGAAATAGTTTTGAGTCAATACAACTTGGGTATTGGGAGGCGGGGTAAGATATCCAGATTGGGGGGAAGATATCCTAGGGCATCTTCCCCTCTGGAGGGTAAGCTATCCGGGGGGGGGGAGATATACTGTTATGCCGGGTCCGAATGACGACTACAGACAATGGCAGTGCATTACAACGTCCAAGAAACGGATGCAGTCGTAATACTAGTATTAATACAGATCCGTCTTTCCAAATGTTAATTGCTTTGAAAATCTAACAAATTAGTTTTGTTCGATAACTTAAATGTGTTACATGATGTTACATGATAGCGAAACACTGGTGCAGCATAGGATGGAATAGAGCGAAATGAAGTAGCTCAAGCTATATTATATTACGCTAACCTTCATACACATCATCTCAACCAAACATAAACACACAATATGCACCAACACACATTTACACACACAGTCGCACACACACTCACACACACACACACACACACACACACACACACACACACACACACACACACACACACCCACCCCACCGCCCACGCCTTACTTATATCTACACCCCCACCTTACTTGTATCTACCACACCCTCCCTGCCTTATTGTATCTACCACCGCCGCCTTACTTGTATCTACCACTCCCTCCCCGCCTTACTTGTATCTACACCCCCACCTTACTTGTATCTACCACCCCCTCACCGCCTTACTTGTATCTACCACCCCCTCCCTGCCTTGCTTGTATCTACACCCCACCTTACTTGTATCTACCACCCCCCGCCTTACTTGTATCTACCACCCCACCCCTCCGCCTTACTTGTATCTACCACACTCCGCCGTACTTGTATCTACCACCCCTCCCCTACGCCTCACTTGTATCTACCACACCCCGCCGTACTTGTATCTACCACACAACTCCTCCGCCTTACTTGTATCTACCACCACACCCCTCCGCCTTACTTGTATCTACCACTCCACCCCTCCGCCTTACTTGTAAGATACCACTCCCAGCCTTACTTTTATCTACCACCCCTCCGCCTTACTTGTATGTACTACCACCCCCCGCCTTACTTGTATCTACCACCCCAAGCCTTACTTGTATCTACCACCCCCAAGCCTTACTTGTATCTACCACACCCCGCTCCCTTACTTGTATCTACCACCCCCCTTACTTGTATCTACTACCCCACCATCTCACCCGCTGACATACACACACCAACCCCTAAACATATAACATGTCATGCGTCTTCCACAAATCAAATGTCTTACACTATTTTTGCTTTACTTGGGGCTGGGTAGAGTCAACATAGTTATATCATAAATAAAATAAATGACTAGTTTCCATGGTTTCTGCTAATCGTTTGTTATAATTATATACACAGACGATGAAACGATCCTGCTGAATTAGTTCCATACCTTAATGTCCTAAACGCGTGCTACTTAACTGCAGGTATCAACTCCCACAACTGCTGTGTCATAGCTAATTGTTGCACGTGATAATGAATGCACGTCTTGGAGGACTTCCAAATCCAAGAACGGTTGAATTTGAATAGAACAAACAACTCATTACAGAAGGCCACACGCAGCTTGGTTGAGGACGTGTCTCGACGGCAAATGTTTGTGGTCAATCCGTTCCATGTGGTCCCTACAGCTGCGACCAATTCCGGGTGCGTTTACATAAATATTTTGTCCGTAAAATTTTACTATAAAAAGGAAGTATGTGGGGGGCTTGACAACAATAGAAACGTATAAACTGGAGGTGGAGTATGAAAGCTGGGCCTGGACGATCGAGGCGCCTCTAAACAGGGTTGACGCCAATGACTAGATAATCATCAATACCGGCAGACTAGCTTCTTTGTAAAGGTGGCTTGTCTGAACATTACAAGTCAGACTTTTAAATAACTTATCAGTTCGGCGTCCGGGTCTGCCTGCCATATTCCACCGTAACATGTACATGCCTGTCATACTCTACCGTAACATGTACATGCCTGTCATACTCTACCGTAACATGTACATGCTTGTCATACTCTACCGTAACATGTACATACCTGTTATACTCTACCGTAACATGTACGTGCCTGTCCGTTGATGATATACTAATATTTATTAGGGTGCATGTTTTTAATTTACGGAAACAAAGTCCACTATAAACACATATTAATATTTTCTGCACTTGTCTTAGTGTTTGCTTCGTCAATGTTACTGCTCGGTGCCTCTCACGCGGCCGACCAGGAGCAGCTCCTGCGGCGGGAAATAGAATCAGTGGACTAGAGAGAGAGACCGCCCCTTGTGTGGGATCGTTACTTCCCCCGGCATAGACACCAGACAGAAGGGACCTACGACATAGACACCATACAGGAGGGACCTACGACATAGACACCAGACAGAAGGGACCTAGGACATAGACACCAGACAGAAGGGACCTACGACATAGACATCAGATAGAAGGGACCTACGGCATAGACACCAGACAGAAGGGACCTACGGCATTTAGTGTCTCTGTGAATTGAACTGTGGCGACACCTAGCGCTAAGTAACCACAATACAATCCAGTGTCCTCAGTGTGCTTCATATGTCTGTCTGTCCTGGCGACGTGCTCGAACTAGCCTCACTTGACAACGTCACTGTTTATTATCTGTTTTGGTAACCATTGTAATAGTTCATCTGACTTAGGCTGTCACAATAATCTTATCGTGTATGCTCAGAAGAAAAAGCACAAAGGCGGTATACAAATCTTACTGCGCGAGACGTCTGTTTAATGGCGCGGTGCCAGGTATTTACCAAGTCATTATAGAACTGAATATGTGTTGACTCGCCTGAAATATAACTAATTGCACAGACCCATATGTATTTGGCCCAGACTATGCATTGAAATCTTTGCAATGTGATTTCTGAACTAGGTTTGACGACGTTAATTACAAACTCGTCTTTACCGCGTCACGCAAAGACGAGCACGCGTTGGTCCAGAACTAATATCAAATATCTGATTGGAACGACACAATTTGAACATACACATTAACCGCCGTTCGTATGAAATGTTGCAGACAAAATAATTAGTGAATTACTTGCTGACGATGAAGCTGTTCAACTTGATCGGTGAGCAAAATAATTATGTTATCTGCGAACTTCAATTACTATAATATATATCAACGACGTAGGTGCAAGTGTACTCTCGATGAATACCGCCAAAGCGTGTATGTATTGCTGGTGTAGTGTTGTAAATGGACCCCCATGCAAACGGACCCTCCCTCTCCGAGATCACATACACGTCCCTGGATGTATATAGGCCTACACGTTGGATACATCAAGTAACGACGTTTTTCGCTCTGGGTGTATATAGACCTACACGTTGGAGACATCAAATAACGACGTTTGTCGCTCTGGGTGTATATAGGCCTACACGTTGGAGACATCGAGTAACGACGCTTGTCGCTCTGGGTGTATATATGCCTACACGTTGGAGACAGCAAGTAACGACGTTTGTCGCTCTGGGTGTATATAGGCCTACACTCCATCTCGACATTTGACTGCGCTTATCTGACATAAATTGAGACTTCGATATGTCATTGTTTTTTCATAAAGTTGGACTTCTCATCAATGTTGAACTTGACATGTGAATGCGCTTTTCATACTTTTAACTGCTTCTCATCACTTTTGACCTCAAAATTGGAAAAATATGACCCCCGTGTAAACTTGGGGTGCCCCTGGAGTCTATTAACAAAATATGGCCCCGCATGAACTTGTGGTGCCCCTGGAGTCTGTATTGGTAAAATATGAACCGCCCTTGTGAAAATCTAGCTACGGGCCGGCTTTTAGCGCTCTTATAAAGGAACTCGTATGATTTATGTAGATTAGTGAAACATTAACACACCCACACACACAAACACGCACGCAGGCACGCACGCACGCACACAAAAACGCGTTCGCGTGCGCACGCTCGCACACGCACGCACACGCACACACATATACAAAAACAAACAAACAAACACACACGCACGCACGCACGCACGCACGCACGCTCACACGCACGCTCACGCACGCACACGACCGAACGCACACGCACACGCACACGCACACGCACACGCACACGCACACGCACACACACACACACAATTACACGCACGCACACAACTACACACAAAACAACACGTACGTATAACATAGTACAGTGTGTGATACATTTCCTCATATCATATGCTCTAGAATCTCAATCAGATACGAATGATCAAAGAAAAATAACAGTTCCCTTCACAAAATGAATGAATGATTTTACAAAACAGTGTTCAACTAGCCCCAGGTTCCCCTACTCACAAAAAATAGCACTGGACAGTGGCGATACCTAACGTGAACGGTGAGTTCCTGGTTCACTACAACACAATAGCAATGGACTGTGGCGACACCTAACGTCATGTAACCACTATACAATATTGGAACGTGACAATGTCATGTCTGTCTGTTCTTGCGACCTGCTCGAACGAATATCACTTGACAACGTCACTGTTTATTATCTGTTTTGGCAACCATTGTAATAGTTCCTCTGACTTCGGCTGTCACAATAATATTATCGTGCATGCTCAGAAGAAAAAGATCAAAGCCAGTATACAAATCTTACTGCGCGAGACGTCTGTTTAATGGCGCGGTGCCAGGTGTTTACCAAGTCATTATAACACTGAATATGTGTTGACTCGCCTGAAATATAATTACATGTACAGACCCATATGTACTTGGCATAGACTAAGCATTGGAAACCTTGCAATGTGATTGCAGAACTAGGTTTGATGACATTAATTACAGGCCTCATCTTTACCGCGTCACTCTAAGGTGAACACGCGTTGGTCCTGAACTATCAAAGGTGTGTTTGAGACGACACGACTTGAAAATATACATCAACAGCAGTCCGTATGAAATATTGCAGACAAAATAATCAGCTAATTACTATACACGTTGCCGATCAAGCTGTACACATTTCAACTTAACCGGAGTACAGACTGGTGGTATTTACCGTCAACTTCAATTAATGTGATATACATCAGCGACGTAGGTGTACTTTCAGTGAATACCGTCAAAGCGATGTCGTCACGATGGGTTTGTGAATGGTTGTCACCGTGGAGACGGCCCTCGACAGTGAGGGTTTGAAACTCGGACTCATCTGCCGGACTCGGCCGCCGGACTCAGCCGCCGGACAAGGACGCCTTGACTCAGCCGCCGGACAAGAACGCCTTGACTCAGCCGCCGGACAAGGACGCCGGACTCGGCCGCCGGACAAGGACGCCGGACCCGGACCGATAAGTTATTTGAATAAAATAATAATATTGACATAGCAAATAACAAGAAACGTGCCGTAAATAGAAATATGTGTGTATAATTGACTTTGTCACCACAAATTAAAACCATCCATCTTAATAAATCTTCCTATATCATCAACATATACATTTGTTTTATATGAACATATTGCTCATTGTCTGAACTAAACCCTTGTCATTATTATAATTATCATTATGTTTATGCATTTGTATATATATATATATATATATATATATATATATATATATATATATATATATATATATATATATATATATATATATATATATATATATATATATATATATATATATACGGATTCCACAATTTGCATAACAAAACAACATTGTTTTATTCGGTTTTAGAAAGAAAAATAACGTCTATGCTTTTTAAATACAGACATGAAATGTTGTTAAGTGCAGAAATACAAATGACAAAAACACTTTGCGATAGGCACCATCTGTTTCCAATTGACTGACCACATTGTGTACTGTTCACGGCTGACTGTATTGACAAATGTCGACGTCTTAAAACGTTTAGCTAAAGGAGCGGCACCAAGTTTCCCATCACGTCGATTTAAGGGACCGCGTTCAGCAGATATTTTTTTACCGTTACTGACTGAGTGATTCACACCAAAATTACTTGTTATCAACCTTCGCTGTCACAAATGATAGGTATAACTACCTGAAAATGGTGAAAGTGCAATGTATCCTTATATCATATTTCTGCCAATTACGTGTGATTCTTTAAAAAATAAACCAGGAAATACTATGACAATTTCTCTGGCTTGCAGATAAAATATTCCAAAGCTTTACGACAGGTGTAGAAATACACATAGCCTTCATTGTTGTACGAACATAGATTTGTTTTATATTACCTCTCTATATTGTAATGTAACAATAATTATCATCTGTAGAATGACAAAGATTTTAGAACACTCGTCGGTAGTTGTTGATGTTTCACCTTGAACATTAAGATAGCTGTCTTATATTCAACGTAATGAAAACACTTTATAACGTTAAGGTTAATAAATAAGATATTTGTGATCAAGACCATTGATTGTATCATAAACATCATTATACTTAATGTGTTACGTAGATAATTGTGGGGAGAAACAAAGCAGACAATGGTGTCACTGTGTCCCGCGAAGCGGCTTTGTTTGGAAATCACTAGCAAACCCCCAGTTGTTAATCGGTTGCGGTCACATGATCAGTTGACGCGTTATACGTATCCGATGACCGCCGTCTTTCCCAATATTGACGTCTGTTTTTCGACTATTGAGGCTGTTGCCTGGTTTCCTACTAATCATCTATTGTAGCATCAAACATAGACGACAAATACTGCTCCTATATTTATCGTTTACCCATTGTTGTATTCAATAGTACGGCTTCATAAATGCACCTTAATAACATACACGCGTGTGTCTGGGTATTAACCAAACAATGATAGTATTATAGTCAATTGTTGCATGTAATACAATGGTACGACTCGATCCCTATCTACCAACTATGGGACATCAAATAGCCGCGCCGATCGCATCAATGCTAATCTGTAATTAAAGACCGCCACACGCGTAGTTCATTCGCGGACAAGATCACGCACGAACAAGCATTCACATGCATGCTCACGGAGTCTCTAGAGCCACACCCGATCAACAGGTTATATAAGTTATACAAACACTTTCGGTGGGGGGGGAGATGAAGCGATGGGGAGAGGGTTGCAGAGAAAGAGAGGGATGAGACAGGGGGAAGGAGAGGATGACATATAGCGGAGATACCCTGCCCTTGTGATGTGGATCGAGATGTACGACAGCACCACATTGCCCTGTTGGTGTGGATTGAGATGTACGACCACACAACCCTGCCCTGATGGTGTGGTTCGAGACGTACGACCACACGACCCTGCCCTGGTGGTGTGGATCGAGATGCATGACCACACGACTCTACCTTGGTGGTGTGCATAAATATGTACGACCATACAACCCTGCTCTGGTGGTGTAGATCGAGAGGTACGACCACACAACCCTACCCTGGTGGTGTGGATCGAGATGTACGACCACACGACCCTGCCCTGGTGGTGGTTAAACTACAATTGATTCAATTGTTCAAGACAATTGGAGATTGCTGGGATTAAAAGATACAAATGAAATTTTTTACACATTTAAAAAAAAATGTATTCATACTATTTGGCTTATATTGCGCAAGCACACTCTATTGAGTTTATACCGCATAAGGCCCGTATCATTATCAGGCCTTACAGAACGATTGCTAAAGCGGTGTCCTTACAAGAGAATGTGTGCGTGCGCGCGTGCGTGTGCTTTCTTGCGTGCGTTCGGGTTTCAGTGCGTGTACCCTGTAAACATTTGGATAACTAGAAGCCTGCCACCTGGTGATTTTTTTAAAACTGGGCACCCCCTTTTTCAGGGTCTTGATCCGTCCATGTTATTCAAAGCCGTTGTTTGGTGTGCGAAATAGGGCTACGCACAATAATACCCACGCCTACATATCCCACAATTCACAGGAAATATGTGATAAATTTGTGAAAAGAACCTGACTAGCAACCTATCGTGAACGGTGAGATCCTGGTTAATCTACAACACAATGGTACTGGACATCTAACGTCAAATAACCACTATACAATCTTGGAAAGTGACAATGTCATGCCTGTCTGTCCTCGCGACCTGCTCGAACGAGTATCACTTGACAACGTCACTGTTTATTATCTGTTTTTGCAACCATTGTAATAGTTTATCTGACTTCGACTGTCACAATAAAATTGTCGTGCATGCTCAGAAGAAAAAGCACAAAGCCGGTATATAAATCTGACTTCGCAAGACGTCTGTTTAATGGCGCGGTGCCAGGTGTTTACCAAGTCATTATAACACTGAATATGTGTTGACTCGCCTGATGTATAATTACTTGTACAGACCCATATGTACTTGGCCCAGACTAAGCATTGATAACCTTACAATGTGAATGCCGAACTAGGTTTGACGACATTAATTATAGGCCTCGCCTTTACCGCGTCACTCTAAGGCGAACAAGCGTTGGTCCTGAACTATCAAAGGTGTGTTTGAGACGACACGATTTGAAAATATGCAATAACAGCAGTCCGTATTACATTTTGCAGAGAAAATAATCAGCTAATTAATATAAATGCTGCCGATCAAGTTGTACACATTTCAACTTAACCGCTGTACACACTGGTGATATTTTCCGTCAACTTCAATTAATGTGATATACATCAGCGACGTAGGTGCACGTGTACTCTCAGTGAATACCGCCAAAGCGATGTCGTCACGATGGGTTTGTGAATGGCTGTCACCGTGGAGACGGCCCTCGACCGTGACGGTATGAAACCCGGACTCGGTCGAAGGACAAGGACGCCGGGCTCGGCCGCAGGACAAGGACGCCGGACTCGGCCGCCGGACAAGGACGCCGGACAAGGACTCAGGACAAGGACGCCGGTCTCGGCCGCCGGACAAGGACGCTGGACTCGGCCGCCGGACAAGGACGCCGGACCCGGCCGCCGGACAAGGACGCCGGACTCGGCCGCAGGACAAGGACGCCGGACAAGGACGCCGGTCTCGGCCGCAGGACAAGGACGCCGGACGAGGAATGAGAAGTTATTTGGAATAAAATAATAATATTGACATACCAAACAACAACAAAAGTGGCGTAAATAGAAATATGTGTGTATAATCGACTTTGTCACCACAAATTAAAACCATCCATCTTAATAAATCTTCCTATATCTTCAACAGAAAAAATTATTTTCTATGAACATGATGTTCATTGTCTGAAATAAACCCTTATCATTATTACCATTAACATTTTCATCATGTCTGTGCATTTGTATATACACCGATTCCCTTATTTGTGTAACAAAATAACATTGTTTTTATTCGGTTTTATTCGGCCGGGCTTGTTCGGCCGGTGCAGAGCACTCCGAAGTTATCCGTTGATGATATACGAAGATTTGTTAGGATGGATGTTTTAAATGTGTGTTAACAAAGTCGAATATAGATGCATGTTTGTATTTTCGGCGGTTTTCTTATTGTTTGCTAAGTCAAAATATTATTATTTTATTCAAAATAACTGTTCAGTCCGGCTTCGGCTTTCATATTGCTGCCCGGGTCCAGCTTTAACACATCACCGGAGTCTTGACATCACGAAACCGACTGCGCGGCTGGCGGGCGTTGAGTCAAAGCATGGAAGACGACGACTATGCATATATACATCATTATTAATTAGGACCGTTTTCTTAGTAGTTAAATGCACTTTTCTATTTCACTCATAAGTTAAAACGTAAAATTTAGTTTTACTAAGAGCAAAATCATTCTAATGAGCTCACAAGAATCTCAATAAAATGGTACCCTGTTAAACGTGTGTGCATCAAAAGCACCAGCAGAACTATTTGTGATATTGAATGCTATCAGTTTTCCAAGATAGTTAATTTTTCACCTGAGAATGTTCTTTTTTAGATAAAAAGAAGCTTATTTTAGATAGTGAGCAATTTGTTATGATAACTGGCTGCTTAAATAGTATGCAAAGAAAAGTATGATTTGTTTTAGGTGGAATGGTTGAGTTGGCTTGGATGTGTTAGAAAACTAATGTAGAAGAAGGAACAGACGACACTGGTCCTTTGTCCAGTCACCGCCATTCATGAATTAGACCCCCACCCCGAGTTGGCTGCTCGCCATTTAACGAGTTCAATATGGATCAGATTACCGCCACGTCGCCAGTACTAATGCATTGTTTACTCAGCGAGTTTCAGGTTGCCTAGTTTCCTGCTAATCGCTACAATGATATACTTAATAGACCAAATGCTCCTGTTGTATGGAATTAAGTCAATTGTGCGTTCAACGGTTCGACCTCATACGTACACCTTAACGTCCTATACGCCTGCTACTTAACTGCAGGTATCAGCTCCCACAACGGCTGTGTTATAGCTAATTGTTGCACGTGATAATGAATGCACGTCTTGGAGGACGCTCTAATTAATTTTCACGGACGGTTGAGTTTGAATAGAACAAACAACTCACTACATACCGCCACACGCAGGTTGGTTGAGGACATGTCTCGACGGCAAATGTTTGCGGTCAATCCGTTCCATGTGGTCCCTAAAGTTGCGAGCAACTCCGATTGCGTTTATATAAATATATTGTCGGTAAAATGTTACCATATAAAGCAACTAGGTGGGGGATTGACAACATCCGAAACGTACAAACTAGAGGTGGACTATGAGAGCGGCAGGCCCGGGTGACGCCAATGACTAGATAACCGTCACTACCGGTAGATTAACTTCTTTGTAAAGGCCGCTTGTCCGAACATTACAAGTCAGACTTTTAAATAACTTCTCTGTTCGGCGTCCGGGTCTGGCTGTCATAATCCACCGTAACGTGTACATTCCTGTCCGTTGATGATAAACGAATATTTATTAGGATGCATGTTTTTAATTTACGGAAACAAAGTCTACTAAAAACACATATTTGTATTTGCAGCACTTTTCTTAGTGTTTGCTACGTCAACGTAACTGCTCAGCGCCTCTCACACGGCCGACCAGGAGCAGCTCCGACCGCGGGAGTTAGACTCAGGGGTTAGAGATAAAGACCATCACCCTTTGAGTCCACGACAGGTTACACATTTACCCCCTGTGTGGGATATTTTCTTCCCCCGGCATAGACACCAGGTAGAAGGGACCTATGGCAATTAGTGTCTCTGTGTAATTGACTGTGGCGACACCTAGCGCTAAGTAACCACCATGCAATCTTGGAACGTGACAGTGTCTTTCCTTGCGATCGAACGAGCGTCACTTGACAACATCACTGTTTATTATTTGTTTTGGCAACCATAGTTATGGTTCCTCTGACTTCGGCTGTCACAATGATCTTATCGTGCACGCTCAGAAGAAAAAGCACACAGGCGATATACAAATCTTGATGCGCGAGGCGTCTGTTTAATGGCGCTGTGCCATTAAACACACGTGTTTAACAAGTCATTATAACACTGAAAAGATTGTTGACTCGCCTGAAATACAACTAATAGTGCAGACACCTATATACGTGGCCCAGACTATGGATTCAGAACCTTGTAATGTGATTGCCGAAGCCGATTAGATTTGACGACATTAATTACAGGCCTACATTTACCGCGTTACTCACAGGCGAACAGTCGGGACCACGTGACCGAAAGATACCTGACCAAGCGTAGGATAGTGCTCTAAATAAGAAGAAGAATGGTGTGGTTGCTGTCATGCCGATCAATAAGCCCAAAGCGTTGAAAACAGTCATGTACTGTATTGTGCTTCGCGAAGGCGATCTTAGCGAGACAGCTCTGTCTCAATCATGACTTCGTTAGCATTAACTAACGAACTATTGCAACCCCCCAGTAGCAAAGGAAGCTCGAATGCATGATCACATAATTGAGTTGACGAACCTTTGCAGGAAACAAAGAGCTAAATCTGTGATACACAGGATGTGTCCGCACAACCCTGCCCTGGTGGTGTGGATGGAAGTGTACGACCACACAACCCTGCCCTGGTGGTGTGGATGGAAGTGTACGACCACACAACTCTGCCCTGGTGGTGTGGATCGATGTGTACGACCACACCACCCTTCCCTGGTGTTGTGGATCGAGACGTACGATCACACAACCCTACACTGGTTGTGTGGATCGAGGAGTACGACAACCAAACCCTACCCTGGTTGTGTGGATCGATATGTACGACCACACAACCCTACCCTGGTTGTGTGGATCGATATGTACGACCACACAACCCTGCCCCAGGGGTGTGGATCGGGGTGTACGGCCTCACAACCCTTCATTGGTGGTGTGGATCGATCTATACGACCAAACGACCCTGCCTTGAATTTATTTTATGGATCGAGATGTACGACCACACAACCCTACCCTTGAGGTGTGGGTCGAGGTGTACGACCATATAACCCTACACTGGTAGTGTGGATCGAGGTGTACGACCACATGACCCTGTCCTGGTGGTGTGGATCGAGGTGTACGACCTCACGACCCTGCCATGGTGGTGTGAGTCGAGGTGAACGACCATGTAACCCTGGTGTGTTGGTGTGGATAGAGGTGTACGACCACACGACCCTGCCCTGGTGGTGTAGATCGAGATGTGCAACCACACAACCCTACACTGGTGGTGTGGATCGAGATGTACGACCCCACAACCCTACCCTGGTGGTGTGGTCGAGGTGAACGACCACACGACCCTTCCCTGGTGGTGTGGATCGAGCTGAACGACCACACAACCCTACCTTGGTGGTGTGGATCGAGTTGTACGACCCCACAACCCTACCTTGGTGGTGTGGATCGAGGTGTGCGATCCCACAATCCTACCTTGGTGGTGTGGATCGAGGTGTGCGATCCCACAACCCTGTCTTGGTGGTGTGGATCGAGGTGTGCGATCCCACAACCCTACCTTGGTGGTGTGGATCGAGGTGCACGACCCCACAACCCTGCCTTGGTGGTGTGGATCGAGGTGTGCGACCACACCTTTACCTCGTTACTCATAGGCGAACAATCGTTGGTCCAGAACTAATATCAAAGGTGTGCTTGCGGTGACACAATTTGAAAAGATGCTGTTCAGCTTAATCGGTGTGCAAATGAATGATCTTATCCGTCAGTTTCAATTAATAAGGTACAAACCAGCGACGTAGGTGCCTGTGTACTCTCAATGGATACCGCCAAAGCGTGTATTTATTGCCGGCTCTTTCAATAATATGGAAATAAATTATCTCTTATGATCTGTGTACATTACTAACGCCGCGATCGTTGCGGTGATGACCCGCATTAGTTCAATAACTCACACGCGCACGTTACTACTCGCACGTAGACCATTACAGTTAATCGATTTGGTGATTTATTATTCGCATGTAGGAAAACTGTCGGTAGCGCCAGTGATTTTATTCACTACACGGTGTTGTCACGACATCACTGTTTCCAGTATGCCTATGTTGCATAAGCATGACTCACAATAACAGTTCAGTGACATTTTAAAGGGCATCGGATGCGCCTCTTAAATCCGCGTTTTTTGTGAATATAACACAACACTTTTAAATGAACATCGCTGTTTTACGAATTATATACCACGCGTGTGAGAGTGTGGACTCGAGTATGTTCCGGGTCCGAGTGACGATTACAGACAGTGACAGTGCGTGACAACGTCCAAGAAACTGATGCAGTCGTCATACTAGTAACACAGATCCGTCTTTCCAAAGTTTAATAGCTTTGAAAGTCTAACCAATTAGTTTGGTTCGATAACTCAAATTTGTTACATGATGTTACATGATAGTTAAACGTTAGTTGAGCACAGGATGGAATAGAGCGAAAGTAAGCAGTTCAACCTTTAATATATGACGCTAGTCATTCATCCACATCACCTCAACCAAACATAAACACACAATACACATCAACACACACCTACTGAAACACCCCGCCCCCGCCTTACTCGTATCTACCACACATCTAGCCCCCCCCCCACTTGTACCTACCACCCCGCCTTACTTGTGTCTACCGCCCCGCCTTACTTGTGTCTACCGCCCCATACCCTCACCCGCTGACAAACACACACCAACCCTTAAACATTATAACATGTCATGCGTCTACCACTAATCAAATGTGTTTTTATTTTGCTTTACCTGGGGCTGGGTAGAGTCAACAGATTTATATTATAAATCAAATAAATGATAGTCATAAGATAACAATAAAATAATAATAACATAGAATAATTATACATGTTTGTTCTGATTCGAACTGTTTTGGACAGTACAGAAAGGAAAGAATGGGTAAATGTTGACAATATACGGCGTGGTCACACCAGTACTGTGCACCGGTATTTACGATAACCGGACATAGCCCCCTAATTACATAGCCCCCCCCCCCACTGCATAGCCCCCTCTGGACAAAACCCCTCCGGACACACACGTCTCTGGTGATTTTATCGGTCTTCACCAAGTAATGCACGAGTGATTTTCCTGCAGCGTCGGTCGACTCGTTCTTAGGGGTTATCCATAAAGTACGCCACGTTATTTTTGAGACCCTCCTATCCCGTTGTCGCGCTCCGTAACACTATAACACACTGCCTATGAATTTCTATGGACGGTTTGAATACATCAAATAATTGCGCC
This sequence comes from Lamellibrachia satsuma, assembly GCA_033239005.1. NCBI lineage: Eukaryota > Metazoa > Annelida > Polychaeta > Sabellida > Siboglinidae > Lamellibrachia > Lamellibrachia satsuma. The sequence continues at coordinate 3,180,018 of BSQZ01000003.1, forward strand.
GGTTGCGAATCTGTAATTACAGACCGCCACACGCGAAGAACACGCAGACACACGCATTCACATACATGCCCTCGGAGTGTTTACAGCAACACGTTAAATACCAGTTACTGTAACAGCGGAGGTAAACACAAAGTCACATATTGGAACTGATAGCGTGACACATCTAATCAATCTAAAGTCCTCGTCTACAGACGCTTTAGGGCCTTTCTCGGGTTTTCTGATTTTCGGAATGATGTTCATAGGTGCACCCACTGACACATACCTGAAGACATGCTACATCACTGCCAACGTTACACCAACTCACGAACTCCCGATCACCTTAAGATCAACTAAGACTTCAAATACCTCACGTGAACGGCTCAGTGCATTGTTTATTGCATTTACGTCGCAATCCTCTGCGATCCCTCGCTTTAATGATAACTTTTTCTCGTTCCTATTCATTATATATTGCTAAGCGATTCTGGTGTGTTGAGCTTTTTTACCATTATTAACATTATTATTATTGATACTATTTTTATCAGTGTAATTATTATTACCATTATTCTAAAAAAATAACAGCGCCTTAAAATAGCACATTATAGGCCTACAATATTAGCACGTTAAATATATCGAGCATTTACCAATACTAAATTAACAATATATTGCCCTCACATGAACGTAACTACGCTACGTATTCCATGGGCGGATCCAGGGGTATCCCTTTATTTCGGCCGGAATTCTTTTCAGAATTAGTTGTCGATACACCGCGAGGTGGCGCCCTACTGTACTTGTTCATCAGATAAGGACATTTGTAACTTACACACTTTAAACATTGCTACCATTACTGCCATTTGTCCCCACTTGTTCTGATTTGCCCCACCCCCGTCCTGCCTTACCCTCGTTGTACTCATTACTAAACACAAGTGGATTATTGTCTGTTTTCAGTGCGTTTTGCGTGTGAATCTCCGCAACTGCTGTCACATTGCAAACCAGTGTGAGAGACAATCGCCTGAAGCCGCAGTCCATATTAAAGACAGTTGTTCTCTGTGAAAAACAGAATAACACTCCAAGAAGTCACCGCCGTGACGCCACCATTATTGGCAAGAATAATGTTCTCGTCAACTTCTGGGTTGATGCCGGCGATGTGGTTTTGAAAACGTTATTAGCAATACAAACCAAGAACGCGTCGAAGGTAATACAGAACGAGGATATCGCCATCACCGCCCGGGGAGAAGTTCCACCGGAAGATGTCCGAAATGTTAAAGGTGTTTTTATTCCACCAGTGCTACGGACACAGTTGAATGGTGTGAATGATGACCGAAAAACAGAATATCCGTGAGGAATGTTTGGAAAGTCTAGCTCTTGGGTTTCACTGGAACTAGCTACCTACATGTTCATCTATCGCCGAAAGTGTCGAGCAGCTCGGTTTGGTCTTCCGAATGACACCTGACCAAGCGTCGGATGTATTCATACTATTTAGCTTATGTTGCATAAGAACACACTATTGAGTTTAAACAACGGTGTCCTTACAAGAGAATGTGTGCGTGCGCGTGTGCTTGTGCGCGTTCATGCGTGCGCTCGTGTTTCAGTGCGTGTACCCTGTAAACATTTGGATGACTAGAAACCTGCCATCTGGTGATTTTTTTAAACTGGGCACCCCCTTTTTCAGGGTCTGGATCCGTCCATGTTATTCGAAGGCGTTTTTTGGTGAAATAGGGCTACGCACAAAATGAACTACGTCTACAGTTCCCACAATTCACAGGGAATATACGAGAACTTTTTTTAAAGAACCTGACTAGCAACTAACGTGAACGGTGAGTAGGTGTTTAAACTACAAAACAATACTATTGTGGCGACACCTAGCGTCAAATAACCACAATACATTATTGGAACGTGACAATGTTACGTCTGTCTGACATCGCGACCTGCTCGAACGAGCGTCACTTGATAACGTCAGTGTTTATTACGTGTTCTGGCAACCATTGTAATAGTTCCTCTGACTTCGGCTGTCACAATAGTATTACCGTGCATGCTCAAAAGAAAAAGCTTGTATAGGAATGTTACTGCGCGATACGTCTGTCTAATGGCGCGGTGCCAGGTGTTTACCAAGTCATTATAACACTGAATATGCGTTGACTCGAATGAAATATAATTGGTTGTACAGACCCCTATGTACTTGGTCCAGACTATGCATTGATAACCTTGCAATGTGACAGCCAGCCTAGGTTTGACGACGTTAATTGCAGGCTTTATATTTAACACGTTACTCTACGGCGAACACGCGTTGGTCCTGAACTATCAAAGATGTGTTTGGGACGACACGATTTGAAAATAGACATTAACAGCAGTCCTTACGAAATGTTGCAGACAAAATAATAAGTTAAATAATAAAAATAATCAGTTAATTAATAAAAAAAATCAGTTAATTAAGAAAATAATCAGTTAATTAATAAAAATAATCAGTTAATATATATATGTATATATATATATATATATATATATATATATATATATATATATATATATATATATAAATGCATAGACATAATGATATATATAATGGTTTATTTCAGACAATGAATAATCTGTTCATAGAAAATAAATATATCAATAAAAATAAATATATATATATGTATATATATATATATATATATATATATATATATATATATATATATATATATATATATATATATATATATATATATATATATATATATATATATATATATATATATATATATATATATATATATATATATACAAGGTGAACTGAATCCCTAATTTCGACGTTCGACGTACAATACATCTCGATAATTGCAATGTATAATAGGATTAATCAACTTTTCAATCCTAGTCATTATGATATACATAGCGTTTCCTAGTGACACCTTTACGAGAATAGAAAACTTGTGCTAGCGCGGATTCAGATATCGATACATATCATACGCAGCCTGTTAAAACATGTATTTTCAAATTCTGTATGAATTGCTATAAGCCGCTAAAAACTACTTACAATTCGCCCATAAGGAGCACGGATGAAAGAAATATAAACATTGATGAAATAGGCAGTGAATAGTATGTTTGTTCTGTACAGCAGGTGAACAAAAGTGATTTTTTGCAAAAAAGTTCCTTTGTGTACAATATTGTGTGTTTGGAAAGTGATATGTATAATATGCGTATGTATTGATCAAAATTTTAATTGCTCCATTGATTTAAATGCTATAAGCAAAAGTGCTTTTTCATTATTAAAATAAGTCATTAACATGATGGCATCTAGCTACAAAACAAAACTACCCAATAACTAAATTTCAATGATGCAACTTAACAATAAATGCCAGTTGCCAATTTACCATTATTGATGGGGTGATTCACACTTAAATGACTGGTTTTCAACCTTCGCTCTCACAAATGCTGGAGTTTGCAATACACAAAGCCTTGTTCTCGACCAATGGCGTAGTCATGGTTGCCAGCGCCCTGCTGCAAAACACAATGTTGCAACTTTACACCAAGACCACTATTCTCACTGTGATCGCTGCAAACTCATCAATAGCCTGATGGAAGTTGATCTATTCTACTGTGTCCCTCTCTGTGCTGATATTGTTCCACAGACACTCGCAGGATTAACTTCAATTTACTGTTCATAGCCAGCAGTTGACACCCTGTCTTGGTCAGAATTCACAGCGTGTCGCGCAGATTCAGGAATATATCTTCACCGTCGTCGCGCGTGTACAATTTATAATTTGAAACAATGGCCGACGACAAGTTGTGGGCATCAAACAAAACTTTAAATACAAATCAACATACGATCAGAGGAGACTTTTATGAAGTAATCATCATTATAGATCATTTACATAGTCTTTTTTATCAGTTCTTAACTTTTTACATTATGATTATCGCTTTGTTTTTGAAGAAAGAAAATATATACTTTTAACGTAATTTTTAATATCGCTGCCTTTTAGTCAAAGATGCTCGCTCCGCCCGTAATTCCTCATGTAGAGTTTATTCGATGCTCGGGGCACCTACAGTAACACAAAGACAGAAAGGGAGCAGCGCGTACTTGAAGAAATAGAGCCGACGAGTAATACTGTTCGGTCACATGGGTTCAAGTGAAGCCGCCCGACTCCACTGTCGGTGGCCACCACGCCATATTCACGTGTGCGCATACTTTCTGTTACATGCCGTAAAAATAAACTATTGATGTTTGAATTGTTTATCTCAACTATCAATAACCTTACGTAGTGTCGCGGTTCCCCAGTGCCATTTTCCACTGAACACATTCGATCACGACGACAATTTTGTTTACGTCATCGCGTACAAAACAACACACGGAAATGTGATTCTTTAAAACCGAATGACGACCAAATGACAACCGAACGACAACCAGCTGCAACGACATAGAACATATTACCCAAATTTAAATTAAATATAAATCGTGTGAAATAAATATTAAATGGCACCTTTGTGAAGTGAAAATCCCGCGAATCGACGGCTCGCGGAATGGCACAAATGTCGTGACATTTAACATTACAATATCACGCTGAATCACAGTGAATAGTCGGCCCCAGTTACTAAGTCAGCGGGAAATCGGCAAAAAAATGACAATTTCCCTAAATTCATTATTCAATGTGGATTGATGTGGTGTGTTCTAAAAAACATCTAACACATGTGTACCAATGTACAGTGACGTCATTGCTTTACAGCTTTGTAAACAACACTGTTCAAGACACAAATATACAATGGACAAGCTGCCGAGTTTACTCCGGTTACAAAGCAGATTACTAATTACAATACTTATACAGGAACCGCGATACTAAATATTTGGATTATGAATGCATGTATAACTTCAAAATAACAAATAATGAACCTCAGATAAGCAGTCAAGATAAATATATCTACGTGAACATAATAACAACAACTGTAACTACTCAAATAAGTAAAACACATCTTATTTCACAAATGCAGTTCACTCTTATGTCTACCAATTATATGCGATTTGCAAAAAAATAAAAAAATAAATTACTATGAAAATGTATCTGGCTTGCAGATAAACTATTCCAAAGCTTTACGCCAATTGTAGATATACACATAGCCTTCATTGCTGTACGAACATCAATTTGATTAAAATTACCTGTCATTACCGATCATTCTAACAATACATACCTTGTTTTTAACTGAGAAATATTCGGATTTGATGAGCCTTTTTTGTCGATGCGTTGTCGTAAGTAAACATTACACGTTTTGACAACAAGACCAAGTAACACACGTGCAGTGCTGCTGCATTGCAGCAATGTTGTTTATGCTAGTATTGTTCACACAATGCACTATGTCACATGTTGATGTTACATCAAGAGGGATGTCTTGATATGTACCACCGCCTGGTTTCCACATGTGAAACTAACAACCAGCAGGAGTGTGAATATATATATATATATATATATATATATATATATATATATATATATATATATATATATATATATATATATATATATATATATATATATATATATATATATATATATATGTGTAAGCAGTATTTCTGTCTCAGATGTACATAAATGTCATAAACTACAGGCCGCTACAGGCCTAATTTATTTCAGGTAGTAATGTTTAATGAAAAACATCCCATTTAATTCACACTCCTCTGGTAACACAGTACAAAAAACTAAAGCTACGAGACTAGGTTGTTAGTAATTGTAGTGACGTGTTGTCATGGTGACCCTGACTAGCACTCGACGGATGTACCACTTCACGTGTTGCCATGGTGACCCTGACTAGCACCCGATGGATGTACCACTTCAATGTCGAGTTCGCTGTTATTATTATTGTTCTTAGTAGCAGCAGTTGTTGTACATTTACTATCCAAGTTATCAATAATGGTCTCCACGAAAGCAACACTTTCAATAAACCAGTAAACTTAATAAACCAGTGAAGTAGACCTACCGTATGAGTAGGCACAATTCGTCTTAACTGTTACGGCGCGGGTAGGCTGACAGATCTGGCGTGCAATACGTCTTCTCAGGTTGACTTGCAATAGCTGAGTGACAATTAATAGCGCGTCTCTCGTCACCAGGGCCGCTGTTCGAAGCTTAGTCGAAAACGAGGTAGAGGGGTCGTATCAAAGTTTACACGAATATTGGATAAATCGGCAAACCAAATAAATGTGACTGCTTGCTTCATTAACAGTATTATACTTAATTACTTAATTTGTGATGCAGCTAATTATGGGGAGAATCAAAGCAGACAATGGTGTCTCTATGTCCTGCGAAGAAGCGTTGTTGTGAAATTATTAACAAACCCCCAGTTGTTAATCGGTTGCTGGTCATGTGATCAGTTGACTCGTCATGCGTAAGACAGCCGTCTTTCCCAGTATTGACGTCTGTTTTTCGGCTATTGAGACTGTTGCCTGGTTTCCTGCTAATGGTATATTGTAGCTTCATACACAGACGACAAATGATCCTGCTATATTTATCGTTTATTCATCGTTGTATTCAATAGTTAATAACATACAAGCGTGTGTCTGGGTATTAACCTGACAATGGTTGTATTATAGTCAATTGTTGCATATAATACAATGGTACGGCTTGATTGTTATCTACAAACTATCATCAAATTATTGCGCCGGTAACATCAATGCTAATCTGTAATTACAGACCGCCACACGCTAGGTCATTCACGAACTTATAAGATCACGCAGGAACACGCATTCACATGCATGCTCACGGAGTGTCTAGAGCAACACCCGATCAACAGGTTATATAAGTTATATAAACATTTGCATACAAGTATTGAAAACTGTGAGCACCATACATTTACTTATAATGTATACTGCTGAGAATATACCGAGAGAGAGAGAGGGGGGAGAGAGGGAGGAGAGAGAGGGGAGAGAGAGGAGAGAGAGAGGGAGGAGAGAGTGGGAGAGAGAGAGAGAGAGAGAGGGAGAGGGAGAGAGATGGGGAGAGAGATGGGGGAGAGATGGGGAGAGAGATGGAGGAGAGAGTGGTAGATAGAGAGGGAAAGACAGGGGAAGAGAGTGTGGGAGAGAGAGAGGGGGAGAGATAGGTAGAGAGAGAGAGAGGGGGAGAGAGAGAAGGGGAGAGAGAGAGGGAGGAGAGAGAGAGAGGAGAGGGGGAAGAGAGCCATGGAGAGAGGGGTGGGATGGAGAGAGACAAGGAGAAAGAGTGAGAGGGGTGGATGGAGGAGGGAGAAAGGGAGAGAGAGAGAATGTGCGGAGGAGAGACGGAGAGAGAGATTAGGAGGGACAGGGAGAGACAGAGGGGGATGGAGGGAGGGAGAAGGGGAGGGAAAAAGAGAGAGGGGGTGAGACAGGGAGTGAGGGAGAGAGGGAAGAGGAAAGAGGGAGATAGAGAGAGAGGGGGGAGAAAGAGAGGTGGAGAAACCGGTAGAGATGGAGAGAGACAGGGATAGAGAGAGGGTGGAGAGACGACAGAGACTTTGAAAGAGGGTGGGAGAGAGGCAGGGAGGGGTGGATAGACAAGGAGAGATTATTTGAGAAGGGAGAGAGGGAGATGGAGGGGAGAAGCACAGATACAGATACAACGATATATATATATATATATATATATATATATATATATATATATATATATATATATATATATATATATATATATATATGTATATATATATATATATATATATCGAGAGGCAGAGGAAGGGAGGGAGAGAGAGGGGGAAAGAGAAGGGGTAGCGGGAGAGAGAGAGGGTGAGGGAAAAGAGGGACAGGTAGAGAGATAGAGGTAGATAGAGAGAGAGAGAGGAAGAGGGAGAGAGGGGGAGATAGGAAGAGAGAGAGTAAGAGGGGGAGGGAGAAAGAGAGCGGGGAGGGAGAAGTTGGGAGAGAGTGTATGTGTGAGAGAGACAGGGATGGGGAGTGAGTGAGAGAGACAGGAAGGGGGGAGGAAGTGAGAGAGACAGGGAGGGGGAGGGAGTGAGAGAGAGACAGGGAGGGGAAGGGAGTGAGAGAGACAGGGATGGGGAGGGAGTGAGAGAGACAGGGAGGGGGAGGCTCTGCTGTGTGACATGTTTTAAAACACAATGTCACTTACTTCCGTAACGCCTGAATTTCGCCTGTAAACTGTTTAACAATGTTGAGACTACATTGAAATGTCAGATGTCAATAAACGACAACAGGTTCAGTATACAATGAATCAAGCAAGACTCCGGCAGTTTTTAATCCAGCAAGTACTATTGGTGATAATTATGTAAACTTGGTTGATAGTTGCATAGATATTTATAGCACTTGTCAGTGCAAATAAACCGCTGATGACAATGCTGACATCTGGTGAGTAGAATGCTAACTCGGATTGTTAACTCGCGCAGTGCAGCGTTCACATAAATCGTTATCTGGAATATACAGGAATAACCTTAGGTGACCTTTTACATGGTACATAATTGTTGATAGCATTAATATTGCTACGACGCCAGCATCTTCTTAAGTTTACGCGAGCGTCATCTGACAGAGCCTTAAGTTGGCTCGATGCCGCGTCATATTTGCCGGGGAAAGGGGAGTGCAGGTTGAGGTAGGGAGGAGTGTTGGAGAGGGTCGGTGTTAGGAAGGAGTGGAAGGGGGGAAGTAGGCTGCAAGGGAGGCACAACGCGTGGTTGGGAAGGAGGACTGACAGCAGAGAGAGGACAGATGGTGGAGAAAGGAAAGACGGAGGACGGAGGGTAAAGGGTAGATGGAGGGGAGACGTCGGGAGGAGTAAAAGGGGAAGGTGGAGATTTCGTAGAACGGGTTGGGAGAAAGGTATGTGGATGAAACGACCAACTGTTCAGGCCACTAAACACGTGACTGTCTTAGTCATTATCGCGTCTTGTAGGAGGAGACAGGGAACCAGCACATAAACTAAGGTTGACACAAGACCCCGCTCCCTCCCTCCGTCCCTTCCTCTGCCTCTCTCAATCCGTCCATCCCCCTCCCCGCCCGTCTCTCCCTCCCTATCCCTCCCTAATTGAACAATATGTTTTTCGTTATAATTACCAAAATACATCGCACACGCAGTTTTGTAAAAGCTGTGTTATATTATCGCCACTTAGTAAAAGAAACGCTACATATGTGAATAATTTACTGTCACATGCGCTTTTTTGAATAATATAATGATAACTTCGTGTGTTTGCAACAGTAGATTCTATTCTTGAATATATTTATTGAAATAAATATAACTGGGAAGAATATCATAGCAAACTTCAGTTCAAATTTCAATCCAACTGGGAGTTAATTTTAATGACGACATGTACAATCATTCAAGGGTGACATATCATGTTGAATACAGTCACACTACTAAATCAGTACAATAGAATAGTTTACAATAGTGATAGCTCACACAAGACATGTACAAAAATTCAAGGGTGACACATCATGTTGAATACAGTCACACTACTAAATCAATACAATAGAATAGTCTACAATAGTGATAACTCAAAAAAGAACGTTTCCACATTGTTAGTAAATTGTAGAAATCATTATATTTAAAGTTTTATTGCACAGAACTAACCAAAACTGGATTAATACACAAACGATATTTATAATATCACAGATTTAATACTTCTAACACAAAAACAGATAAAAAGATGGAGGATTAAACTGTATGCTATTAACTAAATAATTAAAACAGAGATAATTTAATGGTAGACACTAAAACTTCAATATGCGTGAATTTTCACTGAAGTCAAAATAAAAAATAACTGTGTTGAAAATGTATACGAAAACCGATAGTGTTAATATCTTAGATTATACACTTTTATCTTACCCAAGAACAGTTAAAAACCAAGGTGGAGGAGTGCGTAATTGTTTTTGTATTGACAACATCATAGATTATACACTTCTACCTAACCAAGAACTGCTAAAACAAGGTGGAGGATTAGACTATGTTGATAACAAATTAATTAAAACACAGAGATGATTTAATAATAGACAATGAAACTTCACTATGCATGAATTTTCATTGAGGTCAAAATTAACAAATGAAACAATCACTGTTATTGGGGTATTCTACAAACTTCCTGAGTCAAATATAGGTAATTTGAATATATATATATATTGATAGCTTAATACTTAAAAAACAGTGTATTTTGATAGGATACTCCGATTTAGAATTACAGTGTACTTAAAACTGACACCTATAGGCAAACTGTTGACTTGATCCATAACATAGTATTTAGTCATTCGTTACACCCAACAACTGGCAGACAAACTCAGGTCACAAGCAACCGGCTACACTAGTAGAAAACACCATAACTAACATTAATGAACATTCCATCTCACCACTTGTGACCAGTGGGTTTTACCCAGTCAAATGTTCTGGGTGACACAATGTCCAAAGTGATGGGGTGTGGTCACTCGCTGTTGTTTCGTTGGTGGCAGATGCATGGCTGACTGTTCTCGGGGACGCTTGCTGTAAGCGGGCAGCCCTGAGAATGATGCCTTGCATGGTCTCTCAGCAGACAGTCACTTCTGATCACTTGACACGTCGAAGTCATCATCGCTGTTCTCCACCTTGTTCTCAGATGTCTGGTTGTGTTGAGGCTTTCGATGTCTCCGTGATGACAACTGTGAGTGGGAGAGCACCTGGTAAGAAACACAAACACTCGACAGTTCTGTCTGTCCAAGTTGCCACAAACACCATCTCTCTGCTGTAGATCCACAGCTGGTGAACTCGGCACATCAATGGTATGCAGATCGCAATGACAGTCTGATCATCACTAGTTGTCGTCATTGCAGCGCAGCTGCTTTTCGACACAGCATTGACTTGCTGCCAGTCTCACTGTAGTGTTGTTTGAAGACTGTAGTAGAGCCTGGAGGAAGAGGAAATCATTAAGTAAAAATTTCATGGTTTTCACTAAGCCCATGGTTCAGTTTGGAGCTTAGTTAATGCAGTCTGCATGTTACATGATATAGTAGTATGCATATTAAACGTTCATTAAGCCTATGATGTGGTTGGAGCTGTGGCTGCACTTTCCGTCACGTGGCTGTGTGTCCAGTGAAGAGTGACTGTCATGGGATACCCAGCAAGGACTGACCAATCGGATGTGTTTCCAGTGAAGTGTCACGGTCGTGTGATACCCAGCAAGGTTCATGCCAATCAGTTGTGCTTCCAGTGAAGAGTGGCTGTCGTGGGATACCCAGCAAGGACCTGCCAATCAGTTGTGTGTTCAGTGAAGAGTGACTGTCGTGAGATACCCTGCAAGGACCTGCCAATCAGTTGTGCTTCCAGTGAAGAGTGACTGTCGTGGGATACCCAGCAAGGACCTGCCAATCAGTTGTGTGTCCAGTGAAGAGTGGCTGTCGTGAGATACCCAGCAAGGACCTGCCAATCGGTTGTGTGTCCAGTGAAGAGTGACTGTCGTGAGATACCCAGCAAGGACCTGCCAATCGGTTGTGTGTCCAGTGAAGAGTGACTGTCGTGAGATACCCAGCAAGGACCTGCCAATCAGTTGTGTGTTCAGTGAAGAGTGACTGTCGTGAGATTCACAGCAAGGACCTGCCAATCAGTTGTGCTTCCAGGGAAGTGTGACTGTCGTGTGATACCTAGCAAGGACCTGCCAATCAGTTGTGCTGCCAGTGAAGAGTGGCTGTCGTGGGATACCCAGCAACTGATGTATCGTACTGGAAGCCGCCATACTGTATGTTAATAAAATATTGTGACTCCACCTCGCGGACTCAAAATAATCGGGGCGGATCATCTCATTGGTTGGTTCATCGCCCACAGTGTGGCGCCACTATTAATGTATAGAACTGCCAGAAATCCTCTGGTGTATTAATGGTCATGAATGGGCATTTCATATAAAATATATTGAAGTTTTATTTAGCTCCATGGCCACATAGCATTTTTACCTGCTAATCATAAGGCCACTTTTTACTGTGTACCAACTCTGGAGATCATTATATAATAAACTAATGAAGGCAGGAACTTCAAACATCTCACATGCCTATAGATATGTATATGGAACAACACTGCTTCAGTGGTACGGTGAACCCGCAAACACCAATGCTCGATTCAACACCAGGCGAACGTAGACTGGAAGAACGAAAGGCGGTGGCTTCCGTTTTCGTTTCGTTCAATAGAAGTCGACTGCTGGTCAGCCATCGTCTTAAGTCTCGCACACATTCATCGATTTGCCGTAGCGTGTCTGTGTGATTAGATGGTGGACACTCAACACAGAGTTGGGGGTCGTCCGCATATATGTGGTAGTGGATATAGTGTTGTTTGAAAATATGTGCAGTATATGTTCAATAACATCGTTCCAAGAAATGAGCCCTGCGAATCAACGTGGCGAGTAAATCTACGGCTGACGTTGTTTGCCGTATCTTTACCGCGTTCGTTCGGTCTACCAGGTAGGATGTGAACAATGTGAGTGCCGTCTGGCTCAATCCAATATTATGAGTTGCTGTAGGAGAATGGCGTGATCTAGTGTGTTGAAGGCTTAGGTCTAGTAGCACAAGTAGCACACCGCGCTGTGCATCAATTGCCTACGTCAGGTCTTCATGAATTCCGACCAGAGCCGTATCCGTTCTGTGTCTCGGGAGGTAAGCACTCAGGAACGGGTCACTAAAGCCATTAGGGTCAACGTGATGGCGCAGTTCTTTCGCAACATAACGTTCTAGCGTTTTCGACACGAAACTTAAGTTGGATATAGTGCCGTAGTTGGCGAGTGAATTGACGTCGAGACCGCGTTTTTTAAGTGTTGGTGTCACTAACGCATGCTTCATGTCCACTGGCACGACACCTAATTCGAGAGAAGTGTCAACGATGGCAGTAAGGATCGGAGCGAGTCGATGTTGTTCTTCGGCAAGCTCGTCAGCATCGGATCAAGGTCGCAGGACTTCGCAATAAATTTAATAATGATCCGTCTGATGTCTGCTGTCATCGCCAGCGTGAACTCGCAGAGCGGCGTGTATTCATAAAAGGCGGAGGTCGCGCTTTGCGTTGGCTAGCTCCTCGGTATGCCACGGCGTCTTCGGACCGTGATGACTCGTGTGATGATCGGCGTGTGTGCCCGCTTCTCAACCGACGCGTACTTTCGATACCGCACGCGGAGTGATCACCAGATCAAGCATATTTCTATTCACGTGCGTCGCACCTGTAAAGTGCTGAACGAATCAGGCGCTTTCTATTACATTCGCAAACTTCTTTGCGCCAGTTGAGCGAGGTTTGCCGTAGTGCACATTGAAATTATCACATATGATCGCTTCGTTCGGATGGCGTGCAGCTGCACTTAGCGTAAGACTGAGGTCTTCCATGAACGCGCGGGACAGCGGTGACGATAGCGGGCGGTAGATCACATATATACGAACGTTGCATCTTGTTTTCGGACACTGGAGTATAAAACTGAAACTTTCAAATGTGTCAGTCATCGTTCTTACTCGGGAGATTTCTAGCCGCCCGCCACCAACACTTTTCATTTCTGTCTCGTCGTCGTGAGTGAGCCAGATCTCCGCCAGGGCTACGATATCAAGGTGGCGTTTGTCAACGATGTTCTTATCGATTGTTTGTTTACTGATCTTTCCAAGTACATTGCCAGCCAGCCTATGCATAGGTATGGCTGAATACTGCATCGTGATTATATAATCCAAGAACGTTCCGCTTATCGGTCTGTAGAAAAGGCTGACCAAACCAGGCTTAGGTAAAGTCACATAAAAACATCATAATTAAAAAACATATAAAAAGGTATTGTATGATCATTACAATGTCCTTACACACAGTAGATTGATAAAATGTTTAAACGATCGAGAAAGTGAAATACGTCAAATTAGATGGAGCTGTTGTGGGAGCTGCTATCAAGCGCTGCACCATACCCACATTTGATTGTACGGTTTTCTTCACAAAACGTCATAATTTTATATGTATGCATGGCAACTTTAGTGAAATCATACGGATATGGAATACAGGTTTATTGTATATTATTGTTTATAGCACTGTTATATAGAACGACATGGCTCTGTATTTGTCTGACATATCATCGATGAATATGATGAATAGGAGATGTCCTAGAATGGATCCATGAGAAACCCCTGCGTTAATAGATTTTGCAAAAGAGCGTATTAATCTGTTGGGCGCGATAGCATACCGGTTAGAATGCCGGACTCTCAATCGAGAGAACCCAGTATCAAATCCCACTGCGGTCGCTTCGAAGCTTTGGCAAATTTTGGATATCGCTCTATAAAAGAACTTACCTTTACCTTTATTTTTATTAACGGCAACTTTCAGAACTCAGTCCTCCAGGTAGTCATTTAGCCAGGATAGCAACTTTCCCTTAATCACTATGGACTCCAGTTTGGCCGTTAGGTCTTTGTACACGCTCTATCGAATGCTCTGCTGATGTCAAGGCAGATTAGTGTAGTTTCTTGCTTATTGTGATTGTAATTGAGTACAGGACCTGTTTGTGGGGCAAAGGTTTTTGACTTCTCTGGGTATCAGGTACAGGGATGTCTTTCTCGGAAAGTGCACAGGTTTTCTGCAAAGTAATACCAAGAGCCTTATAGGCCTATATCGTCGCCGCGACTCAGCGATTGTTTCGTCATTAGAGAGTTTTTGCACCGATCTCGGCTCCCTTCCCGATCCTGTTCTCGCTATGCGTGCTACGTCATCGTTTCTTGTGTTTATACGATCGGGGTCGTGTCGATGAGATAGGGAAAACACCGATCTCGCAGGTTCAATCGGTTAGTTTTCTACCTATCTATAGTACGTTGAAATTATGGTTGAATAAAAAGAAAAATCTACAGCAATTGTACGTAAGACTGTTGTTGACTGATTAGCTGCCCCATTTTAGTTGCCAATGGGCTCAGTGCATCGGAAAAAAAAGAGTTTTAAGTGTGCACTGTCTGTGGTAAACAAAACTACACGAAACCACCGACAGCACCGGCGTAAACTAAGATTTTGACATCGCATTGTAGATCAATGCTATAGTATAGTAAAATCCAGACCAAACATTCCAGCTGAAATTATGTATAATGCAGAAGCACACATTCTACAGCGTATTTTTTATAAATAAAATATATACTCGAGTTTCCTAACTTCGTCTTCGACTCGTGCACCATTTGTTTTGGTTCGCATATGAAAGGTTAGCGCAACTATCCGATTATTATTTTCGTAAATAAATTCATATTTTGTTGTGATGCTATGCACACAACTGCAACTGTCAGTTCAGCATAAACATTGACCTCCATTGACCAACCGCTAGTTGCAGAACGACAAAATACCGCGTTGCCACGGAATTGTGTGACGCACGAATTTTGGACATGCAACCATTAAAACAAGTGTTTTTATTTTACATATTTGCGGATATCAGGAATATTTCTTGTTCTGCTTAAAATGCCAATAACCAAAACAATATTTGTGCAAGAATTGTGAGATTTTTTTATCGTTATTCTCCAAAATGTGTAGATACTAGATAGTAACATACATACTATTGTATATTAGTTCTCTCAAAATCTGCCATTGCCCATTGGCATTGAAGGTGTGTGTTTTTATGTGTGATATTGAGCCAATGAGTATGTTCAACAATAAAGCATGTTAGAACACAAATAAACCTTATTTGGATCAGTAACACATCTACATATAGGAGAACTTTGTGACGTTTTTCTGTTGTTGGTAAATAATGAAAAGTGGCCTATGTATAGCAACCAAAAATGCTATGGCCATAGAGATAAAATTCCAATTTATTTCAAATATTTGTATATGAAAAACAGGTACAATGCCAGTGTAGTGCACCATATTTGGATTCCCTATTTAAATTGCTTAATGTTGAATACAATATTTGATTGACACATCAGATTACACAAATAGGTGTTTTTATACCTATTCCATCTGTAATAAGAAAACTATGCAAATATTGCTATAAATGCAAGAAACACCTTCTGAATACACAGTTCTAGATTATATGTATCAGGTGCGTATAACTTGAGAAGTTTCCAAGGTATGTATCTGAAATTTGCTGAAAATATAGATATATTGGTACACATTGTCTATGCAAAACCCTACTACAATTGTTAATTATCCAAAATAAATTTGACTGAACACCATCTTTAAATAAAAAAAAATCAGCAAAAGTGGAAATGGTCATAACCCAGATATTAATCTAGCTACATACTTGTGGCTTGACATGTGTTGTTACATAGACCAACACATTAATTGGTAAACTGTTGGTAGAATTAAAAAAATGCGAGTGCCACAAGAATTTCTTATTTTGATTGATTTGAGACAGAATGCCCCATTGCCAAAATTTTCTTGTCATGTCTGTTACCTAGACCTATCAGGATTTGTAATTATAATGGATGTGTGTGTGTAAATTTTCGGGTGTAATTTACAATCCGGGAGTTGGTGAAATCAGAATTGGATTTGAATTGTTCGAAACAATGTGTGACTTATAATAATTGATTTGATACAAATAAAAACAGATTGATTTGGAATTTAATTGGAATTGGAAAGTCACCATATTTTGTTGAATTTAATTAACTGTTCAGTTCATATAAAACGTAAATGTTTTGATATAAATTTATACATATGAGCAAAGAAATATATTATAATTTATTTATTCTTCTGACTTACTTACACTTAAAAATACAAGGTTTGATGATCTTATCTGAGAATTAAAACAGAAATAGCACCTGCTCTAAGTAAACATGTAATTTGTGGGACAACACAATAAAAGGTAGATGTAGATGGCGCCATCCGCTTAGATCGGATTACGTTGGCGCGTGTTGCAAAAACTCTACTCGGTCCCCGATCTCCTACTCACCGTATCGATCGCGCGCGAGATCGGCATCGGGAAGGGAGCCGAGATCGGTGCGTTTCCAAAAACTCTCTAGTAGAAAAGTCAAGGCTTTTTTTATATCGTTCGTGACAAAAATAGGATTAGTTCGGTGGTAAGCGACATTGCCACGAAGCGTATATTATAATAACATTTAATATAAATAATAATATTTATATTTTTAAATGTGTATGCAATAGTTATCCATACATGCCACTCAGAATATTGTGATAACATGTAATTATAGGTCGACATTTTCAAATACAACACATGCAAATTGATTTATTATCTTGAAAATCACTTTCGAAGATAAGGATGATTAATTAATAAACACAGTTTCATTTAAAAAGAATGTATTGTTTGATATGGAAAATGTCTTTCAAAAACAAAGAATCCTTGCACCTATTGCTCTCTGTGTACCTACAGTGCACTATTCCACTTAGGCCCTATTGTGTTAATACTTTGTATGCATACACTTTTAATATTCGAACAACCGCACAAACGGACAAGCGGACACCATACACCGGACACACGGACAACGGACACACGGACACATGGAAACTCGGACCCCGGACGCCAGGAAACACATACACATGGACACCGGACACACGGACACAAAGGTTCCTCCTCAATTCTACTGTTTTGCTAGTCTCATTTCAAATTAATTTTCGACAAATCAAACGTACCTAATATCCACTGCAACATGCTAGCTCGTTTATGCACATTTTTAATGCTGTTTTTGTGTGTGAAATCATCAGGCGAACTATTAAATTGCTTAATGTTTGGTCAAACATTAATTGAATTGAAAATGGAAACGCTGTAAACTCGAATTTCACCCTTGGTTTCATGTCACGTGATTGGCAAGAGGATGGAAGTCACGCCCATGATCAGCATTGACCCCATGAAGTGTTTACCATTTTGCATATACACTAATTTGAGCCTAACCAGATCTAGCGACTAAAGACAATTCGTTCGATGATTTGAACCAATATAGTATTTTTTTATATTACATAAACTGTTCACACCCTACATATTTGGACATCAACGAACCGGATTTGGTACAGGCTAAATCAGTTGAGGATTTTTGAGATGTTTCAACTAAAGTAGGCCTGCGCACTCGTTTATTAAACCGACTGCGCATAATACATAACTGTTGTGTATTTACTCGTTATCGTATACGAAGTAACAAACAACGTGAACACGATTTCAAGCTGAGCTGAAGGACCTTAATAAGAGTTGAGTTTTCGTTCGTGTCCCTCCTCAGCTCGTCGCTGTCGACTGATATCATGTGGACTTGGTTGATGTGAAACAGTTCTGCAGCGTCGTATGGCAGACAGTCAGCGTTGACGTGTTTCGTTGTGTTTCTACACATGATCGTATACCTGCATCAACCAAGGAACAATGCCCAGCGTTGCAATCTTGCAGCGGCTGTCGATACACTGATTTGCTGGGATGAAAGATGGCCAACAGTGGTTGATAGTCGGTCACGATGGTAGAGGTACGGCCGTCCATGTACTGGTTGAACCAGTCCCCAGATAACGATGAGATTTTCCTTCTAAATTTGGGAGTCGTTCTTCTTCGCCTTGGAGAGAGTTCTGGAGGGAAATGCGAATGGGCGCTCTTCGCTGTCGTCCCTGACGTGGGAAATGACTGCTCCGATTCCGTATGGTGAGGCGTCAGATTCTAGACGCACTGGACGGTTGACGTCATAGTGAGTGGGCGCCCGATCTGACGGTATCAGTCGCTTCACTTCTTGAATGCGTGTTCTTGTTGTTCTCACCAACACCAGTTGTGGTCGTTTTGCAGTAGCAGATGCAGTGATTGCAGGTCAGTGGACAGTCGAGGTAGAAAGTTGTGGTAATAGTTTACCATGCCCAAAAGAGAATGAAGCTGCGAAGCGTCTTCATGGCGCGCCAACTCTTAAGGTCCTTCAGCTCACCATGAACGACGAGTGGAGCACGCCACATAAGCACAACACTGACTTTGCTCCGTACTACTAACGGAAAGACGAATATTTCGCCCGGCAAAGATGTTTACTGCGGGGTTCTCACGTCATCGTACCTCCCAAGCTTCGAGACAGAGTACTACTGGAGCTACACGAGGGTCACGTGGGCATAGTAAAAATGAAGTGGCTTGTGGCCAGGAATCGACCAGCAAATTGAAGACGTCGCGAAATCCTGCCACGGTTGCCAGGAAACACAGCGGGCACCTCAACTGGCACCCTTGCATCCTTGTGAATTTCCATCCAGACGGTGGGAACGCCTGCACATCGATTTCGCAGGGCCATTCCTCGGGAACGTTTTCCTGATAATCGTTGACGCCCATTCAAAACGGCCAGAGGTCATTCCAATGACCACAACCACAGCACCTCAAACCGTTGAAGTGTTAAGATCTCAGTTTGCTAGATGGGATTTACCGGAGCAACTTATGAGCTATAATGGACCGCAATTTGTCGCAGACGTGTTTGTCAAATGCATTAAGCAAAATGGCATCCGCCACATCACATCAGCGCCGTACCACCCTGCTACAAACGGATTTTCGGAACGGTTCGTGCAGAGCTTCAAAAAGTCTCTACTCGGATCGTTGTCCGGCTCGGATTCGAAGCTCAGCATTCGACACAGGCTGGGCAACTTGATGCTCGCCTACCGCAACACCTCGCACGCAACGACATGTCAAGCACCAACACCTCTAATGTTGGGCCACAACAGCAGATCACGTTTAGATATAATAAACCTGATCTGGAGATCATAGTCTCGAAGAAACAACTTTCATCGACACGAAAGGGGAAATGAGACGTTTCTTCTCAGGCCAAACAGTGATGACGAGAAACTACAGTTCTGGGCCGAAATGAGTTCCTGGAAGAGTGTTGCGACAAACAGGGCCAGTGAGTTTCACTGTGAAGGTGGGAGAAATTAGGTCGCGACGCCACCTGGATCAAATCTATGAAACCAACTTTTATCCTGTCGTGGTCAGCGATACAACGTCCGTGCCACGCCCAACAAGAACCAACGACGCTGTGACGCCTGCATTCGACATACCTAAAATACACAACACTAATCTCCAATTCTGAACATCAACGAATGTGATTCTCGATGGGTTAGATGGAATGTGGAAGCATCTTTAACAATGTTTGACAAGGCTTGTTTCAAACACATTCCTGGGTCGCTCCCTTCTTCCGCAGCATGCTCGCTACCATTTCATCCTTTTTTTCACGCCATGGTTTTTCACGCCATGGTGCGATAGGCTACATTTGATAGTGGATTCCGGTAACACCGACCATAGCAAATCCCATATGACACGTCATTCACTTTGAATAGGTCATATATTTCAACATTATGGCTTCATCTTCACTGAAGCCATATTGTTTATCGACTTGCGATAAGCCGAAGCCTGTCATTTTCAAGATTACAATGTAGCGCTAATATTGATTGATGCTTAATGAATGAGCGACTATCATCCATAACTAACCATGTCCGGATGTGCGCCTTGTCTATAATACGTTACTAGCAAAGAAATGCCACACGGGGTAGTCCACACGGGATAACATGGCCGTCATAGCAACATCTAGAGACGCATTGGTCTCGTATTACGTAACTTGAGACAAGCGAAGAAAAAACGCATGATGCTGTCAACAATTGAACGTAGGGGAAAGTGGGACATAGTGAGACACAGCAGTTTTACATGGGACCATACCTGTAATGCTGGCTGATGTAAAACATCAAACAGTATAAGGTTGTAGACTATGAAGTTATGTATATAAGAGGGACATTAGGTTTGTCAGATAAACACAAGGAAACTACGGCCAAGCAAATGAGTGAACACAAGCTGTCTCACTGTGCACCACTAGTCGGGTTCTTTGCGACAGTACACGGGACAGCGAGTCATTATGTGTGAAAGGCCCACATACATATATTACTGTTTAAACAGGCGCCATCAGTTTTATTGACATAACACGATTTGATAAACATAACGATTATAATAGCTTAGCACCTTACATAAAGTGCCACATCAAAGAGTGTTACTTAAACTAAAAGTCCATGGTATAGGTAATGATGTAATCAACTGGATAGAAAAGTGGCTTACACACAGAAGACAGATAGTAACAGTAGGTGGTGAGATTTAAAACTGGAAATCTGTTTTGAGTGGGGTACCACAGGGATCAGTATTAGGCCCTATACTGTTTTTAATATATATATATATATATATATATATATATATATATATATATATATATATATATATATATATATATATATGATTTGGAGGATAACATATCTAGCAAAGTACTCAAATTTGCAGATGAGACAAAAATATTCAGAAAGGTTACTAATGATACAGATAAACAAAGTTTACAGGATGATCTAGAAAAATGTGTTAAATGGTCAGAAAAATGGCAAATGTTATTCAATTTTGGGAAGTGTAAATGTATACACATAGGACATGGAAATATGGACGAGGAATATAAAATGGGGGATGCTGTACTAGGTAGAACCACACAAGAAAAGGATTTAGGAGTAACATTTAGTGCTGACATGAAAGTTTCAGAGCAATGTGGGATTGCTGCTTCGAAAGGAAATCAAATTCTAGGGCTAATTAGGAGAAATATTACGTATAAGGAGAAACATCTAATTGTACCCCTGTACAAAGCAATAGATAGATCACATTTGGAATATTGTATTCAAGCATGGAGGCCATTTCGTAAAAAAGACATAGACAAGCTAGAAAGAATACAACGAAGAGCAACTAAAATGATTCCAGAATTGAGAGACCTTAGTTATGAAACTCGCTTATTACAATGTGGTTTGACAACACTAGGGACCAGGAGACTAAGAGGAAACCAAATAGAAGTGTTTAAAATAGTGAACGGTTATGAGGATGTTGATAGGAATATGTTCTTCAAACTTAAAGACGGCAGTAGAACCAGAGGACACAAAGCAGCATTAGTTAAGGAGCAGTGTAGGTTGGACATGAGAAAGTACTCTTTCTCACAGAGGGTGATAAATGAATGTAACAAACTGCCAAATGATTGTGTTAATGCTAGTAGTGTGAATATGTTTAAAAATTTAATTGAAAGATATATGATAAGGGCGGGCTACACATAAATGAGAAAATTGTTGGACTCTCAATAAGCCAATGGCTTCCTTGTCCACGTTCCATCTGGAACTTGTTGTTCGAGATGGCAATGTTGTTAAGTCTTGTTAAATTGTCTTAGATGTAACCGTAACTCAATTATACAATCAAATATACAATTAGCCAAATGGCTTTCGGTTAAGCCCAAGAGCTACATTTTTGTAATGCATGAATAGGGGCCTCGTGTTTTTTTTTTTACCAAATGTCAATTTCAAAAACCTCTATCTCAAAATATAATTTCTCCAACTGTGATTGTCTCTGACAGAAGAACAATGACTGTATATACGGACCCTCGTCTGTGTTTACCAAATGTTGATGTTTCCAAACTCAACCTCATAAAATTATCATCTGGCATTTTATATGGAGAGAGAACACTGGCCTTGAATATATATGGCACTGATGTATTTGGAATTCCTGATATAAGAAATTTATCATCTTGCGTTTTGTATGGCTAGAGAACACTGGCGTTGGCAACATGGCCCTAATACTGTCATCATTTACTGATGACATATATGGAATTCCTTACATTCGACATTTACCCGAAATTTTTCTGCTAGCTCGTAAGAAGCTGATTTCATAATCATTATCCTCGTCATTTTCTTCCAGTACTTCACCAATGTAATGAACCTTATTCTTACTGTTCTTTTTGTGACAGAACTCAGCGTGGACATAGTTATCATTATTTTTTTCACTTTATGCCTCTTCATTAAGTTCAATACGTCTTATCCTTTTCTTCCAGTACTTCACCAATGTAGTGAACCTTATTCTTACTGTTCTTTGTGTGTTAGAACTCAACGCGGACATAGTTATCATTCCTTTTTTCACTTTATGCCTCTTCATTAAGTTCAATACGGGAATAACTATCTTCATCAGACTCATCAGTTTCATCTTGACACACTTTTTGACTGGACGACTTCCTTTTATATCCTTTGATGCGTAATGGCAGCTTTCTTTTCCAATTCAGTTTTCTCTGGTGCTTCAGTAGCTGTGATACTTCTCCTTTTTTGGCGACAAGTTGTGTTTTCCTCTCCTCAGCTTTTTGGTACCCTCTGAAATCTTTGGAAATCATTAAATGTTTTTGGTAGGTTAGTAGCGCCACCTGCTGTAAGGCATGGTGTGATCTGCTTGTTCTGCAGCCGCCTTCGGGGACTGGGGTTAGAATGTCCCCATCTCCGTTTTCCGTTTTGGTTCTACATACTTATGCACAGACTTGGAAAAGTATTAACAAACAGTAACTTCAAAAAACGTAAATTTGAGGAAGTGTGTCTCACTCTACTCCAACATGTCGTCTTATTTTACCCCAACATTTTGTCTCACTCTACCCCAACATTTCGTCTAACTGTATCTCAACATGTTATATCACTCTACCCCAACATTTTGTCTCACTGTATCCCAACATTTTGTCTCACTCTACCCCATCATTTCTTCCCAATATACCCCACCTTTTTCTCTCACTTTTCCACACTGGAACTTTCTATAATGAAATCGGAATTGCCTTTTCTATTCTCATTGATTTGGTCCATAAAGTCAATGTTTTGTTTATTTATCACTAATTACTAACACAAAATTTTGCTTCAAAAAGAAAACTGTCGCTTCAAAAAGACAAAGTTTATCTCACCTCTTCAGACATAACGTTTCACAATTACTCAGACAAAACACGTGGTACCCATTTGCAATTATGGCAGACACGGAGCCCTGTATTACTTGTTTCTTACACCAGAGGGAGGCCGGATATGATGTAAGATTCAATTTGTTTCATTATGCCCGCTGTCTCGCTGGGGCCCACGTTTCCATAATTATTCGCGTAATGTTGCGGCCAGCTGTACGTAATAACCACAAAGCTGTAATTCGATTATTCGTAGAAGTGGTAATAGCGGGGTGAGTTTCTAAAAAAACAATAAACTGAGACGATCCGACCGTTGGGTCGTTCTTAGAAGAACCCCTGAAAGTTTGACGCCCGAGATGCAAAGCTCTAGGAGGAGTAACATACAAACATACACTTGGTCGATTATAATAAGACTGCGTGAATCCGTATTGGGCGCTGTGTGTGTCATTGTGAGAACATCGCACTCTCAGTCGAGCGGAATGGGGTTCGATCATCTTGCTCTCTTTTTGACACTTAGGTAGTTTTGTTCATACAATGTTGCCTCCGTTCACTAAACTGTATACACTGGTACCTGGCTATCAACAGTAACCGTTAGATGTGAGCGAATAGTCTCCTCGCAGTGATTGCAGAATATACTGATGACTCCATCATTTAGTACCACGAGGACGACCGTCCGGACGACTGGACAGAGCCTAAACAAGGTGGACAAACATACTGATGACTCCATCATTTAGTCCCACGAGGAAGACCGTCCGGACGACTGGACAGAGCCTAAACAACGTGGACAAACATACTGATGACTCCATCATTTAGTACCACGAGGAAGACCGTCCGGACGACTGGACAGAGCCTAAACAACGATCTTAAAAAAACCAGAATGGTCATCAATGGTGACAAAAAAGATATGACCTTCGCTACACTTTGAGCTACACTATTTATTTGGTTGAAATCCATATTTTTTCTTGACATTATGTAAAAGGCGTACACATCCGTATAACATTTGTGCATTGTTTAAATGGTTTATAGCATTCATATTCCGATCGAGTGTCGCCATCAATCAGACTATGACATATACCTACAGATCAGTCAGACTATGACATATACCTACAGATCCGTCCTCAGAAGGGGGGGACGTTCGGGCGTACTCAACCAGTCGGGGGTTTCTGAAAAAACATTACTGTCAAACAAAATCCCCCCAGAGGACGGGCATGACATACATCGAACAATATCCGGTAGGTTTTGTCTGGAATCTGCCAGGCATCAAAAGTATTTTAGGAGAAACAGCACACGGGCTATTCGATCTCTAAAAGTGCGACATTCGATGTTATGCTTGTGTGATGGGCGCAAGAAAATATGTAGTTTATAACGATTTTTTCATTTTATGCAAATCCGTATTATATGGCTGTATTCCATCCCAACTCCCCAAAATCAATATGTTATACGGAAGTCAATACAATGTGGCTGGTCTTCCGTCCATGCCTAGCGTCATTACTGCCAGGCCCTGTTGTGAACGACCTGTTGGAAACGACGTATCAGCGAGTAATGTATTCACTCGTGTTGCCGCAACATTGTTCAGTCGTTCTCCACTGAGTTGTCAGGTTGTTTACTTTTCGCGGTTATCCGCAATGTAATTGGCACCTACTTCCATCGACAGTGCCGGAATATCAACATGGGGGGTCTGGTAGAAACTGTTTGTTGGGCCCTTACCGAGTGTGTGTGAAAGACGAAGATCGAGAATTGGTATTGACTATAGAGGTAACGGATATTCAGCAATGTTTGAGGAGAAGCATTAATCAAGTGTTGTCGACGGCGGTACACAAGCATACATACATACCAGACGCTACAGCGCACGATGATAAACAAGAAATTACAGCGTGCAATGGCAAGTAAGAATTACACCGTGCAATGACATGTAAGAATTACAGCGTGCAATTACACACCAGAAATTAAAATAAGAAAGTACAGCGTGACACAGAGACCGTACAAGTTCCCCAGAGCAAACAAAGGGTGACATCAAAATGTTTCCACCAAAATTAGTTACCAATGGTTCTAGAGATGTGATCATAACACAACATAGCAGTGTAGCTTGTCTCCCGGAGGGAACAGCATAGTCTCGCGCTGCATTCTTCCTTTTAGCGTGGAGTTGATGGGGTTCAGCGGCTAAGTTCGATAGACATTCGGCAATCGGACGATCGATTTCCGATATAGCAGCGAGCCTGGGTCGTAGGGCGGACGTTGAGGAGATGTTGCTAGTAGCACACGGCCCACGAGACGATCTTCGTTCATTCTTAGAGTGTGGCCAAGCCACCTCCATTTGCGAGTTTTTGCAGCTTCCACGACGTCGAATGATGGTGATGACGCTTCTTCGCGGGCAGAACGGCCGGTGATGACTGCGGACATTCAGGCGTTGGTTCCGGTCAACGTTCTTTGAGCGATCTCGTCAAGGTACCAGCCTTCATATATATATTCCAATGTATATATCCATGAAATACGTGTTTGTTGCTCTGTTTATGGCATTTTGTAAGGTTTCAAGTTTCATGAAAATGCTTACGTTTTTTTGTCGAGCATGTCCTTCGCCTATAAAATAGCAAAAGCCAAATAGAAAAAAATTGCATGTCGATTGAATTTGCCTATCAGACTTCGTGCCCTTCAAGGTCCCTCCTTTAAGTCGACGTTTTTGCTAGTCTCATTTCAAATTAATTTTCTGAACAATTACCTAGTGTCCAACATGCTATATCGTTTGTGCAACTTTTGTATGTAGTTATTTTGTGAAATAAGCAGACAAATTATTAAATTCCTTAATGTTTGATTAAACATTAAGTGAAGTGAAAATGGAAACGCTAAAAACTCACGAATTTCACCTTTGGTGAAATTTCGTAACTTTGTCATGTGATAGGCATTGATCGCACAGTGATTATGATTTTGGATATCCACTATTTAGTCGTTGGATCGTACCAGATCTAACAATTAAAGTAAATTCTGTCGATGATTTGAATAAAAATATGCATTTTAAAATAAATCGACTGTGGATGTTATACCATTCACATATTTGGACACCAACGAACCGGGTTTGCACTAGGCTAAATCAGTTAAGGATGGAGTTTTAACCGACCGAATGAAATCGCCTTTCGTACACCATCTTGACAAGTGTAGCGTCATGCCTCGCTTGGTGGGGAACGTTTGCGGCAGTCTGGGCACTTGTGGGTGAATCCTATCGCGTCGATGTCTCCTATCGTCGTTGTCGATACCTTCAACTTCGGATGGAGATGCATTAGTTTCGTTTTGTCTGCTCGTATCTCCAGGTGGAACGATGTATGTGGAACGCTGTAGAAAGCGGGTAGTCGATAAACATCGCCACTGCCGTCTCACCTTTAGCGAGCGTTATTTGTACTGAGACGGTTGGCATCGCGTTATAGTTTCATATATCATTACGTTCACCCTTCTTGAAAAACATGTTGAATTGTCCTCGCGTTACCACTTCCGGCACTAGCTCTTCACTCCAGATCTGCGAGATGATATCGTACAGTTGACGGCGTGCGGTGTCGGAGCGCTGGTAGACTTTTGCAGGCAGCCGTCTCGTACAGTTGACGGCGTGCGGTGTCGGAGCGCTGGTAGACTTCTGCAGGCAGCTGTCTCGTACAGTTGACGGCGTGCGGTGTCGGAGTGCTGGTAGACTTCTGCAGGCAGCTGTCTCGTACAGTTGACGGCGTGCGGTGTCGGAGTGCTGGTAGACTTCTGTAGGCAGCTGCCTCGTACAGTTGACGGCGTGCGGTGTCGGTGTGCTGGTAGACTTCTGCAAGCAGCTGTCTCGTACAGTTGACGGCGTGCGGTGTCGGAGCGCTGGTAGACTTCTGCAGAAAGCTGTCTCGTACAGTTGACGGCGTGCGGTGTCGGAGTGCTGGTAGACTTCTGCAGGCATCTGTCTTGTACAGCTGACGGCGTGCGGTGTCGGACTGCTAGTAGACCTTTGCAGGCAGCTGGTCGGCGCCGGGACACTTTCACGACCGCAGAGTGTTTAGCGCCAGGTCGAATTCTTCTTGATCGAATTGATTGCTGTCGTCTGTCGTAGCGCCGATATCGATGATTTGAACTGTTAGATATGTTGAACAAAACAAAAATTAACCGCGTTGTGCGTTGTGGCAGGACTGCAGTCTGACAAAATATCTTTTTTTGTGGGGATCTCCTTTTTGTGGGGGTCTGGTACGAGTGCACCACTAGTGCCGTGGTTAACCCGGCACTTTATATCGAGACCGACAATGATGATTTCTAAATCGGGCGTGTCCAATTCACACGGAACTAGTTATGTACGGCATGACGCGGTTATCGCTTACAAAATGGCCCATGCGATGACAACGGAACTATTGCCTACGTCATCGAGTACGACATGACAGATGAACATTTGCTTTAAAACCAAATGACAACCGACTGCGACTATAGGAAATATATTCCCCAACTTTGAATTTGTTGAATTCATTAGGCGTGTGAAATAAATATATCGCGATATCCGAGAAACAAAACTTTTAGGGCCGTTTGTGCGACTGTGTCAGCACAACATAAGTTTAGCCATTTAGGGCCGTTTGTGCGACTGTGTCAGCACAACATAAGTTTAGCCATTTACAATTGTCAACATTTATCAACATTTTAGTACAAAGCATGCTAATTTTCACTACCCCTTCCGAATTAGTAGGCCTACTTTAAATGTCGATAATATTATAGATTGAAAAACGTACCGATGTAATAATGCTATGTATGTACAGGGCACACAATAATAATCATCGAAATATGTCTACAAGCACTTATTTTTGATGAAGCTTTGTATTTTTCCAACAACATCGTGGTGTCGTAGTAATTATCGTATTCAACGAAATTGTGAATTTACAAGTTGCATTTTGTTGCAGCACCGCGCGATGAACGGTTACACAAATTAAAACAACGGTAGTTCCGTGACAGTTCACCGCGCGATGAACGGTTACACAAATTAAAACAAGGGTAGTTCCGTGACAGTTCACCGCGCGATGAACGGTTACACAAATTAAAACAATGGTAGTTCCGTGACAGTTCACCGCGCGATGAACGGTTACACAAATTAAAACAATGGTAGTTCCGTGACAGTTCACCGCGCGATGAACGGTTACACAAATTAAAACAATGGTAGTTCCGTGACAGTTCACCGCGCGGTGCTGCATCACGCAACGAAGGTCGTATTTAGCTTACGACCGACATTTTAAAAATAAGCATGTGGGCTTTGACCCCCTCCCTTAGTGCGCTTTGTGCGAATAGGAAGATGTCGACAATTGTGAACGACCTCTAAATTCAGACACTGCACACGACGGTGCCGTCATCTGGTGAGTAGTATGCTAACTATGCATTTCCAAGGGAAAACAGAGTTCCACAAGGGGAGACGAGAGAGGTAGCACACACACCGCGTATCGTGTACGCCGTGTAGCGGGTATTGTCACTCCTCATTTCAATATTCATATTTCATACAATAGAGAAAGAGTGTTACTGTTGTGGGGCAAGACGTCCATAGGAGGGAGCATATCTTATAATTGCCCCATATAACGAGACCGGGAGTGATACGTTGGTGCCGAGCGCGGAATTAAGCTCCTTTTTGTTCTCTATAGCCTAATATTTCGGGCCTTGGGTGACGTGAACTCAGCGATCAGTCAAAGTCCAGGATATTGCTCATATCTCGCTCGATCGACATGACCGCCAGCTAGATTACTCAATCGTTATTATCCTATGCTTTAGCAAAGGAACATCTTGATCTTCAGTTTAGAGAAGCTTCTCCCGCAAGAGACCACACTCACGCACATGACGAGTAATGTCCTGAGCGACAAGAGCAAATTATGGAACGATGTCTCGTGTCCCCCACTTCCCCACCCACTGAAGGAGATCGAGCGCATCCATCATATGTGATTCGTTATATTTCTCATCTCCTCGTGAAGTCGATCGATGATATATAGACTACGCATGCTACAAAGCTTGGTCATGCAATGCGCTTTGAGAGTGTACCACTAAACTACACGTGAAATTCACGTAGGTGTCACCTGTTTGAGAAATTAAATGTACACATGCATGTTCATCTGATGATTGGCGCTAACGAACTGGGCTTTTCATGATATGTTCAGTGTTTGTTTGATCCACAATGTATAAATATATGTGACTTTAAAAAATTAAGTGCCGCCCCAAAATATGCCGCTACATGGGCAATTGAATTGTCATCACTTTCATATCAAAAATATTTAATTTGTAAATAATGACAACCCATAAGATCCAAAAGACGTCCTTTCTTTTAATAGTTCAGGTTACAAAACTTCATCTTTATCAAAATAACTGTATATGTTTTTAGGACGCAGCTTTCTTCATTTTGCAACTCACACATGCACGCACGCATGCACGCACTCACACTCGCTGAATACTTTTAAAGTTAAACAAATTGAGATTGTGATGGTGCTGCGCGCGCAAAAAAACAACAACATTAACAACAACAACTATAACAGCAACGCACGTAAAGAAGATGTATGGAGATAGAACGCTTCGTAATTCTTCGTAATTCTTCCCTGTCCGCCGCCCTTTACTTGCCAGCCTTTTAGGTGGCCCCACATGGTAGCGACAACCGTTTTTGCAATTGTGTGTAAGTTCCACTAGGTGGTGGTAGTAAAACCATGTGACAGTGTTTCGTTGTGGACACGTTATGACATTAATAAGTCTAATACATACGAGAGAATACCAGGATTTATGACAATGTCGGCAATACATTTCGGATTGCTGAGTTGTTCTCTTAGAAGAAAATAGCACCAAACACGTAACACTGCCTACAACAATTTGCCTGGCAAACGTTCGTCCGTGAGCGATAACGCAGATTGTTAATATCACCTATTTGATTTAACAAAACATTATACCAGTGGGTTTATGAATATATTCCATTAGCACTGACACCAAGCCACTTTCCAGTCTGTATAACGAATTCGTCTTGAAATGTCAACTGATGTGCAGCAACCCAAAACCTACGCTGACAGATGCTAGTAGGCATGCGCTGACTGTTTACACACCAACATGCAATAATCACAATCACAAAAAGTTTTGAAAAACGTAAAAAAACATACTTTTAACACACATTAATAATATAATAATAATAATTTCTTTTTATATAATTTGTAGTGAAAAATATAAAACTCCAGACTGGAGGCATACATTGAACCACAAAAGAAATTAAATAAAGTTATCTATGTAATAGGCCTAAAAACAATCATAATAAAACATAATGTGTTATAGACATATCATCTATGGATTTGTAACTTAGCATTTTTCATGTACCATGTATTATTATTATTATTATTATATAACTACTCGGGCCGGGGGTGAACCATAGATAAGTATTATACTTATGTTCACCCCCTTTCCAACGCACAATTTCTAATAATTACGTTGAATATGGCGTTGTATTCTATGTTTTATTGTTGTGAAATTTGAAGTGTTTATTGGAAATAAAATATTGATTGATTGTATGATAGCATCCGGTAAAAACAATGAATTAACATGCTGCTATATAATAGTGACACGAGAACATGCAGTAACAAGGTCCTACCTCAAACCGAGAGAAAGCCGAATTGATTGTGTCATCCAGCGCCAGCTTCTCAATCTTGTAGCCAGAATAACTCAACGTCGGGATTCCAAAATGTCTAACACTGCAGTGCAGATATTTGATATGTGAATCTCTGATAAAAACAGATGTTATGGCTTATATGACAGTGGGTGAGCACTGAGCGCATGTGCAATGAGCTGCCTTATTTAGTGAATAGGAGTGTGAATTTAAAAGTAATTGCAATTGTGACAAAGCACTTTAATTACCATGAAATCACCAGTGTGTCCACAAGGAGTGAAAAAGGACTCATTCTACAATAATACTACCAATATAATGGGACTAAACTCACAAAGGTAATCTTGTTTATTACCTGATGAGAAGCAAAACATTTATAGGCAGAATGAACAAAGATGTGCTCACTACATGTACTCAGTGGAAAAGATAAACATCAGTAACATTCACGAATAGAATAGTACAGATCGAAAGTAAATAATTTTGTTTGGTTTGGAAAAGACAAACATCAGTAACATTCACGAATAGAATAGTACAGATCGAAAATAAATAATTTTGTTTGGTCAACACCAGTATGTGAGGAAGAAAACAGACATTTTTCACTAGAACAGTCACCGGTCATATTTGTTATATATGGCCTGTGCATTGGTAACCTTATGTAAACAATGTGGACATAATAATTGCATGTTGGTTGTGTGACAACCACTTAAAGCACTGCGTAAATCAGCATTTTAAAATGTGACCATCAGTGGCATCTGGTCATGTGATGCCTCTTTATGGTGGCGTGTCCAAACCAAGCAGTGTCTTATCAACTAGCAGCAAGAAAGCTGTCACATCAGTGGATGTTGCAGGCTGCCTTGGATCACAATGTTCTGGAAATCTAATGTACATGATCTATGATTTATAAAATATCAAAATAGACCTATAATAAAATTATGTGACTGTTTTTTGGCTAACATTATGGACAGGGCATCGTTTTTATTTGGCTGTCAAGCAAATAGTAATGATGTGACAAACTGTCAAGTGTGCCATAATATGTCTACATATATATTTTGTATCAAACTCTCAACTTGACATTAACTTGGACGCTTTCACAGTCCGAATGTAGCTTAACATATGTAATTTAGCTGATTTTGTTAGCCAAGTGCATTAAGCAGCAAGGATGAAACGTTCAAAATGTCACACCTTTGGCAGTGAGATTTTGCAGTTTGAAGCACATTCGAAGACGTGTAGGAATTTTGGTGGTGACATTCCCGAAACACCTATAGGCATATTAATATTTGACAAAAACTGCCAGTGTTGACAGTAGGCATGTATGCGACATGATTATGTAATATAAAAAGGTATGTAGCAAATCAGGAACCTCTAAAACTAATAATCTCAGAAGTATTTAGTCTACATGCACTGGTCTACATTTGAGAAAACAATTGCAACATGGTAGTTTTAACTTATTGTGAAAAAGTGCTTAACAAACTTGTATATTTAAAATATTAAGATTGTTTCCATAGTGTTTGTTTTCATGTTATAACTAATGTTTTGACATAATTCACAATAGTCATTTATACATTAAATTTGCTATGCTTAATTAGTAATAAGTATTAACTTTAATTATCATAATGATTAATTTGAGGGAGGTCCAACAGGATATTTGCTTCTAATATGTATTATTTTACTGAATCTTTACAGCAAGATGCCACCCCACTTTCGCAGCCAATCAGACATCGTCGTCACAGAAGACTCGGGAATCGTTCATCAATTTCTTCAAGTGTCACGATCACCTTTTTGTGCCATTTTCTTCTGTCGTTCCAAAAATGATGAGGGGACTTACTTCAATAAGTTACTTCATCAATGCAGGAATGAGTCAGGTAGAGAAGCAGCTGTGTTTGGCAAGATATAAGATATTCAAAACAATATTACTTTAGTTTGTTATAATAATAATAAACCATTACAATGACTTCTATGCTAGAGTAGTTATAAACCTGCGGTCCACTGAATTCACGTCTGGTAATGTTGTAACTGATGAAATAGGAATAATGTGCATAAAGTAGGACCTGGGGAGACTGTGTTACTATGAGTTAAACATTTTATTTGGCAGCAAATTTTGATAGTCCATTTTGAAGGAGTGTAGCTCTAAATTTACATAATGTTGACTCCTATTATATATTTAGGGCCAATATTGTTTGGCCCAAAGTAGCACTTTCTTTTATGAAATAAATTAATATTGTGACTATTTTTTATGCAGAAAGAAGCCTGTACAACGGCGTTGAAACTACTCACCGATGTTTATGGACTTCCTCAATGCCACCTGTATGTGACCTACTTTGGTGGAAACGAAGAGGCAGGTCGTGAACCTGACTAGAATGCAGAGGCATCTGGCTTCAGACTGGGTAGGAATCTCAGCACTAACTTTTACATATCAGTGTTGTCTTAGGATTGCTCCGAGTTATATTAGTTAATGATTTTGGCAGGTTTCTTAGCCCTTTGCTAGATAAATTAGCCTGTATTCCTGTTTCCCAGGCAGCTTTTGAAAGGTCCACAAGTGTAGAACTTCAACCACAAATAACTTAACACCTTCAGGTCAACGAAATGTAAATAGTAGCCACAATTCATAGCTAAGATCTGGAGGAATGGGTCGGTTTAGTTTCACATCAATTGACGAAGTGGGCCATAACCTGTACCATGACACTTTCATTTGGAGACTATTTCAAGGTTGGTGGCTTGGTGCAGTTCATTTATAAATGTCACATCATGAAAACTTAACGTCACACTGTCAGATTTGTCTGCAAGGTGGTGTCATAATTTTTTTCTCTGTTAAATTGAATTACACAAAATGTAATATTTATTTTGTCTGTATAACATACCCATATGTACTGAACTATAAAAAAAACACTGCCCATAAAGTATCAAATTGTGAGGCTTTTTGTCAAGTGTATGACATTTTCTGAACACCCAGTGGTGATACTTCTATGACATGTCTGCACACTGTAAGCCTTGGCTTCCTGTCTGATATTAAACTATTTTTTTTAAAGTGTACTATTAATTGTGAGGTGCTTTCACTTAAGCAACTATCATATTTACATGCACTGATTACTCCTGCAAAGTCCAGACAGATTTGATCTAGTTCTGATCTGTGATGTGTTCCCAGAGACCAGAGTTGAAAGAAACATTGGAACTAGGGTTTTCTAGGATGCTGCACCAACTCTATGGAATTCACTTCCTCTTAGTTTTAGGCTGGTAGGAAACATTGTACAATTTTGCCATAGAAATCAGCCCGTTCCCCTGTCTGCTTTTAAAAGTTCCACATGTGGAGAACTTCAACTGTAAATAATTTGAAAACTTTTTCAATTCAACGACATATAAATAGTAGCTACAATTCAAGGCTAAGATTTGGAAGAAAGGGTTGGTTTAGTCTCATATCTGTCCAGTAGGTGACGACACTTGTACAGCCATTGACAGCAGCGGACATACTTGGGAAGTATTTACTTGGCACATACAGGTGCACGGGATCTAAAGGGTTAAAAAGGTGGATTTATTTTCCAACATTTTGTCCACTCCACATTGCCTCAGTTCACCCAGTTGTATAGATGATTACCTGACTTAGACAGTGGGGAATTATGTCAAGGAATATATCTTAATTGTTCCATGCCAAATGTTTCCAAGATATGCTGCAATGACATTGGTAGGAATATTTAATTAATAATTTTTGATATGTAGTAAAATCAGGGCCTTGTATTTTAGAATGAACTAACTACCGAACCTAGTAAAATGTGACAGTTCTTAAATATTAAACTTAAGGATTTCATTTAATTAAATACTTCATCTCCACTGCATTTTTTACATGTTCTCTTATTTCTCAGAAACAAGTCATATCCAGGTGCAACCCTGGGGTAGTAAAATTAGTTTTACAAATATTATCTAAGCATTAAAAAAGCCAACACATTTGGCCCTAACAACCCAGTTTTACTTTCCCGCTCCATTGTAGTCTGCCTCCCGAGAGAGTTCTTCCCTTTGGGATGTGGGACAACTTGTGTGAGATGGGAGAGATTGGGCCGTGTGGTCCGTGACCTGCACTACGACTACAACCACAGAACGCTGCCAGTCCACAGGTGATAGAACTATGGGACATTGTCTTCATGCAGCGCGACAGGTGAGGTTTATCAGGTGAGTGACCAAAACTGAACAACCCTGTGACCAAACCCCATGACATAACCCTGTACTTGTTTTGACTGGGAGCATGGGCCATCGACCATGGTCCTCCACTCTTGTCTGTTTGTGGCCATTTTCTCAATTTCTCTCCCAGTGTAGCCCATCTTTCTTTCGTTTTCGGTGTTTTTCTGCCACATATTTCTTGTCATGTGATGTTTGTGCTGGTTTCCTCAGTATTTTTCAGTATATTATAAATACAAAGATCTAGACATATACACTGAACTTGTTCTATTAAATGAACAGTAATGTTGACAATTTTTTTTTTTTAACTGTAAAAACAAATCAAAATATTTCCGCCAGGAGGCACCACTGTTTATTATTAATCCACCAGATGGCACCATGGTTGGTACTATGACAAAACGTTGTCAATGGCATCCATTAAGACCTGCACATTGCATATTGGAAATTGGTCATGTTTACATTCCACTTCAATTACAACTCGTTATTATAAAAGTTTCTTTGCTTTTCTAACTGTCGATATCAGATTTATAGCATTGATTGCTAGGCCAGGTTTGGGGCATATTTCAACTTAATTTTAGACGTTGCCTCTATTTGATAACTCACGCATTACACTGTTTCCCCACCACATTTCAAAGAACTAGCAGCCACAAACCTAAACCTCCTGAAACCACATTCACAGGAGGCTGACTACCTGCAGTAAGCAATTATGAAGTGTTTCACAGAATAGTTTGGCCATAGACCAAAAATTTTTGTATATGTTGTCAATTCCTTATTAATTTCCAGTCTCTAGGTAAATCACACTAACAAGTCTATATTCAATTTTCATGTAGGACAAATCATGGAAAACTAATTGGCTATTGTGTGAAGTCAGACACATTCTCATACAATGTATTCTTAAGGATATTTAAGCATTGTGTGTTTAATCAGTGTTTATGTCATTTCAGATACTTTCCCAGGTGAACCTCTCAGATTTCAATGAAAACATTATAAAAGTTAATTTAGTGGTAGAAGGGAGCTGTGCAGCATTTCGATTCTCAGCTCCTGGTAGTTTTTTGAGATATGGTAGATTGAAAATAGGGCTTTTCACACACGTGAATCACGTTTTATGTTTTTGACCATTTTTTAACCTCATGTTTTGGCACTGGTGATAGATAGGAAGCTGAACAATGGAAGATTTAGTACTTTGGACCCAGCCTTCTGCCAGTGTCGAGCTATAGGCATCCCAAAACGAGAAAACAATTGTAGGTGGCCATAGATTCATCACAGCCACCCTATATTACACATATCTGATGTCTATGCATAGAAATATACCTACCATCAAGCATAGGCCAATCACACAGTTTCATCATTGTATAACAGGGGTCTAAAGTTTGAATTTGAGCGAACATACTAAAAACATACCTTAACGATAGAGGACATTAGACCATGTTAGCAACTCTGCAGTGTATTGACACTTTTACACTGTCACCTACACGTTAGTCCTTAATATGTTCCAACTACAGACACATTTCTGTGTGTTTTTCCATGTCAATTTAACCCAATTTAACCAATATTTCTGAATGCACTGGTCTCTTAATTTGGTTAGAAAGTCCTTGGTAAGGTAAGTATGGTTGCAAATTATGAGCGTCCTGGCTCCTGTGGTTTTTGTGCTATGGCAATTTGAAAGTTCTGACTTTTGAGACATTTTGTGACAGCATTTTGAAAAATAAATAACATTAGTCATATTTCATATTTGGTGGAATTAT
The DNA here is from genome assembly GCA_033239005.1 of Lamellibrachia satsuma. Lineage (NCBI taxonomy): Eukaryota > Metazoa > Annelida > Polychaeta > Sabellida > Siboglinidae > Lamellibrachia > Lamellibrachia satsuma. The sequence goes on from BSQZ01000003.1 coordinate 3,217,021, forward strand.
TCTATGCAGATATGTCAAGTAATATGTCAAGGAATATGAATTAACCGTTCCATTGTTGACATTGGTAGTAACACTTAATGAATCGTTTTTGATATGTAGTAAAATCAGGGCATTGTATTTTAATAAACTAACTACATAAACTAGCAAAATGTGACAGTTCTTAAATATTAAAGTTAAGGCCTTCATTTAAGTAAATTCAACTTCATCTCCACTGCATTTTTTTACATGTTCTCTTATTTCTCATAAACAAGTCATATCCAGGTGCAACCCTGGGCTAGTAAAATGAGTTTTACAAATATTATCTAAGAATCAAAAAAGCCAACACATTGGGTCCCAACAACCCAGTTTTACTGTCCCGCTCCTTTGTAGTCTGCCTCCCGAGAGAGTTCTTCCCGTTGGGATGTGAGACAACTTGTGTGAGATGGGAGAGAGTGGGCCGTGTGGTCCGTGACCTGCACTACGACCACAACCACAGAACGCTGACAGCCCACAGGTGATATAACTGTGGGACATTGTCTTCATTCAGTGCGACAGGTGAGGTTTATCAGGTGAGTGACCCCAACTGAACAACCCTGTGAACAAACCCCATGACATAACCCTATACTTGTTTTGTATTCAGTAATTCTACTAACTTACTTTGGCCTGTTTGCTCGCTGGGAGCGTGGGCCATCGGCCATGGTCCTCCACTCTTGTCTGTTTGTGGCCATTTTCTCGATTTCTCTCCCGGTGTATCTCATTTTTCTTTCTTTTGTTTTCGGTGTCTCTCTGCCACATATTTCTTGTCATGTGATGTTTGCTGCTGGTTTCCTCAGTATTTCTCAGTATATTATAAATACAAAGATCTAGACATATACACTGTTCTTGTTCTATTAAGTGTAGATAACTCTTCACAAATTGTATTTTTTTACAAAAAAATATGTAGAAACAAATCAAAATATTTCCGCCAGGTGGCACCACTGTTTTTATTAATACACCAAATGGCCCCATGGTTGGTACTACGACAAAACGTTGCAAATGGCATCCTTTGAGACCCGCACATTTTATATTGGAAACTTGGTTATGGCTACATTCAACTTCAATTACAACTCGTTATTATAAAAAGTTTATTTGCGCTTCTAACTTTCGATATCAGATTGATAGCATTGATTGCTAGGCCAGTTCAGCTGAATTTTTGACGATGCCTCTGTCATTCCGTTCCAAATCACATCTTTTTCAGACACTTTCCCAGGTGATCCTCTCAGATTTCAATGAAACATTCTAAAACTAAATTCAGTGGTAGAAGGGAGCTGTGCAACATATCAAGCCTCAACTCCGTATTGTTTTTGAGATATTGTTGATTGTAAATAGGACTTTTCACACATGTGAATCACATTTTATATTTTTGGCCATTTTTCGAACATCATGTTTTGGCACTGGTGATAGATAGGAAGCTGAAAAATTGAATATTTAGTACTTGAGACCGAGTATTTTGCCAGTGTCAATCTATAAGTACCCCAAAAATGAGGAAACAATTATAAGTGGACATACATTCATCACATAGCTGATGTATATGCATATAAATATACCTACCATCAAGCATAGGCCAATGACACTGTTTCATAATTGTATAACAGGTGTCTACAATTTGAATTTGAGTGAAAATACAAACAAAACAAATTAACGATTGAGGATAGTTGACCATGTTAGCAACTCTGCACCGTATTGACACTTTAACCAATGTCACATAGACGTTAGTCCTAAATATGTTCCAACTATTGTCATATTTCTGTGTGTCTTTTCATGTAAATTTAACCAATATTTATGATTGCATTGGTCTATTAATACTAAGACTATTGAAAGTCCTTGGCAAGGTAAGCATGTGTCCAAAATATGAGCGTCCTAGCTCCTGTAGTTTTTACGCTATGGCAGTGTGAAAGTTCAGACTTTTGATACATTTTGTGACAGCATTTTGAAAAATAAATAAAACTATTCATATTTGGTGGAACTATTCTATATAGTGTGTAGATATGTCAAGGAATATGTCTTAATTGTTCCATTGTTGACATTGGTAGTAACACTTAATTAATATTTTTTGATATATAGTAAAATCAGGGCCTTGTATTTTAATAAACTAACTACAGAAACTAGCAAAATATGCCAGTTCGTAAATAATAAAGTTAAGGCCTTCATTTAAGTAAATACAACTTCATATCCACTGCGTTTTTTACATGTTCCCTTATTTCTCAGAAACAAGTAATATCCAGGTGCAACCCTTGGGTTGTAAATTGAGTTTAAATATTATGTAAGAATTAAAAAAGCAACACATTGGGTCCCAACAACCCAGTTTTATTTTCCTGCTCCTTTGTAGTCTGCCTCCAGAGAGGGTTCTTCCCTTTGGGATGTGGGACAACTTGTGTGAGATGGGAGAGATTGGGCCATATGATCCGTGACCTGCACGACGACCACAACCACAGAACGCTACCAGTCCACAGGTGATAGAACTTTGGGACATTGTCTTCATGCAGTGCGACAGGTGAGGTTTATCAGGTGAGGTGAATGACCCCAAATGAACAACCCTGTGAACTAATCCTATGATATAACCCTATACTTGTTACAATACAAATTCAGTATTTCTACTAAATTACTTTGACTTTTTTGCTCGCTGGGAGCATGGGTCATCGACCATGGTCCTCCATTCTTGTCTGTTTGTGGGCATTTTCTAAATTTCTCTCCAGGTGTAGCCCATTTTTCTTTCTTTCATTTTCGGTGACTCTCTGCCACTATGACAAAACATTGCAAACCTTTCTTTGTTCTGTCGATATCAGATTGATAGCATTAATAGCATTGGTAGCATTGATTGATAACTGTCGATATCAGATTGATAGCCATGATTGCTAGGCCAGTTTTGGAGCATATTTCAACTGAATTTTAGACGTTGCCTCTGTTTGATAACTCACACATTACACTGTTTCCCCTCCATATGTCAAAGAACTAGCAGCCACAAACCTAAACCGTCCTGAAACAACATTCACAGTAGGCTGACTACCTGCAGTAAGCAATTGTGAAGTGTTTCACAAAATAGTTTGGCCATAGACCAAACATTTGTGTATATGTTGTCAATTCCTTGTTAATTTCCAGTCTCTCTAGGTAAATCTCACTGTCAATTCTGTATTCAATTGTCATATATGACAAATGTTGGAAAACTAAAGGCTATTGTGTGAAGTCAGACACATTCTCATACAATGTATTCTTAAGGATATTTAAGCATTGTATGATTAATCAGTGTTGTATAATACATGGGTCATTCCGTGCCAACTCACATAACTTTCAGATACTTTCCCATGTGATCCTCTCAGATTTCATTGAAAACATTCTAAAAATAAATTTAGTTGTAGAAGGGAGTTATGCAACATTTCAAGCCTCAACTCTGTATTGTTTCTGAGATATGGTTGATTGAAAATAGGGCTTTTCACACAAGTGAATCTAATTTTTTGTTCTTGGCCATTTTTCGAACCTCATGTTTTGGCACTGGTGATAGATAGGAAGCTGAAAAATTGAAGATTTAGCACTTGGGATCCAGGCTTTAGCCAGTGTTTTTACAGGCATCCCAAAACGAGAAAACAATTATAAGTGGCTATAAATTCATCACAGCCAACCAATATTACACATATCTGATGTTTATGCATAAAAATATACCTACCATCAAGCATAAATCAATCACATTGTTTCATCTTTGTATAACAGTGGTCTAAAGTTTGAATTTGAGTGAAAATACTATAACAAAAACACCATAAAGATAGAGGACAGATGACCATGTTAGCAACTATGCAGTGTATTGACACTTTTACCATAGTCACATGCACGTTAGTCCTAATTATGTTCCAACTACTGCCACATTTCTGTGTGTCTTTCCATGTAAATTTAACCAATATTTCTGATTGCTGGTCTCTTAACAAGTCCTTGGTAAGGTAAGCATGTCTCCAAAATATGAGTGTCGTAGCTCCTGTAGTTTTTGTGCTATGACAGTTTGAAAGTTCAAACTGTTGATACATTTTGTGACAGTATTTTGAAAAATAAATAAAATTATTCATATTTCATATGTGGTGGAACTATTCTATGCAATATGTAGATATGTCAAGTAATATGTGAAGGAATATGTCTTAATTGTTCTATTGTTAACATTGGTAGTAACACTTAATGAATCGTTTTTGATATGTGGTAAAATCAGGGCTACAGAAACTAGCAAAATGTGACAGTTCTTAAATAATAAAGTTAAGGCCTTAATTTAAGTAAATACAACTTCATCTCCATTGCATTTTTGACATGTTCCCTTATGTCTCAGAAACAAGTTATATCCAGGTGCAACCCTGGGGTAGTAAAATGAGTTTTACAAATATGATCTAAGAATTAAAAAGCCAACACATTGGGTCCCAACAACGCAGTTTTACTTTCCCTCTCCTTTGTAGTCTGCCTCCAGAGAGGGTTCTTCCCTTTGGGATGTGGGACAACTTCTGTGAGATGGAAGAGAGTGGGTCGTGTGGTCTGTGACCTGCACTACGACCACAACCACAGAACGCTGACAGTCCACATGTAATAACACTGTGGGACATTGTCTTCATGCAGTGCGACAGGTGAGGTTTATCAGGTGAGTGACCCCAACTGAACAACCCTGTGAACAAACCCCATGACATAACCCTGTATTCAGCATTTCTACTACTTACTTTGGCCTGTTTGCTCGCTGAGAGCGTGGACCATCGACCATGGTCCTCCACTCTTGTCTGTTTGTGGCCATTTTCTCAATTTCTCTCCCGGTGTTTCCCATCTTTCTTTCGTTTTCGGTGTTTCTCTCCCATGTGTTCCTCGGCCTTCCTCTTCTCTTCCCCTGGGGGTTCCACGTAAGTATCTTGTGGTGTTTGTTGCTGGTTTCCACAATATTTCTCAGTATATTATCAATACAAAGATCTAGACATATACACTGTACTTGTTCTGTTAAGTATACAGTACTATTGACAAATTGTATTTTTTTACCAAAATATGTTTAAAAACAAATGGAAATATTTCCGCCAGGAGGCACCACTGTTTTTATTAATCCACCAAATGGCACCATTGTTGGTACTATGACAAAACGTTGCAAATGGCATCCATTGAGACCTGCATATTGCTCTGCGTTAGAAAATTGTTTGGCTTCCAAGTATATAAATCTAAGAATGAGTGAGACATCGGAGAAAAATTAACAGTTGCAAACATTCAGGTTCACAAATGTGCATTATATATTCTAAAACTTAGTAAAAGACTGGCTTTCACACAGACAGTGAGACAGTCGTCATAAACCAAGTGTTCTGTGTTGGACCTCAACAATTTAGGCAGGACATATATCAAGACTGGAAGTGACTGGGAAGATATTCAATGAAGGGACTGGGTTGGTGTTGCCAGGCTTTTATACATTCACATGTGGTTAAAATATACTAGAACTGATATAGATGAAACTTTTGATTTTCTCAGACTTATGTCGTCACTGAACCTCTACAAAAAGTGGAAGTTTGCACTTGTTAAGGCGTGCGCTCTAAATAGGTCAATTACGGAACTTGGAGTTGTAACTGTTTTACCTATGACTTTATTTCATACATTCAACTGAACAACCTTGTTGAAAAACCCATGGACAAAAAAAACAACTGATGATAAAGTTGAGTTGATGACACTGGGGGAGGGGGGGTGTGTCCGACGGGTGAGAATTAAGGAAAGTTACGTGGGGGTGGGGGGGGGCTTGGTGATTGTTACATTTATTATTATAAAAGTTTCTTTGCGCTTCTAACTGTTGATATCAGACTGATAGCATTGATTGCTAGGCCAGTTTTAGGGCATTTTTCAACTGAATTTTAGACGTTGCCTCTGTTTGGTAACTCACGCATTTCACTGTTTCCCTTCCACGAATCAACAACCTTGTAAAAAAAACATAGACAAAACACACTGAAGATATATTGATTGGATCACAAGACGGAGGTTCATAAAGTCAGTTATTATTACGTTGAATATCATAAAGTGGTTGCACTGAAAGATTTTTTTTATAAACTAGAGCACTATTAATAATAACTATGACAGTACTCCGGGTGCAGAAAGTTAAATGGGGTGGGGGGGGGGTGTCGTTACTTAAAAAGTTTGTTTGCTCGTCTAACTGTCGATATCGGATTCATAGCATTCATTGTTATACCAGTTTTGGGGAATATTTCAAGTGAATTCGAGGGGTGAAAGGAATGCAGACTATCAGTGAAGTCTGTAATGGTGAACAGACTGAAAACTTTGTAAAAATAAATGTATTCAATTCCATAATAGGTGGGGGGGTTTATCAAAACGAACTTAGAGTTAGGGGGGTTACAGGCCTGCATTACAAAGTGTGACAAGAGGGTGGGGGATCTCAAAAAAGGCAAACAGCCATACTTTATGGTTGGCCCCCTAAGGCATGAAATGGGGATGAAATGTTTAGATAACTCATGGAACTGGATCAAACAATAGTGTGACATACTTTATGGATGGTCCCTAAGACATGGAATGGGAATTAAACGTTTAGATAACTCATGGAACTTGATCAAACAATAGTATCACATTCTTTATGGATGGCCCCTTATGGCATGAAATGGGGATGAAACATTTAGATAACTCATGGAATGGGAACAATATAGCGCGGTATCCAGTCCTTGGGACTGTTCAAAGCGCTTTACACACCCTGGCAGACCTGTTCATTCCAACGCCATTTCGACTTCTCTGGGAAGCATTCAGTCATGCTGCAATTACTACACGAAGATTATTCGTTCCGATATCCATCTGTCTGTGGCCAGGTACTCATTTATACAGCTGAGTGAACTGTGGCAACGTGGGATGAATGAAATTGGCAAAGCTTCCAAACGGCGGCAAGAGGATGGGTTTTCTCAATTGTGAGCCCGCCGTTCTAACCGCTACGCCACCGCGCCCCATGCCCCACACCCCATGCCCCACACCCCTCTACTTATACATAATACAATATGAGTAAATCATAACATTTTCATATGGATATAATTTACAATTACATAAATTGTGAACACAAGTTGGATGAAGTATATGTTTGTGTCCCACACTGAGTGGCGCACTCCAGTAAGTAACAGGAATCCATAAAGACCACAGACAAACCCATATGATTATCCATGTGTGATTATCATCTCCGATGAAGTGGTCCCACTTATTAAATATAAAACAGAAACACAACAAGACTTAGGGACCATCTCCGAGGACACAAACCGGGAGGTAGAAAAAAGACAAGTCGTGTACATCATATTGGTGTAGTAATTGCCAGGACAAACTACACAATGATTATAATGAAAACATTCAAGTATAAGTCACATGTCTGATATGTAACCAAGAAGCTCGCTAAGGTTGTCTTTACTTGTCAATACTAGAGTTAATATTTGTTTTCACAGGCGAGTGTGCGTTCACAGATCTGTTTTTAATATGATGTAAGATATGTTTATGAAACAATATTGTAGGAATTATATATGAATGTAGTCATCTCTCTCCCATAGGTTTATCCACCCATGTCTTTTGTCTTGGTTTTCCATCAATGAACTGCTGGCGAATCCAAAAAGTGAACTCGGCCTTCAGCACTCGGTTGAATTATGTTGCAGAACATAAGTTGATCTTTGATATATTCCCACTGTCAGTGGCTTTCTTTGAATTCCCCTGAACTTCCTTATTTACAGATCTGTTTGAATTTATTTTATGGGTCAGGTTTTAGACGTTGCCTCAGTTTGGTAACTCACGCATTACACTGTTTCCTCTCCATAAATCAAAACACTGGCAGCCACAAACCTAAACCCTCCTGAGACCACATTCACAGTTGGCTGACTACCTACCCTTGGGGGTTCCAACTAAGTGCTTGTCATGTGATGTTGCTGGTTTCCTCAGTATTTCGCAGTATATTATAAATACAAAGATATATACATATATATATATATATATGTGTGTGTATATATATATATATATACTGTACTTGTTCTATTAAGTGTACAGTACTCTTGACAAGTTGTATTTTTTAACAAAATCTGTTTAAAAACAAATGAAAAATATTTCCGCCAGGTGGCATCACTGTTTTTTATTAATCCACCAAATGGCACGATGGTTGGTACTATGACAAAACGTTGCAAATGGTATCCATTGAGACGTGCATATTGCTCTGCGTTAGAAATTTGGTTGGCTACCAAGTATATAAATCTAAGTATGAGTGAGACATCGGAAAAAAGTTGCAAACATTCAGCTTGACAGATATGCAGTATATATTCTAAAATATAGTAAAAGACTGGCTTTCACACATACACAGAGACAATGATATGTGCTCTATGTTGGACCTCGACAATTTAAGCAGGACACATATCAAGACTGGAAATGACGGTGAAGATATTTAATGAAGGGACTGGGCTGGTGTTGTTATTAATTTTTACATTCAAATGTGGTCAAAATATACTAGAGCTGATGTAGGTGAAACGTTTGATTTTCTCAAACTTCTGTCATCATTGAACCTTTAAAAACAATGGGAGTGTGCACTTAGGGCATGCAAGCTAAATAGGTCAAATACGGTACTTAAAGTTGTGACTTTTATGTATGACTTTATTTCATACATTCAACTGAACAACCTTGTTGACAAACCCATGGAAAAAAAATCCAATGAAGATCAAGATAAGTTGATCACACTGGGGGGTATGTCCGGGTGAGCATTACGGAAAGTTACATAGGGGTGGGGGGTCTTGGTGATTGTTCACTGTTTCCCCTCCACGAATCAACAACCTGGTAAAAAAAAAACACGGAGCAAAACCCACTGAGGATAGATTGATTGCTGGTAAATCACAAGACGGACGTTCATAAAGTCAGTTATTATTACGTTGAATGTCATAAAGTGGTTGCACTGACAGTTGTGTGATAAACTATACACTATTAATAATAACAATGCCAGTACCCTTTGATTGTGTTGGGAATCGGTTTAATTTTCATAATTGATCATCTGTTTTGCCGAACTGACCGAGCATTGATTACATAATCAGTTTGTGGGCAGCCATTGTGGGAAATATTTAATTTGTATCTTCAACAACATCCAACTTTGTGGGCCATAATAGAATGGGTTTGCCACATAATATTCAACCACAAAAGTCTTCTGTCTTCAACTGCCCATGTGAGGGACCATTCATAAAGCACATCACACTCGGAGGGGTGAGGGGGTGTCCGGCTAAGGGGTGCATAAAGTTACATGGGGTGGGGGGGGGGGGGTGTCGGCGATTGTTACTTTCGTTATTTAAACAGTTTGTTTCTCGTCTAACTGTCGATATCAGATTGATAGCATTCATTGTTATGCCAGTTTTGGGGAATATTTCAAATGAATTCGAAGGGAAAAGGAATGCAGACTCTACCATACATCAATGAAGTTTGTAATGTTGAACAGACTGAACACTTTGTGAAAAATAAATGTATCCAATTCCATAATAGGTGGGGGGGTTCTCAAAACAGGCAAACAGCCATACTTTATGGATAGCCCCTTAAGACAAGGAATGGGGATGACATGTTTAGATAACTCATGGAATGGGAACAAACAATTGTGTGACATACTTTATGGTTGGCCCCTTAATGCATGGAGTGGGAATGAAACGTTTAAATAACTCATGGAATGGGAAAACAATTCAGGAAATGATCATTGATGACAAAATAGTAAGAACCAATCAATTATTGACACAACTGATTAAGTGGAGCAACACTACTAGATTGTTATACTAATGATAAAAAGGTAAAGGTACGTTATTTTCACAGTGAAACACTACAAAAATAGTTTTGGCTGTAGATTGGAGGTTTACAAAATGTCTAGCTTCAACTCCAAGTGAAAATATCTGATTTATTGAGACAAAATCATGCGAATCACATTTACTATTTCAGTATGTTTTAATGAACCACTAATGTGTTTAAAATAATTTGACCATGAAATGTTCATGAATATCACCGTTGTCATTCAGCATGCAATATAAACATGATATTTCAGGCGAAACGTTCTAATGAAACATGTAACCGCCAAATTATATTAATAAATTATAGTTCATTATAAAATGTTTAGCCAGTAATTTATATGAATTTGATTAATTAGCAATAGTTATCTTGTTTAAATATATTGAATAAATATTGCTAACTTGTTTGTACCGTGAAAACCAGTGCAATCTTTAAATGTATCTGAATATTTCATGCAATCAATTGAATGTACGAATGAAGGATTACTGAAACTGGTGTTTATCACTGGTATGTAACTTGTTCTTTCAGTACTTCAGTTGTCAACTGACCGCCACGGAGGTCAGAGTGCACGTGTGCAGTGCTGTCACCAATGGCAACCACTGGCCACCGAAAGGAAATGTACACAGAACACAAACATCGATATTTTCACCTTCAGTGGTGAAGCTTCATTACAATTGATTGATGCAGTGTCTGCTGGGAAGTCAGTTGTGAGAATAAATTAATGTTGTGGCACGATCTTGTTTGACTTGTGATAACACGTCCATAGCCGGGAATATTAATGAGTGGTTATGTTGTGAGAAAGTGGACCTATTTGTGCAGACCTCGCGCCTCAGATTTGGGGACCAATGTAGACCAAAAAAAATGTTTTGTTGGGGGCTTGGCTCTGACTATTCGTTCACCTATTGACGACTGTTTATAGCCATGTATTCATTTAGACAGCTCACTGAACTGGAACAATGTGGAGAATCTGGTGTTTACAATAAAACATTAATTAATTAAAATATATTACATTACATTAGTGAGTATAATTATTACAATACAGGCATTACGTCAGATAATTATTCTGTTATGCAGATTAGTAGAAGGTGGGTCATGTCAGCACACCTCGTTATTCACCAAACCACGTGGTACTTTGTTTCGAAACTGTGTTCTACGGTAGCATATATACATCGAGCATCTGAACCCGCAAATTGAACTCATTTGCGTCAATATGCCCCAGTCGTGTGTGGATATGCCCCAGTCGTGTGTGGATATGCCCCAGTCGTGTGTGGATATTCTCCAGTGCAGTAAGCTTATTTACACACCGTGACGTCATGACGTAGACGTTACACCTATGTGGATAGTCATCAACTTACCCATATTTCATTATGGAGGGGTGTGACAGGAACCCAGGGGGTGTGACATGAACCCAGTGAGTGTGACAGGAACCCAAGGGTATTCAAAACATTGCCAGTACATAATCGTTGATAGTTTCTCTAACGGAACCTCCATAAACGCATTTTAGACTTCTGTCAAAATGATACTTTTTCAAGTTGAGTGCATTGAAATATACACCATTGAGCGTGTAAAATATGCACTGTTCCATGATACAGAGTAATTCACTAACATATTTGATTCATAGATCAATGGGACCCTTTGTTGTGTACTATTTTCCCTTGCGTTGTGTGCGTCGATGTGCGTTGTACACGGAAAACATACATAACACGTGGACTTTGTCTCAAGGATGGTCTGTGCTAGAAATGTATTGAGTTGCCCCCCCCTCCGGTGGGAGGTTGGCATAAGATAGGTGGGAGGTGGCATTTTGAGGTGGAATGTGGTAAAGACAGTACATTTATGACACAATGGTTTGTGTAGGTGAAGTGGTCGTCCTGTATCTTGAAATGTATAATTATAATGTTTATTATTTGTCCTTTTGGTTGTCTTCGTCACGTGACTTTCCGTGTTGACTGTAGTTGAGACAGACCAATATGACACATCCATTTCACCAAATGTATATCCATTGTGTTACATAAACTACAGCTGATTATGTTTATGTTATTTATATGGGCGCACTTGACCCCAAACAATACTTATGGATATACCTAACATTTGACCCCAAATAATACTTATGGATATACTTAACATTTGACCCCCAACAATACTTATGGATATACCTAACAAGTTATATATACAAAGGAGAGCAACTAAAATGATTCCAGAACTTAGAGACCTTAGTTATGAAGAACGCCTGAAAGAATGTGGTTTAACAACTCTAGAGACAAGGAGGTTAAGAGGAGATCAGATTGAAGTTTTTAAGATATTGAATGGGTATGAAAATATTGATAGAAATATGTTTTTCTCACTCAAGAAGGATAGCAGAACTAGAGGACATGAGGTAAAATTAGTAAAGGATCAATGTAGATTGGACATCAGGAAGCACTCGTTCTCACAGAGGACAGTAAATGAATGGAACAAACTGTCTACAGATTGTGTAACTGCTAGCAGCGTGAATATGTTTAAAAACAAGGTTGACACATATATCAGAAGGGCGGGTTATAAGTAGGTGAACATTGTTGGACTCTCGATAAGCCAATGGCTTCCTTGTCCACTTGCCATCTGGGCCTTTGGCTTGGATGGCAAATCTTGTTAAATTCTTGTTAAATATGATGCTCTGCAGCCTGAAACTTACCATTGCAGTTCGTAGTCTGCTCTGTAGCAAAGGCATGAAAAACGTCGTAATTATTTGCGACGGGTCTTAAATAGAGTTACGACGAGTCACAAATATTTACGTCATGTCGTCAACATAATTGTGACGCGAGGGTATTCCGTGTTTTGACGGGCCCAGGCTTCCACAGATTGCGGCTTCCGATGTCACTGTCGCTGGTGGAGTGGTGTGGGTGCGGGTGGTCGTGGGGAGGCTGCCAGTGTAGTAGTTGGCACAGCCCCCTTACCCGGGTAATGCCGTCGGTGGCAGGGTGTGGGTGCGGGTAGTCGTGGGGAGGCTGCCAGTGTAGTAGTTGGCACAGCCCCCCTCCCCGGGTAATGCAACGCGACAGCACGAATTGCTGAAACGCCATTATCCCCTTTAGCTATTGGGGCAATTATCCCCCTCGTTGCAGGTGCTGGTGCATTACCCCCCCGCCACGCGCGTCGTTGGCTATATTCTGTGTACAAGGTGTTGTAGGCCATCGACAAACACATACTGACTAGTTAGAACTAGTCGCTGTACTGACTACCTTCTGTGTCCGAGGTGTTGTAAGCCATCGACAAACACATACTTACTAGTTAGAAATAGTCGCTGTACTGACTACTTTCAGTGTCCATGGTGTTGTAAGCCATCGACAAACACATACTTACTAGTTAGAATTAGTCGCTGTACTGGCTACCTTCAGTGTCCAAGGTGTTGTAAGCCATCGACAAACACATACTGACTAGTTAGAACTAGTCGCTGTACTGGCTACCTTCAGTGTCCATGGTGTTGTAAGCATTCGACAAACACATACTCACTAGTTAGAACTAGTCGCTGTACTGACTACCTTCTGTGTCCAAGGTGTTGTAAGCATTCGACAAACACATACTCACTAGTTAATACTAGTCGCTGTACTGACTACTTTCAGTGTCCATGGTGTTGTAAGCCATCGACAAACATATACTCACTAGTTAATACTAGTCGCTGAACTGACTACCTTCTGTGTCCAAGGTGTTGTAAGCCATCGACAAACACATACTCACTAGTTAGAACTAGTCGCTGTACTGACTACTTTCAGTGTCCATGGTGTTGTAAGCCATCGACAAACATATACTCACTAGTTAATGCTAGTCGCTGAACTGACTACCTTCTGTGTCCAAGGTGTTGTAAGCCATCGACAAACACATACTCACTAGTTAATACTAGTCGCTGTACTGACTACCTTCTGTGTCCAAGGTGTTGTAAGCCATCGACAAACACATACTCACTAGTTAATACTAGTCGCTGAACTGACTACCTTCAGTGTCCATGGTGTTGTAAGCATTCGACAAACACATACTCACTAGTTAATACTAGTCGCTGTACTGGCTACCTTCAGTGTCCAAGGTGTTGTAAGCCATCGACAAACATATATTTACTAGTTAGAACTAGTCACTATTCCAAGACTAACGACTAACCTGGCTTAATGTTACTCGTTACTTCACGTGTCGAGGATATAGCGCTGCTGTGAGTGGATGCTCCCGGTCTGACTACTATCTTTATTTATCAATGATTTTAGATACTGAAATATTAATCTACGATTTTAGATTGTCTTCGTGCTCTGTAGTAACAATCGTGAATGTACAAAGAGTATAAGTGGAAGGTTTGTGACTTACTGATCATATGTTTTTACATTGACTCTCAGGCCTTTATTTTGAGGCGTGGCTGCGGCTGTAACCCTAAACCGGTTTTCTTGCTAACATATGTGAACTACACACGCATCTGCTACCAAGCTATGCGCTAAGCGGACTGGAACGTTGCTTGCTTGAGGTAGCGACTGCTGAAGCATATCGCTGATCAGAACGTTCTTGCTGAGTGTAAGGAAATGCCTGCAGCCGCCTAGTCACCCGTGGACGGCAACAATTTAAGGACTAAATTTGAGCCGGCCACCAACAAGACGTGCCACAAAAGCCGGAGTAAGGCGATTCATGCCAATAACCAGGGTGATCAGCCGACGGTGTCATGGGGTCAGTTCTGTTGATAAGCAAATTGGAGTAAACACCGCAAACTTGATTCAACTGACGTCGAGGGGCTCTGGTAACGGGTCGTTCATTGCGCGGAGTTCGCCTGACCTTCGTGCGAAGTTTGTTCTGATCAACTTAAGATCCATTCGCAACAAGGCGGTGTTCGTGCGTGACTACGTCGACGAGCGCGAACTGGACGTCGACGCAACGAATTTGGCCGATATGCTGGAAACGTCTGGCTTTGTACAACATGCCAGAGGTTCGACTCATGAGCGTGGCGAAACGCATGATCTTGTCACCACGTCGGAAACGTCACATGATATCGCCACCGCTGCTAAGCCGACGACGCTGATCACTGACCACTATGCAATTGAATGTGGACTACATCAACAAAAACCAATGCGCATCAAACGCCACGTCGAGTACCGAAATTACCCTGCGATTGATAACAGTCGGTTTGCAGCTGATCTGGCGGCTTCTGGTCTCCATGCTCCTGAGCTGTATCCGGCAGTCATTCTCTCTCGTGATGACGTTTGCTTACGTACTGTCGTTGACGCCCATGCACCTCTTATCTCATGGACAATCACTGTGATGCCGATGACTCCGTGGCATACCAGTGAGCTGGCTGGCTGAAGGGAAACGTGCTCTACGATGTGCTGAACGCCAATGGCGAAGATCTGACCTGACAGTGCATCGTCAGATTTACACGGATCTGCGCAACACTTTCCGAAAGGAACTAAGGACGACAAAGTCACAGTACTACCGGTCAGAGTTCATGGAAGCTAGCGGCAACATGCGACGGATCTATACGGTCCCCAACACACTGCTTGGTCGAGATGGTCCTTTCCTGAAGGGTCGAATGCAAGAGATTCTGCACTTGCTACTAAATTCCAGAGAAGCTTCTCTGAGAAGATTGATGCTCTCCTCTGCAATGTGTCTCGGCAGCCAGTCGACGAACTATCGACAGATGTCACATCTCCACTAGTGTGCTTCGAGGCTGCGTCGCCTACAGACGTTGTTGATGCTCTATCTCCGGTCTTTGTTCGCATAATTAATGCGTCCCTATCCTCCTCCGTTGTCCCACATTCGATGAAGCACGCCGCTGTGATACCTGTATTGAAGAAACGTGATTATGACGTCAATGAACTGTCCAACTGTCGCCCTATCTCCAACATCTCGTTTGTGGCGAAGACAGCAGAGCGCTTCGTCGCACGGCAATTACAGCACTTCCTCGATGAAAACGACACATATGCAGTCTACCAGAGTGCATATCGACCACGTCATAGCGCTGAGACGGCGCTCTTGCGCATCCACAATGATGTGGCACTGTCGATCGACGCACGTCGGGGCGTACTTCTTGTGCTACTGGACCTTTCTGCTGCGTTTGATACACCTGACCACGCTGTAATGCAGCAGTGTCATCAGGACTGGAGGTCCGCAAGGGTCGGTCCTCGGACCAGTACTCTTCAACGTCTACATTGCGCCACTGGCGAAGCTTCTCCAACAACTCGGTATACAACACCATATCTATGCCGACGACACGCAGTTCTATGGCGACTTCCCACCAACGAAGCACGCAGATGCACTTGAGCGTGTGGAGGCCTGTGTCCGAGATGTGAACATTTGTCTCTGGGACAATGGCCTAATCCTCAACGGGACTAAATCGCAGGCGACTGTCATAAGATCATCCAGCCTCAGCGCGCCAATAAAAATAACACATATCGACGTGGAAGCGTGGTGAAAGAAGGGATTGATAAACTAACGATCGGTACAACCAAGTGTTTAGTGCATGCATTAGTTACTTCCAGAATTGACTACGGCAACGCTATGATGTACGGAATACCAGACCGTTTACTCCACCGCCTTGAGTTGGTCCAGCACTCGGCGGCCAAAGTCGTCCTACGAATTAGGCGGGGTGATCGGCGTAGCATGACGGCAGCACTGAAACAACCCCACTGGCTGCCGGTGAAGTGGCGCGTTGAGTACAAACTATTCGTTCTTGTATTCCGCGCCCTTCGTGACCGGACGTCGACGTACCTGGCCTCGCTACTCACGCCACATGTGCCGCGCCGCGCCCTTCGTTCCTCCGACCGCGCGCTACTAACTGTTCCCCGCCACAACTTTGAACGGTACGGCCGAAATAAAACGCGCTACCCGAAGAACTGCGGCTGATCGAGGACGTGAACACTTTCAAAGCTCGTCTTAAGACAAGTTATTTTAAGCTCGCCTTTAATATGTAATCTTTATATGCTACATTCTATTATCACAATATATTTTATTATTTGTAATTATCAACTAATATTTTATTGTGTAGTTATTTATTAATTTTATTAATTTTATTTATTTTATTAACTATTTATTTATTTAACTATCAATACTACTTTACATTTTAGTGGCTTAGTTGTCTAGTTGAATTTTATTTAGCCAAGTTTGAGAAATATTTAATGTATTATTATCAGTTATATTTTAGCATTTTAGTTTTGTAAACACTACTGAGTTTTACTTTGGATTTATTTGATAAATATAGTTATTATTATTATTATTACAAAGAAGCTATTGGCTTATCGGGATTCCCACAATGTTATCATCTATG
The DNA here is from genome assembly GCA_033239005.1 of Lamellibrachia satsuma. Classification (NCBI taxonomy): domain Eukaryota; kingdom Metazoa; phylum Annelida; class Polychaeta; order Sabellida; family Siboglinidae; genus Lamellibrachia; species Lamellibrachia satsuma. The sequence goes on from BSQZ01000003.1 coordinate 3,234,053, forward strand.
TATAATCCGCTCTCATAAGATATATGTGAATTTTATTTTTAAGTACATTCGCACTACTAGCATTACACAGTCATTTGACAGTTTGCTCCATTCATTTATCACCCTCTGTGAGAATGAGTACTTTCTCATGTCCAACCTACACTGCTCCTTTAACTAATGCTGCTTTGCTTCCTCTTGTTCTACTGCCTTCTTCAAGTTTGAAGAACATTTTCCTGTCAATATTATCATAATCGTTCACTATTGTAAACACTTATATTTGGTCTCTTCTAAATCCCCTGAACTCTAGTGTTGTCAAACCAAATTCTAATATGCGGCTTTCATCACTAATCTATCTCACTTCTGGAAGTAATCTTACTTTCCCTTCGTTGTAGTGTTTTGCTTATTTGTATCTCACCTTACGGCTCAGTCGAAGAGAAAACTCGATCGCGGAAACTGTATTACAGTATGTTTATGACTATTGCATTACACGTGACAGATATATTACAATAATTGTTTTGCACAATTCAATTACATTCGGCACCTTCTCTTGCACATGTGGCTTGGTCAGCCCTGAAGAGTCAGATGGTACTCTCCGAGCAGTTGCCTGGTCAGTTTCCACAGTCTGCGCCATCTGGTTGCCAAATTGTCGAGTATACTGCTTTCACCATGCAGCTGTTACTGCCTGTTTTAACCAATACCTGTCACATGTGAATAGGGATTGCCAGAAAGAAAGGCCACCTACTACCACGCCTCTACGCCAAGTTGCCAATGCCAGTAAAAGCTTTGTCTTGACAAGGGTTGAAAGTCCATTTATGTAGTAGTTTGGCGACGATGACCTGGTGGAAGAAGAAGTTAAACAGAATTCATATATGTTGTAGTTTGGCGAAGATGACCTGGTTGAAGAAGAAGTTAAGCAGAATTCATATATGTTGTAGTTTGGCGAAGATGAACTGGTGGAAGAAGAAGAAGAAGAAGAAAGTCAATGTCATCGGCCTGAAGCTGACGGGTTTGGTGGGCACCTTGTTTGAGTTTGACGGTAAGTATTGAGTTAGATGGTAACAAGATTGTGCTGAGAACACTGTGCTAGACAATTATCATTAAGCTAGACAGTTAGTATTGAGAAATGCTGCAGGAAGTAAGACTCTGCTAACATTTGTGTAATCAGCATGCAGTTTGCTTGAATGATTAACATACTCTGGGAATGCAAGCTGATGTCACAGTGTACACACACTCATATATTTACCCGTACAGTACATAAATGACGTACACACATACATGCAATCACATACATGTACGCACGCACACACGCACATACGCACACATACAAACACTCCATGACATGTTTAGAAATTGATCAAAGTGTTTATTGAACAGTCGATGCGTCTGGAGCAGGAAAACAAGGCAGCCTTGAGATTGAGATCAACGGCGGCTCCGTTGGGTGCATAATCGTGCCTAAACAAAAACCGACAGTACCACGGGGCGTTCATTCCAGTGGAAGCCAAGCAACACGTCATACAACTCAAGTTCAATGGTCAAAATTTGCCAAGTAGGAGCCTGCATGTTTTATTTATATTAATTAATTTAATTTTAATCTACTATGTGGATGTGAATCACGGTCGACGACTAAGCAATTTGAAAATAATATGAAAGCAACATCAATGTGGGTTTTGAGACACATTCTTAGCGTATCGTGGACCGAAAAGAAAGGCAATAGAGAGGTAATAATAATTGCTAAAGAAACGAGGAACATCATGTGCAAAATTAAAACAAGACTGACATAATGTCTAGACCTTGTAACGAGAAAGTGAAAACAAGAACATCTGGTGACACGGAAAATTTTGAGAGGAAAAGAAGCAGAAGTCAGTTGAGGATTAAAGTCATTTTCCTAGTATCGGATGTATAAGATTGTTATTAATTAATTACATGTATTCCATTGCATTTCGAAACATTGACGCGAACTACATTTACTGAAAACAACTAAGCCGACACGAAACGAAAATAAATCTTAAGAACGTATCTCACTGGTTGATGCGTCAACTGGGGCTAACATCAATTCCATGTTTTTGGTTTGATCTTCCAAGATTGATAGCAATATCACGAATGGGTCATGAGGATGAATTGCTATCATTCCGCATATTGTCATATTGACACATTACTTTGATCCATCTAATTATTGCAAAAAAACATGTTTTCCACTGGATCATAAAATGTTCCCAGAATTGGATTGTTTCAAGAGGGCCTGCCATCATGAATACATAAGTCTTGGTCCTTACACTTTTATTTTATAATGAATTGTGCAATATGTTGCCATTTGGTGGACATCTTCATCGGACGTTTTTGTTTTTCAACAACATGATTCAGCAAGACTTCTGACTGATATGTTACGCAGAACGTATTTATGGATGTGAACTAGTTGAAGTGTTTTTGCAATAAATGATTGTTTGATCTATGTTAACAATAAAATGACAAGTCCTTTTTTTTGTTCCTCAGAGAATCCATTTAAAATTGGCATCCATGAAATAACAGTCACCGTGACAGGACCAGGTCTCCAGCGTGTCCCCGTCAACCAGCCGACGTCATTCAAGGTCTCCACTGAGAACCGGAGCAGAAATGTTGTGTCGGCAACTATCAAATGTAGGTAGAACACTTGCTAAAATAATAATGTAACCTGTTTTCTTTCATGTGTTCAACCAAAATACAGGCAGACTACATATATTGATCAAGCATAAACACTAGCATTGTGTATAATTATAACATTGAACTTTGCGAAAGCTTCTTTTTACGCGAGTTATCATTCCAGACTGTACTGCTTATACCGTTTTCGTGGCAACTAAGTGGAGACGATTATATTGTGTATTTGCAGCGCCATCCGGCGGCCACATTGAACATGATGTCCTTGACAACGACGACGGTACTTACTCGGTGGAATACATTCCCACGCAAATTGGTAGGTATTTTCTACTTGTGTGTCATCCGAATGTAACCGTGTAGGTTTATGTTAGCCTTGATTCCAACTTTCGTGTGGTGAGCTGTCATATCAAAACAAAATAGTATGTAATATTAAATACATAGTTTTCGTTGCATATATCATATATAGAACGAGCTTTCTTGGCATACCACGGACACTGATCCGTTGGCATCAGCTAGAAGTATAGCTAGTGTTTACTGAAAGCAATATTCTGTTCTACCGTTGTTTTGTATCAGGTTGATCAATTAGCATTAGCTATTTTATTGGACTTGGATATCCACACTTTACACAAACATACGTATGTCTGTAGGAACTTACTCCATTGAGGTGTGGTGTGAGGGGCGTGCGGTCAGTGGCAACCCTTTTTCCAGTGAGGTCTACGACATTTCCTCCGTTGTTGTCAACACTGTGAACGACTACTCTGTGGGCGAACATGTTGAATTTGAGAGTAAGTCATGTTCATTGTTCAACTGTTCGTTGGTAAATTATCTGTTGCACACACTTTTGTAAGAATCGGGCGATATAAACGCATTGCATCGCGGGGTGGACTGCAGAGAAAATAATTACTGTTTTAGCGATTACATCGTGCCGTACATAACGCTTAATGATATTAAACAGAAATCACAACGCTAGCACAGGAAAGCAAAAATCAACTGATCTGACGTTTGAATGACTTCGAACGTTATTGAGCATGAGTTTGCATAGATACGCAATTGTTTCAGCCCACATACAGCACACAAGATCGCGCGAATTACATGTTATATTTCCGTCACCAATCTCACGCGATTTGACCTTTATGTTAGTGTCATATTATGCGTCAGAAGCTCCACGGGTAATTCCGGGCAGAACTATTGTTTTATTGTCATTAGTTGTTATTGAACTTTACTCACAACTATTTTGCATTCTAGCCATTGTTTCACCACATAATCACCCTATAATGCCTTGTGGCATTACTAGTCCAAAATGACAACCCGCTTTACCTTGGTGTATTTTCCTAATTGATATGTTGCATAGTTGTAATTTGTCAGGTTTTTACAACTACTAAGTCAAGACTTTGTTCTCAGAATACATTTGTCAGGAACCTTCAACCCATTTTATTGACAGCTTTCTAAAATATATTCTGCAAGTTGAAGCTGTGCATGCAATGATAAACCTGTTTTGTAAATTCTGCTTATAATTTGAGTATAGCGTTTATGTGCGTTTGTCGGGTAACTCAACCACTTTCGGGTCATTCTATATTAGGAGATAGCGGTGATGAAGGTGACGTCCACGACTACGAGAATGTGCCACTGCATCTTTGTAGAGATGTCACTGAGTCATGTGAGGTGAGCAGCAACATTAACGTGTGTATTTTACTGGCGACCCAGTTAAACAATTGATGTGGGGAAAATAATGAGAAATGGGTTACATTAAGCATGTGATATCAACCAACATTTACTGAAGCGATCGGTGTTCATTTTGTCACCGTTGTGATGTAAGCGTTGGGGAGGGCCAGTTTATTCTAAATGGCATGGGATAATATGAGGTAAAATTTTGCAAATCCAGCCTTGAAAAATGAATGCTCTGCTTGTTCCGGTAGATAAACATGTTATTTTCATGGAAATGTAGTAATCACGATTTTGAAATTACATGTAAGGAAATCCCGCCTATGTTGATGATCTACAAGGGGCTTCCATAACCCAAAGTATTGGTATTGGCATAGAGCACGTCTCGTTGTCACACGTAGTACATGTTCTGACTCGCTCTTACATCGAGACGTCAGTCTGACCCAGGGAAGATGTACATGTATACATAGTATCTTTACGTGATTTATCCAGACTGGCGGCACAGCAGATTTGGTGGACGAAATCAAGACGTACGCACAAGGACAACAAGGCACAATGGAATATGTAGCACCAGGTAAATTGATCAACTAGGTGTTTTCTTAACTGTGTGCGTTTCACTAAGTATATATATTGCAGTGACAATATTTCATTAATTGTAGACTAACTTATCTTAGCTTTTCAATACATAGAAGTATAGCTACCTTGCTATCTGAATGCGTAGATGTCTCCGCGATCAATGTTTTCGTATAGCATTGATAGTAATAGTAGCAGATGACATTAACATTGATAACACAATTGTTTCTGTTTTAGGACTTGACGCTCTACAGGCATGCATCAATGAAGGCACGCAACACGTCTACGCTCTGCGCCAGGAACTGGTAGACGATTTGATTGGACTTTATAAGGATAAGAATGTGGCGAATAAGACATTGTGTGTCGAGTTTATAGGAGAACATGGTGTAGATTCTGCCGGTTTGACAAAGGAACTGTTTACGTGTTTTTGGAGAGATGTTTCGAAGGACCTCTTCAGCGGAGAGGACTGTTTGGTCCCAGACCTCCCATTATACAGGGTTAGGAAGGAATCGTGGAAGTTTGAATGCCTCGGACGTATTCTCTCCCACACTGTAGCTTTGACAGGTAAAATTCCATCGACCTTGGCCAGGTCTACCCTCGTCAAGTTAATCACCGACACTGAGATTGAGGACGAATGTCTTCTGGAGGATTTCCTCTTGTTCGTTACGTCTCGCGAGAAGACCTTGTTGACAAAGGCTATGACAGACTTCGACGGTTTGACAAAGGAAGAGTTTGACAGGCTGCAGAATTTCTACACGGCTTATGCTTTCAACAACATTCCCAAGGCATTAGAAATCAAGGAACAAGTCCTAGCCATTGCACATCACGTCTTCCTGGATAAACCTGCACTGTTGGTATCAAAGATGCGTCAGGGTATTCCAGAGAGTCATTGGGCGGCTTTCTGGCAGCGACTCTCTGTGGGTGATATCACACATATCATGCAGGCTCAGAGGCCCACGCCAGATAAGGTGGCGAGTGTGATTACAACTGACAAAGAGGACATGACAGATGATGAGGACAGAACACTCTATTTCCTCAAAGAATTTGTGGCCAGTCTTGACCTTGAAACCCTGACTGACTTTCTAATGTTTGTAACTGGATCAATCCACCAACCGGACAAGATTACAGTAACCTTCACAATACGTACGGGAATGGATCGAAGGCCTGTCAGTCACACGTGTTTCAATCTGCTGGAAGTACCGACAAGCTACAGTAGCATCAAAGAGTTCAAGAGAGAGTTCGAATATGTCTTAGCATCTCATGAAGCTTTCCAGTTTTTTGAAATATGATTACCACTAGAGACCTCGATCATGGCTTCTTGGACTCCAGCATTGCACATACACGAACCATAGCTAACTTTATCACATGTGTGTTTGTGATTAACAAATCATTGATATTGTTAATATGGTTTTGTTTTTGTGGATTTGTTAATCCTTAAAATTGGTATGTTGATGAATAGTGGCTTACAGTCACTATTTTAGCATTGCGTTCAAATATGTTAGGAATATAAAAGTTTCAAATCCTAGACATGTCTGACGATTGGTTGTTATGTGGAGAATGTAGATATTTATATTCTAACCCCAGGAAGTGGAGTTTGAGTTACACGAAGTATACATCTTCATTTCAAGGGCAGGTTGTTACAACTCAACTGTTCTGGTAATGTCATGTGCATATTCTATGCATTTATTTTCGTAGTCGAAGAGCCTTCCACGTATCACCAAGTCCTTTCGATCAGCTTCCTGTTGTCCTCTCCCTTTCAGTTATGTTTTTCACAACAAAAGTCATTGTTGCCATAGATGATAACAATTTCCATCTCATATTGTCAAATGTTGTTAATTACATCACACGGTTATATTCTATGTCGTTGGTATTCTTTTATATTTTTACAATTATTGACATTTGAGATATGACTACACTATGTTCAACTTTATTTTACTTTTATTTTTATTTTTCATTTACATTGAGCCTAACTGGAAATATAATCGTTTGCTTTATATTTAATGCAATGTATTATTTTTTTCTATATTATGTACATATGAATATATTTATACGAATGTGTCCATTCGCAATGTATGTGAATGTTTATCAATATTTCATATTACTATTGTGTTTGAAATAACTGAACATAGTTTGTGCTCATAATGTACTGCCGCTTTCTAGATTATGTTACAACACGAACTTATTTTATATTATAAATAAACAGTTTTGATTTATTATGGTAATGTCATTCCACTGTGACGTGATAGTGCACCCAATGTACGATGTTTTCTTATTATATTTGATTGTATTTTGAACTGTGGGTAATAACACTTGAATGAAAAGGGAATAACCATATCTGAAGATCCTACACGAAGAAACGTTAAATTTAGTATATAACAATATTTATTAAGATTGCTATCCAAATAAACAAACATATTGGAGGTGAACGCCATTTGTTTATCGAGACTGCAACGATGTTTTCAATTATGTGTAACCCGTCCTTTTGATGCATTTGTCATATTCAAGATGCTAGCATTCACGCAATCAATAGATCGTTTGTTCTATTCATTCATAGTCCTCAATGAGAATACTGTGGATACGTACTGGTATCCAATCTACACTGTTCCTTCACTAATGCTACTTCATGACCTTTAGTTATCTATAGTCCTTAAGAGAAACAAACATATTTCTATTAATATTTTCAGAACTATTCGATATCTTATCAACTGTTATTTGATCTCTTCTTAATCTACGTGTATTTAGTGTTGTCAAACCATATTATTTTAGGCGTATTTCACAACTAAAGTCTCTCACTTCCGAAATCAGTTCAGTTGCTATCCTCTGATGATAAAATAATCAATGCCCACACCTTGAATACGTATTGATGGTCTGTGACCCGTACACACAAGAGCTAAACTACATACTTTAGATAATCCAAGGAAGACCAACTCGCTTTGCATGCAGTGACTACAAAGGCACCGGCAGTGTTACATGCATTCTGATATCCCTACAATGGGATGCCTCACAAAGCAGGCGGAACGTGACCAGACTCGTCACGCGCAACAAGATCCACAACTGTCAAACTGTCATTCCTGCAGGAAAGTTCATACACCCGGTCAAGCGCCACTCCAGAAATCTTCACAATCTAGCATGACAACCAGCTCCATTCAACAAACACAACCATAAATATTTATTCCCATAGCTGTACGTGAACAATCATTGTCATCACACCAGTCTCAACACCTTTACACAAAAAACGTTTGAATGTCTAGGCAACGAGGACGACAAACTTTCGAACTACTAACTACGTAAAACCTACGCGCGCAAACAATGTATTCTCATTTGGCCCTGAAAAGGGGAAGGAGGAAATATAGCGAATAAGCGGACTGGCACCGGGATTTGCCACGAGTACGTGTCATTCTAAATATAATATTGACAAAACCCAGCCTGTGTGCGCATACATAGGTGCATATATATAACATTTTGTGACAGTCAGTTTAGAATATTTGTCGTGGTGTATCTGCGGGTTTGTGACAACAGATCAAGCTACCCAGTAGAACGCCATGTACCAGTGTACACAACACCGCCTCTTGAAGTACATTGTGGAACACTCGTGTCTGTTTCTGTGACCTACAACAACAGGAAATCGACGGTAAATGGCTGTGACATTTAACAATGGCTGGTGGTTAAATTGGTTATATTATTACAAACATTAAAAAAAAAAAACATAATATTATATTTTATTAGCACAATTGATCTTATATCCTGGAAATAACTTTGTGGGTTGCCAGTAGATGGTCATTGATTGTTCGTGTAACATGTATAGTGTTAACTAATATTTATAAACATATATGTATATTGGATAGATCGAATTATCTATTTCTCGAGTTATGTATATTGGTAATAACCAGTAGCGGATTTCGGGCGGCATTGGGTTATGTCCCCCTTGACCTGTGGAAAAATATTTATTTTCTTGAATAAGCTGTTGTGTCACTACATTGTAGCATGCAAACTAATAGGCTAGCCCCCTTTCCAAGATTCTAAATCACGCACTGTGAGAGAAATAAGGTTGGCGTGATAAAATACTTTGTGTTTAGTGAATCGTACGATATGTAAATATTTAGATTGCAATGTAAAATGAAACACGTCCTGGTACTACGTTGCTACTGTCTATGACTATTGCAGTGTAGTGTTGTGCAGTCGGACGTGACGGCTTCAGCCTATGCAGTTCCTTACATATAACCACGGAGAGCACGCGTTATATAACAAAAATATAATTTGCTGTGGTGTACGTGTGAGAGTGCTTGGCTGGAAGAGGTGAGATAATCACATACACAGAGAACAGTAGGACAATGTGAACTACACAGAGTCTGTTGTGGACTGGGAACAAGTCATGTTGGTTTCTCAGTCATTGAATAAGAAGAAGTTAGTGGTAATAGTAGCTAAGCTATTGAACAGTGCCGGGTAGTTATTTTATTTACCACTTCCCAATCTACAAATTAGCACTGCTGGTTTTGATATATTGGAAAATACTGGCTATGTCTCTTGTCAGTAAACATTTCTTAGAAATCAGTAAGTTGTTTGTGAAAACATCTTTATGTAGCTAATAAAAGTGTGACAGAATATTATTGTTAACAAATCTGATGCATATAATTTATGTAGAGAAATACATGTTGTAATTGATAAATGTTGCTAGTGTGTCACTAGGAAATATGTGTATTTTTTTAAATAAAATACTAAAAACCACCAGGGATCGAGGGAAGCGTGGTGAGCGAAGGGATTAACAAATGGAAGTAGAGATGTTAATTTGGAAGACGGCTATGATGGAGACAAAAGAGTGCGTTCCGGGTGGGAGGAAATAGAGGGGGATTACTATGACGGCACAGTTGAATAAAGAATGGGGAATAGACGGGAAATGAGATGATTTTCATTTTCTCGACTTCTCCCAAAACCAAATATAACTGTGTATATTCCACGATTGTCAGTATTGATTATTTAACAAGATTTAAGATTTAACAAGATTGCCATCCCAAACAAAAAGTTCCAGATGGCAAGTGGACAAGGAATCCATTGGCTTATCGAGAGTCCAACAATTTTATCATCTATGTGTAGCCCGCTCTTATCATATATATGTCAATTCTATTTTTAAACATACTCACACTACTAGCATTAACACAATCATTTGGCAGTTTGTTCCATTCATTTATCACCCTCTGTGAGAAAGAGTACTTTCTCATGTCCAACCAACACTGTTCCTTAAATAATGCTGCTTTGTTTCCTTTGCTTTGTTTCCTCTTCTACTGCCTTCTTTAAGTTTGAAGAACATATTCCTATCAACATCCTCATAACCGTTCACTATTTTAAATACTTCTATTTGGTCTCCTCTTAGTCTCCTGGTCTCTAGTGTTGTCAAACCACAGTGTATTAAGCGGCTTTCATAACTAAGGTCTCTTAATTCTGGAATCATTTTAGTTGCTCTTCGTTGTATTCTTTCTAGTTTGTCTATGTCCTTCTTAAGATACGGCCTCCATGCTTGTATACAATATTCAAAATGTGGTTTAACTATTGCTTTGTACAGGGGTACAATTAGCTGTTTCTCCTTATACGTGATAGTTCTCCTAATTAGCCCTAGACATTGATTTCCTTTCGAAGCAGCAATCCCACATTGCTCTGAAACTTTCATGTCAGCACTAAATGTTACACCTAAGTCCTTTTCTTGTGTGGTTCTACCTAGTACAGCATTCCCCATTTTATATTCTTCGTCCATGTCTCCATGTCCTATGTGTATGCATTTATACTTCCCAAAATTTAATAACATTTGCAATTTTTCTGATCATTTAACTAATTTATCTAGATCATCCTGTAAACTTTGTTTATCTGTATCATTAGTAACCTTTCTGAATACTTTTGTGTCATCTGCAAATTTCAGTACTTTGCTAGATATGTCATCTTCCAAATCATTTATATATATTAAAAACAGTATAGGGCCTAATACTGATCCCTGTGATACCCCACTCAGAACAGATTTCCAGTTTGAAATCTCACCATCTACAATTACTCTCTGTCTTCTCTGTGTAAGCCACTTTTCTATCCAGTTTATTACATCATTACCTATACCATGGGCTTTTAGTTTAAGTAACAATCTTTGATGTGGCACTTTATCGAAAGCTTTCTGAAAATCTAAATATACAACATTCACTGGTGACCCGTCATCGACCCACTTTGCAATTTCTTCCAGAAAACATAAGAGATTTTAACAAGATTTAACAAGATTTGCCATCCAAGCCAAAGGCCGAGATGGCAAGTGGACAAGGAAGCCATTGGCTTATCGAGAGTCCAACAATGTTCATCTACTTATAACCCGCCCTCCTGAGATATGTGTCAACCTTGTTTTTAAACATATTCACGCTGCTAGCAGTTACACAATCTGTATACAATTTGTTCCATTCATTTATTGTCCTCTGTGAGAACGAGTGCTTCCTGATGTCCAATCTACATTGATCCTTTACTAATTTTACCTCATGTCCTCTAGTTCTGCTATCCTTCTTGAGTGAGAAAAACATATTTCTATCAATATTTTCATACCCATTCAATATCTTAAAAACTTCAATCTGATCTCCTCTTAACCTCCTTGTCTCTAGAGTTGTTAAACCACATTCTTTCAGGCGTTCTTCATAACTAAGGTCTCTAAGTTTTGGAATCATTTTAGTTGCTCTCCTTTGTATGCGTTCAAGCGTATCTATATCCTTCTTACGATATGGTCGCCATGCTTGTATACAGTATTCTAAATGAGGTCTAACTATTGCTTTATAAAGAGGTATAATTAACTTTTTTCCCTTGTATGTTATGTTTCTTCTAATCAATCCAATAATTTGATTACCCTTTGAAGTTGCAATACCACACTGCTCTGAAACTTTCATATCAGCGCTTATTGTAACTCCTAAGTCCTTTTCTTTTACAGTAGTACCCAGAACAGTATCTCCCATTTTATAGTTTACATTCAAGTTCCCATGTCCTGTATGTAAGCATTTACATTTCCCAAAATTGAACAGCATCTGCCATTTCTCAGACCATTTCACTAATCTGTCTAGACATATATGCTGGAACTCGATAATAATGTGACACGGTTGTACACAACGACAAGGACAGGTTGTTGAGTCGACTACGTTGACATCTGCACGCAAGACATTAGTTATATAAGTTATACGACGGTAATCATCCACAGCTGACAGAGACTTAACGTGGCTCGATGTCGTGTAATTTTCCCAAGGGAAAGGGAAGGTCAATCAGTGTGAGGAGAGGGAGGGCAGAGGGGAAACAGAGACAGGGGAATTGATGCGGGAGATAAGAGGGAAGGAGGGAGGAATGAGGGAATGAATAAATAAATGATAGAGGAGAAAGGGATGGGAAAGTGAGGGCGGGATGTTGACGTGGATATAGAGAGAGGGGGAGAAAGGTCTTTGGGTGAAGGGAAGGGATATAAATAGTGTCGGACTGAGAAGAGAGTGTGCACGGAAGACTAACGTTAAAGGGAGTGAGAGACGGTGGAGAGTGGGGGAACAGAGGGTGGAAAGAGGGGGACAGAGGGTGAATATAGGTTGACAGAGGGTGGAGAGAGGGGGAGAGATGGTGGAGAGAGGGGGACAGAGGGGAAAAGTAGGGGGCAGAGGGTGGAGAGAGGTAGAACAGAGGGTGGAAAGAAGGGGAGAGAGGGTGGAGAGAGGGGGACAGAGGGTGGAGAGAGGGGGACAGAAGGTGGAGTGAGGGGGTACACAGGGTAAAGAGTGGGGGACAAAGGGTAGAGAGAGGAGGAAAAAGGGTGGAGAGAGCGGGATAGAGGGTGGAGAGAGGGGGACATAGGGTGGACATAGGGTGTATACAGTATTCCAAGCGGGGTCTAAATATCGCTTTATACAGAGGTGTTATTAGCTTTTTTCGTTGCATGTTATATTTCTCATAATCAACCCAATAATTTCATTACCTATTTGATCGTTGTTACTAACAGAGACAACGATCATTGTCGCATGATTCAATCTCGAAGAGACAAACATCTGCTATTGTTTTTTTTTTTAAATAGCTAAAGTTTGCGTGGTTTGAGTGCGCGCGGGCGCTCGCGCGCGCACGTGTGTGTGTGTGAATATGCGTGCGTGCGTGTGTGTGCGTGCGTGCGTGAGTGTGTGTGCGTGCGTGTATGCATGTATGAGTGTGCGGTGTGTGGACGTTATGCGTGCGTGCGTGCGTGCGCGCGTACGTGCGTGAGTGAGTGAGTGAGTGTGTGCGTGTGTGTTGTGCGTGCGTGTGTGCGCGCGCGCAGGTACATGTGTTTTCTTTCAAGCTGCTTAAATGTTGTTTGAGACTAACGATGACAAAGATTCTAAACGTGAAGACACTTTTCTGGTTGACTATTTTAACTGAGACAACATTCCCAATGACAACGTCAGTATCGACAATTAAGATAGGGGCTGGAGTAGCGCCTACCGAAAGATGACGTCACAATATTATAACGTATTGGAATGACATGACATAGTTCGAAGCTCTGAAGCAATAAGGTGCGCGCCACACACTCTAACGACCCTTCGTATCAGCTGTAGACGTTCACGTCTGCACGCATGATAAGATTGCTACAATACACAGGAATACATTTACGTCAGTTGCTGCACCTTGTTCCAGTGACGCACCAGAGAAGGCCGGTTCACTGGTCCAGTTGGACATTGCAAAACCGCTCAAACAGACGCTCTATGTCCGTCGCTTACACGGCTTCAGGCGTCAACATGGACATCAGACAAGTGCGGGTCTTTCCTTTGTGTTGACTACATGTTGCCCTCAAGGTACCGGTGTTATCTTTACATCTTTGCCAGGCTGCGTCGTGATGGCTTTGTATCAGTTCAGATACTAACAGAGACAACGATCATTGCCACAGGAGTGAACCTCGATGAGAAAAACAACCCTGATCGGCTGGTTTTGTTCGTTTGTTAAACTAGCTAAGGGTATGTGCGTGGTGCGTGTGCGTGTGTGCACGTGTGTGCGTGTGTGTGCGTGTGTGTGTGTGTGTGTGTTTGTGTGTGTGAGTGTGCGTGTGTGCGTGTGAGCGAGTGTATGTGCACGCGCTCGCGCGTGCACGCCATTGTATTAGCAATGTATCAATAAGGTGCGCACCACACAGCCTAAATACCCTTCTTATCAGTTGTAGACGTTCAAGTATGCACGCATGAAAAGATTTATACAATACGCAGGAACACATTCACGTCAGTTGCCGCACGGTATGTCGAGGGCTTGTTTTAGATCAGAGTTGCGTTGATTAGGCAGAATTGTCCCGTTGCACCGAACAGTTATTTACGTGTGTGTCATGTGTGATGTGGTGTAGACCCAACTCATTAACTTTGGCAGGCAGTGGGTCTAGGAGAAGGAAAACTGCGATGTCAAACCATGGGCAGATCAAGTCCCAAGTCATGGAAGACAGTGATCTAGAGGAAGGAAAACCTGAAAGACAAATCCACCACATGGGTCTGTATGGGCAGCGTCATGTGGTTCGACTAAATGACCCCAATTACATGCCATGTCACTTAGTAATTACGAGATTGGCTACCGCGTGATAGAGGGTGGAGAGATTGGGACAGAGGGTGGAGAGACGGGGAGAGAGGGTTGAGAGACGGGGACAGTTAGCGGAGAGAGGGGAATGGAAGGTGGAGAGATGGAGACAGGGGATAGAGTTGGGGGGGGGGACAGAGCGTGGAAGGAGGATTGAGGTAGCAGAGGGAGGGTGGAATGTGGAGGGTGGAACAGAGCGTGGAAATGAGGTATTGGAGGGTGGAGAATGTACTAACGGTGGATATAGGGAGGTCACAGGGCAACCATTTTGTCCACATCCCTGCATAAACACTGGGTAGAAAGGATCAAAGGCTTTGGTGTCTCTTCTGAAAGACGAGCATTTAAATTTGTTGATAATTTTTTGCCAAAGCTCTTGCAAAAGACAACCCAGAATAGTGTATTGTTAATCGTCAGATGAGGAGTACGTCGAATGTCAATACGATGTTTGTCAAATGCATGGGGTTTGTGTTTCTACCGAAAGATGACGTCCCAATAATATAACGTATTAGAATGACATGACATAGTTCGAAGCTCTGAAGCAATAAGGTGCGCGCCACACACACTAACGACCATTCGTATCAGTTGTAGACGTTCATGTCTGCACGCATGATAAGATTGCTACAATACACAGGAATACATTTACGTCAGTTGCTGCACTTTGTTCCAATGACGCACCAGAGATAGCCGGGTCACTGGTCCAATTGGACATTGCAAAACTCAAACAGACGCTCTATGTCCGTCGCTTACACGGCTTCGGGCGTCAACATGGACATCAGACAAGTGCGGGTATTTCCTTTGTGTTGACTACATGTTGCCCTCAAGATACCAGTGTTATCTTTACATCTTTGTCAGACTGCGTCGTGATGGCTTTGTATCAATTCAGTTACTAACAGAGACAACGATCATTGCCACAGGAGTGAACCTCGATGAGACAAACAACCCTGATCGGCTGGTTTTGTTCGTTTGTTAAACTAACTAATTGTATGTGCGTGGTGCGTGTGCGTGTGTGCGCGCGTGTGTGTGCGTGTGCGTGCGTGTGTGTGTGTATGTTTGTGTGTGTGAGTGTGCGTGTGTGCGTGTGAGCGAGTGTGTGTGCACGCGCTCGCGCGTGCACGCCAAAATGTGACGTCGAAATGTTACAACGCCGTTGTATTAGCAATGTATCAATAAGGTGCGCACCACACAGCCTAAAGACCCTTCTTATCAGTTGTAGACGTTCAAGTATGCACGCATGAAAATATTTATACAATACGCAGGAACACATTCACGTCAGTTGCCGCACGGTATGTCGAGGGCTTGTTTTAGATCAGAGCTGCGTTGATAAGGCAGTATTGTCCCGTTGCACCGAACAGTTATTTACGTGTGTCATGTGTGATGTGGTGTGGTGACGCGTCTAATGTCGTAGTGTGGGGAGTGAATAGTTAGTAGTGCATTCACTCCACGCTCTCGCTTTCAGCTGAGACCGCCAGCCAGCCCCCTCAAAGGGGTGAAAAGGGACATGAGTGCGGAAGCCTCCCATGCTTGTACATAGCCTCTCCATAGACAAGACCTTAGCATGACCTCCTCGTGGTACAACGGGGTAAATGGGCACCTTACGGCCCCAGGCTAGCATGCTAGGAATCTAGGAGAAGGACAACTCTGATTCTAAAACTTGGGTAGACCCAACTCATTAACTTTGGCAGGCAGTGGGTCTAGGAGAAGGAAAACTGCGATGTCAAACCATGGGCAGATCAAGTCCCAAGTCATGGAAGACAGTGATCTAGAGGAAGGAAAACCTGGAAGACAAATCCACCACATGGGTCAGCATGGGCAACGCCATGGGGTTCGACTAAATTACCCCAATTACATACCATGTCACTTAGTAATTACGAGATTGGCTACCGCGTGCGGGGGAACCGACGCGCTGAGACTCAGGAACCAGCGAGAAATCAGCGAAGACCTGGGGGGTCGAACAGCTGGCATCGGCTTTCATGCGAAGTCCGGTTTGCCACCATCAATGTGGGTACAATAACGAGAAAAAGAGTGTTGGGGTCAAAGAAACAAAGTGGAAAGTGGACAGAACAGTGAACATGTGTGAAGGATTTAAGATGCTGCATGCAGGGGGAGATGGAAAGACAAATGGAGTGGGAGTGATTACGAACGAGGAATACAGTAAGGAAGTCATCAGGGTAGAGAGATAGGCAGGATCACTGCAGTGTGGACATTGGTCGGAGGACAGATGATGTGTATATTATCAGTATATGCACCACAGACGGGGAGAACGCAAGAAGACAATGACGCATCCGAAGTAACTTATTATCGGGCATGTGGAGCCGGAGACAGTGTTGGTTGTAGCAGGTGACATGAATGCCCATGTGGGAAAGAGACAGAACAGCGAGAAGACCGTACGAAATTATGGATGGGGCTCAAGAAACAGAGAGGGACAAGACCTGGTGGATTTGCTCGCCAGAAACCAGTTGGTGGTGGTAAACCCCTTCTTACAGAAGAGGGAGTCAAACAAGATAAACTACACAAGTGGGAACAACAGAACAGAGATAGATCTGCTCATTGTCAGAAGCTGTCAGCGAAACAAGGTTAGAGACTGTAAGGTTTTGGCAGGAGAGCACATAACGAGCCAATATAAACCATTGGTTTATGAAATGTGGATAGGGAGAGACAAACAAAGAAGGAGGAAGCAAAGGCAGGCTTTGTTGGAACAGCTGAGGAGATATGTGGCCGAACATCAGGAAAGCCCACACAAAGTCGAAAGAAAAAAGCACAGTGGTGGTACAACCGGGAAGTTGAACAAGCAATACAAAAGAAGGAGCCACTGAAGTGTGTGGAAGAAGCGAGTGATGCAGAAAAAACAAGTTGAAATAGTAGTACCGGGAGAAGACGAACGCAGCAAATAAGGCTGTTGCTAAAGCAATACATAAGAAAGAACATGAATGGTGCGATAGGATTGAAGAATATGGTGGACAATTTTTTCTTCCAGCTGGCCAGAGATAGAGACAGAAATAGTAAACATACTACTCGAACATCAGCAATGAAGAGAAGCGATGGGACAGTGGTCACTGGAGTAAAACAAATGCAAGGTGTATGTGAGGAGTATTAAAAAAAACTACTAAACCCGGAGGGAAAATGTGAGATAGAGACACCGCATTCTGTAAGGAGAGAGCTGGAAGTGAGGACAATAACAAAAGAAGAGGTGGAGAAAGCTGTAAAGAAGATGAAGCAGCGTGGAGGAGAGTGGAAGGCGTTATGTGGGACAGACAACTGAAGAAATAACTAAAAGGAAAAGAGTTGTTGCGTGACAACAGTCTGTATATTCGGGTTGGGAACACTGGCACTGACAGAGAGACAGGAGGAGAAGATGCAGGTAGCAGAACACAACTGTGTCCGAAGAATATGCAAAGTAATCCAAGAAGGTAGAAGGTATGAAAGTAGCCGGAAGCAGAATGATATGGGCAGGACATGTGCAAAGAATGAAGACTGACTTGAAAGCAGAATAGGGTGGCAGAAGAAGAAGAAGACCAAAGCTGCGATGGAAAGACTGTGTCAAACGAGATCTTAAAAGGGCAGGTACGAACGGCCAAGAGTGGAAGACCATCGCAGAAGACAGAGGGAGATGGAGAGCGTTAACAACGAAAGTGGAAGAAGCTACCAAGTGACTTGGACCCCACCCGCAAGGGAGCAAGGGGAAGAAGAAGAAGTCATGTGTGACTCACGGGACACCGCGAGCGGCAAGCGTGTTCTGTCTTTATGTCAACTCAGTCAATATTTGGGTTATGTCCTTAGAATGCCGCCAGCGAAGCTTAGTCACTCGTTAATTTGTCATGCCACCGTGCAGTGGCGAAACAAGTTATTCATGGAAAAAGAGTATCCCAAATCCAGATTAGGCCTAAGCCGGGTTCAGTGGTGCGGGGAGTCAGTCAAGCGGGAGTTGAGACCCACACTCACGGGTCACTGCGGCATATGTTCCTGAACGGCCCGGAACGAATTTTAAAGGCGAATGGCGTGAAGTTGGTGCTCCGTGTAAATATATAATTGGCATTTGTAGATAGATAATGGCATAATGCAACTTTTCACCAAATTGGAAACAATTTCATGTAGATTAAGGTATGTTTTGGGAATGATAAAGACATCGACAGTTTAGCGAAAGTGCAATGCAGAGCCACTAAGCTGGTAAGCAGCTTAGTGAAGCTCACGTATAAACAGAGACTAAGACACCTGAGACTACATTCGTTATACTGTCGGAGGCAAAGGGGTGACCTAATCAAAACTTTCAAAATACTAAATGGATTGGAAAACGTGGAGGCTAGCAACTTCTACGAAAGTGGACAACCTGGACGTACCAGAGGGCATACAATTAAGATTTTCAAACCGAGAGCCAGAATGTTGACTAGGCAGAGATTCACTTCGATCAGAGTGATCGATCAGTGGAATGGACTCCCGCAAAGTTCAAAAGCAGAAAAAGGCCGGTGGCCTAGAATAAACCATCAACGTAAATTATAAATGTAAGTATAAGATGCCAACGACCACGTTTTTCTAAGGCCTCTCATACGGTCAAAATGCTCAACCCTTTTGAGATTTGTCTAATATTCAATTGTAAAATATAATATTAAATTTAAACTAAGAAAAAAAAACTTCACCTACTAACAACATTATAATTAGTGCTGAAACTTTCCCGGGCACAACGGCCCAAAACACCCAACCCCGTATGTTTCTCATGATCGACCTAAGTTAGTTCAATACAGCACACCGACAGTTCGAAGAGATAATTTAAGGAGTCTCTGTCTAGAACAAATACAGTACCACGATAACAACACTGAACTTACTAATTAATGTCATTTTTGTTGAAAATGCACCTGGATATGTAAAATATAAACAACGCTGCATCAGGATGTCTTCAAATGTGTTGGAACTCGAACAATTAAATGTTATAATCTAGTCATTAATATTGGTGATACTTGTGCAGTGCTCACGCGTGGAAGTGGAGCATGGCAGCCAACCTTAGACTTAACTTGACTCGATGTCGTGTCATCTTCCCAAGGGAAAGGGAAAGTCGATCAGTGTGAGGAGAGGGAGGACAGAGGAGCGAGACACAGGGAACAGGGACGGGGAGTACAGAACAAGAGACACGGGAGATAAGTGGGGGAAAGGATGGAGGGAGGAAAGAGGAATTCAATAAATAACTGATGGAGGAGAAAGGAATAGGGAAGAGAGGACATGATATTGAGGTGGGCAGAGGGGGAGGGGGAGGAACATCTGACGGTGAACAGAGCCGGTGTGTAGAAAGAGGGAGGAGCATGGCACGGAAGGTTTGGGAGAGAGAGATATTAATAATGGGATAAAAATGGTGTCGGACGGAGAACAGAGAGTGCACGACAAACTAATGTTAAAGGGAGGGAGAGGGGGACGCAGTGTGGAAAGTGGGAGTACGGTAGAAAGAGGAGAGATGGGACAGAGGGTAGAGAGATGGGGACATAGGGCGGAGACACGCTGGACAGAGGGTGGAGAGAGGAGGGACAGAGGGTGGAGAGATGGGGCAGAGGGTGGAGAGGGTGGGGGAGGAAGGACATAGGGTGGAGAGATGGGGACAGAGTTTAGAGAGAGGAGGGACATAGGGTGGAGAGAGGAGGGACAGAGGGAGGACGAAGGAATGGATGGGTTGGGAGAGTATGTTTTGGTATTAATGAAGGGATAAAATGATATCGGACGGAGAATAGAAAGTGCACGAAAGACTAGTGTTAAATGGAGGAAGAGTGGGATGCAGTGTGGAGAGTGGGGGGGGGCAGAGGGTGGAGAGAAGAGGAAAAGAGGGAGGAGAGATGGGGCCGAGTGTGGACAGAAGGGGACATAGGGTGGATAGAAGAGGGACTGAGGGAGGAGAGAGGGGGACAGAGGGTGGAAATATTGGGACAGAGGGTGGAGAGGGGAGGGATAGAGGGTGGAGTGGAGGGATAGAGGGTGGAGAGATGAGGACAGAGGGTGGAGATAGGGTGATAGAGGGTGGAGAGAGGAGGGATAGAGGATGGAGAGATTGGGAGAGAGTGTGGAGAGACGGGGACAGAGGGTTGAGAGACGGGGACAGATAGCGGAGAGAGGGGAACGGAAGGTGGAGAGATGGGGACAGGGGATAGAGATGGGGGACAGAGCGTGGAGAAGGGGGATAGAGGGTGAAAGGGGGATTGAGGTAGCAGAGGGAGGGTGGAAGGTGGAGGGTGGAACAATGCGTGGAAATGAGGTATTGGAGGGTGGAGAATGTACTAACGGTGGATATAGGGAGGTCACAGGGCAACGAGAAGGGAACGTATGGTAGAAATTTAAACAAATCCGGAACGATATTTTATTTAGTTTCTTTAGTACACCTGGAAAACGTGTTAGTCTTATTCAATGACAATTATATATATACAGCTTACAACAATGTCATTGAAAGCCAGCAAGGCAGAGTCGTCAGATCTTGGCACGATGCCGTGTCATCTTTCCAATGAAAATAGAAGGCCGGCCAGTGTTAGGAAACGGAAGGGTAGGAACGAGAGAGACGAAAGTATAAAATAGAGAAGGAAGGAGGGACGTCAACGCATTATCTTGACCAGTTGTTTTCCTGTTCGGTTGGCGTGCTATTAGTTGCAGGTTTTAGCCAAGTTCACTGTCGCCAAAGGAGCAAATGTCCTTCCTTTATTCAGACATACAACGGATGGGGTGTGGTCATTTCAGTTGCTTTCGCAGTCGTTGTTTACGCTTCCTGTGATTTGTTACATTCAATCAATACAAATGTTTTTCAGAAGAAGACACATATGGAGGTTGGCAGAAGACCCGCTGCCTCCCTCCATCCCCTCTATCTTTTTCTCCCTCTCTCCCTGCCTCCCTCCGTCCTTCCCTCCCTTGCAGGAGGAGACAGGGAACCAGCCCACAAGCTAAGGTTGGCAGAAGATCCTGCTCCCTCCCTATCTCCCTCCCCTTCCCTAGTAGGAGGAGAGAGGGAACAAGCCCACACGCTAAGGTTGACAGAAGATCCTGCTCCACCTCTCCTTCCCTTCCTCATTCTCTCATTCTATCCCTCCCTCCCTCCTTCCCTCCCTTCCGTGTAGGAGGAGACAAGGAATCAGCCCACAAACTAAGGTTCGCAGAAAATCCCGCTCAATCCCCCCCCTCTCTCTCCGTCCCTTCCGCTCTCCTTCCCTCTCTAGTAGGAGGAAACAGGGAACCAGCCCACACACTAAGGTTGACAGAAGATCGAGGGTTGAAGAGACTCCTTGGTGATAATACCTTCATATGTACAATATATACAATGTGTACAAATTTGGAGAAAAAAAGCAACTATTCAAAGCCTGTCATCCGGTGAAAGGAATACATGTACAATGTTTTAATTATGTTATTTAACAGAGGTATGTTTTGTTTTTCTTGCATTAGATCGCACATTCGACCTGACCACTACATATAAGTCCACCGTTGTAGTGGTTTCTGCTGTCTAGTTGCCATCATTGCTATTACTTTATGATAGTTATCTCCTTCGCCATGATTTAGTTCTTAATCGTCATGTTAATATTCAATGAATGACACCTAAGACATAGACACGAATCGCCGAGGTAATGGCAGCATTGAACGCGACAGGAGGGCGATACGCTTTGGTGCAGTGAAGCGTGACCAACAGGTCTACTGAAGAATTACGTCGCCCTCTAGCGGTCTGTGGAGTCGACACGGCCCGGGTTACGCAGTCGCAGCCAGTGGGTATCTAGGATCTTGCCATACCCACCGCCGTACCCCACCCCTCACCCAACACTTCCCTCCCTCTAACCGCCCTCACTCTGCCCCCGTACCCTACCCCTTACATATGTCCGCCCTCACGTATCTTTGCACACCCCGTCCTCCGTCTATCCACCATCGTCTCTTTACCCAACACACCTTCTCCCTCCGTCTAACTCAGTACATTTATAAACTGTTAGAAATCTGCCTCCGTCCCACTGAGCCATGTATTGGAAGGCTGTGTTAGTTGAGCCGCTGGGTTATTTGAGCCACCTCCGTCCCACTGAGCCATGTATTTGAAGACAGTGTTAGCTGAGCCACTGAGTTAGTTGAGCCACCTCCGTCCCACTGAGCAATGTATTGGAAGGCAGTGTTAGTGTTGTCACTGAGTTAGTTGAACCACCTCCGTCCCACTGAGCCATGTATTTGAAGACAGTGTTAGTTGAGCCACTGAGTTAGTTGAGCCACCTCCGTCCCACTGAGCCATGTATTGGAAGGCAGTGTTAGTTGAGCCACTGAGTTAGTTGAGCCACCTCCGTCCCACTGAGCCATGTATTGGAAGGCAGTGTTAGTTGAGCCACTGAGTTAGTTGAGCCACCTCCGTCCCACTGAGCCATGTATTGGAAGGCAGTGTTAGTTGAGCCACTGAGTTAGTTGAGCCACCTCCGTCCCACTGAGCCATGTATTGGAAGGCAGTGTTAGTTGAGCCACTGAGTTAGTTGAGCCACCTACGTTTCCCAGAAAACTACAGCAGCGACAGTTACATGGTACCACACAGTGATTGAACATATTATTAGAACATGATTGACGTACAATAAGTGCGATTTGTAACAATGGTAAAACAAAATTTAGTTAAAATAAGTTTTTTTGTGTTTTTCGAAATTTTTATTGTGATTAATATCTGGTGTGTAAACTATCAACGCACGTGACCAGACTTTATTGTATGTGCTCTTACAAATGGCTTAACTATGCACAGGGAAGAAGATTGTTTATATCACTTCGAACATTAATGAGAAGTTTATTAAAATTGATTAATTGACAAAACGGGGCTAGTTGAGCCATCCGAGGCCGAATGGAGGGTTAGTTGAGCAGTTTTATAAAGAACGAAGACTAGTGTTCTTTACCCCAAAATATATCAACGCATTCATTTTACCGAGCAAATTGGGATATATACACTGGTTGTAATTGGCCTATAATTCTATATTAATTAAGTGTGTCAACCTATTAGTAAAAGGTCTATGTAAATTGTACAAATAAAGTATTTACCCAACTTACGCTACATTGTGGCTCAACTTACTCCACACCAAGTGTTAGTTGAGCCAGCTTACCAACCCTATTTGAATCAGCTACATATAATTATCTATGCATACTAGATATATTATCTTGGTACAAAATGATCTACTAATAATCATAGTTTATGCTAGGAAAACAAGTTTGACTCACGAATATGACTGAGATTGACTCAAGATGACTCAACTAACACTGCCAAGATTGACTCAAGATGACTCAACTAACACTGCCTTCCCCTACTGCTGGCATTATTCCAGACACTGCATGCGACGGTGCTGTCATCTGGTGAGTGGTACGCTAACTATGAATTTCCATGGGAAAAGAGAGTTCCACGTAGGTGAGGGAGGCCGGTGTTGAAGCGAGGGAGGAACGTGTTGGGTGAGAGGAAGGGGCGGTGTTGAGAGAAAGGAGGAACGTGTTGTGTGAGAGGAAGGGGCGATGTTGAGACAAAGGAGGAACGCGTTGGTCGAGAGGAAGGGGCGGTGTTGAGAGAAAGGAGGAACGTGTTGTGTGAGAGGAAGGGGCGGTGTTGAGACAAAGGAGGAGTGTGTTTGGTGAGGGGTGGGGCGGTGTTGGGATAAAGGAGGAACTTGTTGGGTGAGAGGAAGGGTCGGTCTTGAGACGAAGGAGGAACCTGTTGGATGAGAGGAACGGGCGGTGTTGAGACGAAGGAGAAACGTGTTGGGTGAGAGGAAGGGGCGGTGTTGAGACAAAGGAGGAACGAGTTGGGGGAGAGGAAGGGGCGGTGTTGAGACAAAGGAGGAACGTGTTGGGGGAGAGGTGGGGCACGGGGATTGATTGTTAATATTGATCATTCTAGGCGCATTATTATTATTGTGGCTGATTTTTCGCACGGCCATTCACCACGAACGCGGACGACAAGTCAAAATGGTTACGCGCAAAACAACAAGTTAACAAAAAGACGAAAAACACTAAAAGCGACGAAAGTTGAACTTAGGAGGTCGTCTTCCACTTTTCATGAGCAATTTCACGCTTTTTCGAGAGCAGATGTGGAAACCGATAGGTTAAGTGTGACTCAACTGTTGTCCATAATTCTATTACGCTCTCGCAGTTTTGTTAATTTGGTGAGTTCATTACAATTCTGCAGCTGTATTGTATTTGCTATATATAAATGCCATTACACAGAAGTATGCAGAGTCCGAAAATGACGCAATAAGAAGTGAAACTAATTCCGTTGGAAGTTCAATTTGGTAACTAATTACAGTTTTAGCTCATACGTCTAATAGTTAGCAGATATATTGGTGTACATGATTTGAAGATGCACACATTTGAACACATATATCTACTCTTTGCTATGTTTCCGCACCATAAAAAACAGGCCATGCGTAATATTGGTAAGTTTATTGATGCTATAAGTCATAGCTTTCACTTTCAGATAAAGATGATAGTAGAGTATATATATATACAATGTAGGTCCGTCGGGGTATTGAAAAGAGGGTTCGATGATACATGTATAGGGAGTGTGGAAGGGAGATATGGGAACGGAGGGTGGAGAGTGTAAACGGAGGGTAGAGAGGGGGCTGAATTGGACAGTGACTGAGGGTTGACAAAAGGGTGGGGGTAGAAGACGGGGGTTGAGGCGGGAGAGAAGTTCTTGACCACATCAACAATTTGCTGAGTCACGGAGTAGAAGCAAAAGCGAGTCAACTGACTTGCGTGTTGTGGTTTACAAGTTGAGGATTACAAGATCGTCTAGGCAAGAACCCGTAAAACACAACAACTTGTTTCATTGACAACGACACATACAATGGAGCCTACGACAAGAAACCGTAAAACACGACTTGTTTGATTGACAACGACACATACAATGGAACCTACGACAAGAACCCGTCATAACTTCCAGATAAAGATGATAGTAGAGTATATATATACAATGTAGGTCCGTCCTCGGAGTATCGAAAAGAGGGTTCAAAGGTACATGTATAGGTAGTATGGAGTGGAGATATGGGAAAGTAGGGTGGAGAGTTTAAACGGAGGGTGGAGAGGGGACTGTCACTGTCTGGCGGTTGACGAAGGGGGTAGGGGTAGAAGACGGGGGTTGAGGCGGGAGAGAAGTTCGTGCCCACATCGACAATTTGTTGAGTCACGGAACAGAAGCAAAACGTGTCAACTGACTAGTGTTTTGTGGTTCAAAGACATGGTCGGACACATGGACGCGATAGACTAAAAAATAATGGAATACTGTGACGAATTGACTATCAGTCAGTAGATCGATTGATCGAGTGCTTTAGCCTGCTGGTCGGAACCGGAAGAACGACAACATGTGCTTTCGCCAGGGGAGCTGCTATACTGTATACATGGAATGTACGGCTCGTTAAATAAACCTTGTTTAATTGCTCTGATGCCGTAATGTACACATACACATACCCACGTAATAAAACAGTACAAATACATTACCAGTCGACATGATAAGTCGCTTTCTCTTGGACCTCTTCTTTCAAGATCGCTACCTGCTCAACCGTGTCGACGTGAAAGTTCGTCTGGTGCAGAGCAAGGACGCATTTGAACTGGCTGGTGCTGCCGATCAGGATTACAAGATCGTCGAGGCGGCTTTGTTTGCTCGAAAAGCCAAGGTGATCCCTGTCGTGCAGATGGGTCACATCATGGTACATAAAAAGGGAACTGTCAAGTATCCATTGTGAAGTGTCGACTGGTGTTTTCGACATCGCGGGGTTCAATGCCGCACACTCACAACGTGTCTTTGGGCGTCATGCCTGAGAGAGTCGTGTTGTGTTTAATCGACAACGACGCATACAATGGAGCCTATGACAAGAACCCGTAAAACACAACAACTTGTTTCACTGACAACGACACATACAATGGAGCCTACGACAAGAACCCGTAAAACACAACAACTTGTTTCATTGACAACGACACATACAATGGAGCCTACGACAAGAACCCGTAAAATACAACAACTTGTTTCATCGACAACGACACATACAATGGAGCCTACGACAAGAACCCGTAAAATACAACAACTTGTTTCATTGACAACGACACATACAATGGAGCCTACGACAAGAACCCGTAAAATACAACAACTTGTTTCATCGACAACGACACATACAATGGAGCCTACGACAAGAATACGTAAAACACAACAACTTGAAATTGTTCGCATCGTACGTAGGACAGCAAGTCCCGGCGAAACCTCCACAGCCTCGTTTCGGTGATCGTAAATAGGTGAGAAGTTACTGTAATATGTTTCCTTGAATTGGTAAGATGTTTCAGGATGAATGAAACGACATCACTCGAGAGGAGTTTGAAGGAGGACACATCCTCTTAGCTCTCGACTTGACCCCCGATGCGTGGACCTCATATTAATTTGATGCATAGGAACTAAGAGCAACCTTCGAGTTGAGATTAACCACTCGAGCAGATGGTAAACGTTATCGTCTACGGAGAATTCGAGACATTGTTTGAAATCGACAGAAACGGGAACGTCGTCTACGACTACTGAAGGATGGATACGAAGCAAATAGAACGTGTCTCAGCATCTGACGCTTACATTAGGAACGACGTCCGCGGCGTGGTCCCCAGAGACTGTCGACCCACGGCGGCATGGTCCCCAGAGACTGTCGACCCACGGCGGCGTGGTCCCCAGAGACTGTCGACCCACGGCGGCGTGTTCCCCAGAGACCGTCGACCCACGGCGGCGTGGTCCCCTGAGACTGTCGACCCAAGGCGGCGTGGTCCCCTGAGACTGTCGACCCACGGCTGGTATCGTTAATTACCTGGCGGCGTCCGTGGGCAACATTCCTGCGAACGATAAAGAGAGTCAACACTGGGTCAATATGTACTTGACGAAAGACGGACGTGGAGAATATTTCGATTGATACGGCCTGCCTCAACAACACGACGAATTCATTAACTTTCTACGTGACAACTGCGCTTCAGAGCCACTACTTGTTGCATTGTTCTGTCTTGGAAACCAATACAATTGTCGACACCACTTGTTTAATCTGATAGCAATTATTTTATTCATAAACCAAAGAGGAGGTGACAAATACATGTCTTGTGCAGAGAGAATTGCATACCGCCAATTTCTCTGACATTAATGAATATTAAAATATGTATGTATATGTATTTGATTACAATATACAGCTTGTGTTACTGTTCAATTGCATAAACGATATTAACTTATATTTTCTTCTCAATAGTATCTTCTGCAACAATATTGTACAACGTCGAACAATACACCAATGAACGAACAAGAGAAACTCATAAATATAATGGCTTCACACAGCCTTATTCAGCTAATGCATTGAAGGAAGCAGAGAACTGGGCGTTGAAGCAGACTCCGAATATATTAATTATTCAATACAATTATATTTATAAGCAGCGTGAACAACAAATATGTATACAATGAAAACATTTACAACTTGCTGGACAAAGAGCGAAACGATGGACCCCCACATCCATACTACATGAACAGATGGACTTCTATGTTGACGAATTTAAGAAGTCACCAACTCGTGTCCTCTGGAGAACCTACATCAAGATGGTTGACATTCTTCTGAGGTTCACAGCATCTTACCGTGCAGACAATTGGGAACAGAGTTTGGCCGAGTCTAATAACTTGCTCCCATATATTTTTGCTGCTGGTCACCACAACTATAGCTATTCGCTGCCACTGCACCTAAAGGAAATGAACAACTTGAAGAACACAGCACCAAATGTATATCACTACTTCGCGAAGGGTCACTTTCGATAGGCTGGTTCTTTCAATTGTGTACCAACTGACTGACTGCTCTTGAGATGACGTACAGCAGGGATTAGAAGGAAAGTGCGGGTGGGTTTACAGGGATAACACTGGAGGCTAAAGCAAGAACCAAGTGGCTTTGCACAAAGCCAGTGTCATCTGAGGTTTCATCCCAGATCAAAGAAATGATGAACCTATCGCAGGCTGCAAGTGTCACACAACACCATGAAGTGTCACATAACACCATGAAGTGTCACACAACACCATGGAGTGTCACACAACACCATGAGGTGTCACACAACACCACGAAGCTTAACATTGTCACTGGCTTAACATTGCCACTGGATTAACATTGCCACTGGCGAGAGAGCCACTGGCTTAACATTGCCACTGGCGAGAGAGCCGCTGGCTTAACATTGCCACTGGCGAGAGAGCCACTGTCTTAACATTGCCACTGGCGAGAGAGCCACTGTCTTAACATTGCCACTGGCGAGAGAGCCACTGGCTTAATATTGCCACTGGCGAGAGAGCCACTGTCTTAACATTGCCACTGGATTAACATTGCCACTGGCGAGAGAGCCACTGGCTTAACATTGCCACTGGCGAGAGAGCCACTGGCTTAACATTGCCACTGGCGAGAGAGCCACTGTCTTAACATTGCCACTGGCGAGAGAGCCGCTGGCTTAACATTGCCACTGGCGAGAGAGCCACTGTCTTAACATTGCAACTGGCGAGAGAGCCACTGTCTTAACATTGCCACTGGCGAGAGAGCCACTGGCTTAACATTGCCACTGGCGAGAGAGCCACTGTCTTAACATTGCCACTGGCGAGAGAGCCACTGTCTTAACATTGCCACTGGCGAGAGAGCCACTGTCTTAACATTGCCACTGGCGAGAGAGCCACTGGCTTAACATTGCCACTGGCGAGAGAGCCACTGTCTTAACATTGCCACTGGCGAGAGAGCCCCTGTCTTAACATTGTCACTGGCGAGAGAGCCACTGTCTTAACATTGCCACTGGCGAGAGAGCCACTGGCTTAACATGGCCACTGGCGAGAGAGCCACTGGCTTAACATGGCCACTGGCGAGAGAGCCACTGTCTTAACATTGCCACTGGCGAGAGAGCCGCTGCAGCCACCAAGAAGGACCTGGACAATGTGGAACAAGATTGAGCTCGAGAAATGCTTGAACGACAACTGAAAGAAAGTTCAAAAAGTAAACCTTCACACTTTTTAAGATCTGCCTACTGAGTAAAAGAATTCCCCCCAAAAGCAGAAGGAACTGTTGGTCGCTGAAATTGTTATGCTGAAACGCATCCTTCAACAAAAAGCTGTTGGGAAAAAACGTAAATCTTGAGGAAACCATTGGAGAATATGAACGCTCTAAGGTACCACCAGCCTTGTTTGAGCCAAATGGACCGATGCGTCATGGCTGTAAGACAGGGTGGCCGAAAACTTGGCTGAAAGAAACTCACCTAAGGTAGGATGAGACATTATTAAAATCAGACAAGTGTACGGTTCTCGTTGTGGATGTGTTTCATTCAGCAGCGTCAGTTTCTTGACGGTGAAACATTCAACCGAGATAAATTTCTAAGGAAGCTGATGCGCACAGTACCAGCTAATTACAACAACATCCACTGACCAGGAGATAGGTATGGTCATGCTGATTCTAGAAAGGAAGCAGAGCGACAAAGAAGGAATGCCGGGAAACCACAGAAGAAATATGAGGTGAGAGGAGAAATCAAGATAACCAAATTCAAAGAGTTCATGGCATCTGATACAAATAAGAGACTATGTACCAGCAGGGGATACTTACGCACTCCGATCTAAGGAGAGACTATGTACCAGCAGGGGAGACTTACGCACTCCGATCTATGGAGAGACTATGTACCAGCAGGGGAGACTTACACACTCCGATCTATGGAGAGACTATGTACCAGCAGGGGAGACTTACACACTCCGATCTATGGAGAGACTATGTACCAGCAGGGGAGACTTACGCACTCCGATCTATGGAGAGACTATGTACCAGCAGGGGAGACTTACGCACTCCGATCTATGGAGAGACTATGTACCAGCAGGGGAGACTTACACACTCCGATCTATGGAGAGACTATGTACCAGCAGGTGAGACTTACGCACTCCGATCTGTGGAGAGACTATGTACCAGCAGGAAAGACTTACGCACTCCGATCTATGGAGAGACTATGTACCAGCAGGGGAGACTTACGCACTCCGATCTATGGAGAGACTATGTACCAGCAGGTGAGACTTACGCACTCCGATCTATGGAGAGACTATGTACCAGCAGGGGAGACTTACGCACTCCGATCTATGGAGAGACTATGTACCAGCAGGGGAGACTTACGCACTCCGATCCAGCTGTGTCGATGCTGCAGTTGGAAGCGGGAGTATGAAACAAGCGCTTCAAACCGCGCACCGAACTACAGCACAAGACACCTGGGAACTGTCCTGGCCCAGAAATAACTTCGAATTTCTCGAGGTCCATGTTCAATGTCCATATGACTGTCACGACACATGACGTATGTATCTATTATTTACGTTTTTCGGACACCTGTGTATTACGCTACAATAAATAAATGTGCAAGTGATTGCTTGGAGCCCCGGTGTAACGATGACATCCACCAAGCCGGGGCATTGGGACGTACGGACACTTGTGTGAGTACGTTACAATAAATAAATGTATATGTGATTGCATGTGGAAACAGGGAGCCCTGGTGTAACAATGACATCCACAAAGCCGGGGCATTGTGACGTAAAACGAGAAGAGAAGGGAAACGAAACTCGACTTCCATCGGCATAATTGTGTACAACAAAGAACATAGGTGAACACCATGATCACTCGAGCTAAGCTCAATATGAGTCTGTGTTGTCATCACTCGACCAGCGGACATGTTTTCGTGTGGTCAACAATCTGCTGAAGCCAACGGGCATGATTCGACCACAATCATTTAGCTCTAGGAAACTGACGTCGCCACCAACTCTGCGGGAAAAACACAATGAATCAGATTACAGATCCATAAGAAGCTGATCATTAAGGAAGAATATTCCGGTGATGTCGAAGTTGATTGCATATAACCAGTGCCACCCCAACTCATTGATTGCATATAACCAGTGCCACACCAACTCATTGATTGCATATAACCAGTGCCACCCCAACTCATTCGACTGCTACCTACCACTGACGTAGAACAGAAGAACATCAGAGTGTGTCCTTCAAATACCTGCAGTCTGCATTCCTGCCCCACTGATAGCTATAGTAAATAACAGCTACCAACAAGGACTATTTCCTAACACGATGAAAACCGCATATGTAAAACCATTTCCAGTAGTTCCACTTTCGATAAAGACCTGACCCTCCTGGCGGATACGGTGTGTGCTTGCTGACCCTCCTGGCGGATACGATGTGCGTGAAAACGTCTAAACATTGGCCTCTACGACAGTTCAGTCCACATTTCATGCAGTGCGAAACATCAACAATATCGTGCGACTAATTGATTGTACAGCACGACAACTGATAAGATCTTGGCGCGCGCCGTCGATGTAGAGGCGATATCGAACACGACTAAATGGCAGTTGAAAGTCCCACCATCAGACAATGAGCAATGCATTGACTCGGCACGATAAGATCTCGGAAGCGACGAAGCGGGACCGAAGACAACTTGTGACGAATTACCTCGACCCATAACGGACATTGGCGCCCTCTCGCAATCATGGTATTATTCCAAATATGCATGCAAACTATTGATCCTGTACACTAGTCGACCATCCTGCAAGACGAATACGGTGTGCGTGAAACAACACCAGCAAAGTTCTGTACGTGCCTGGAAGACCGAACCCATCGCGTGCAGGTTGATTCAATAACATCTGAGTATATTCCTCTGTAGTGTGGCGTACCACAGGGATCGGTTCATGTGCCTGTTATTATACTCTACACCCCACACCAATGCATGGACCAACATCTTACGATGACACATTACATGAAACTATTTGTGCTGCTTGTAATAATTATCATAAATACAGACTATTATCAACACGTCATTATCACACCACTGGAGTCACCATAGATGTTGTCAACGCACTCGTCATTTTTCATCTGAACTATTGGAAGTCACTCCTGCTCAGTCTACCGTCATCTCAGACAGCTCGCCCACGAGTACATTGTCGTCATACTTGTTACAATCACCAGTAGTCATGAGCACATCACACCTGTCTTAATGGGGTTGCATTGACTGCCGATGTAGAGCCTTATCTCGTTCAAGGTGTTGGTGTTAGAATGTAGGTGGGTCCATGGCTTGGCGCCGACTTGGAGGAACTTTCCCACTAAGAAGTCGCGACGGGCGCCTATGGAAGGACCTCGCGCCGACTCTGTATCAATGCATTGCCACGAAATACATCAATGACTCTGCATTTATATATTTTATATATATATATATATATATATATATATATATATATATATATATATATATATATATATATATATATATATATATAGTATGTTAAAAAAACTTTTTTATGTCGATGTGCTCAACCAACTAAACAATGCAAAGTTACAGACCTAAACAACAGTTTTATAATTTGTACAAAGAGGTCAATGATTATTTTTGGTTAGGGTTAGAGTTTTCGTATTTATTCGGAACGAATATGAAATTGCCATGTCGTGTCATATTCAGTGTTGCTGAAGACTGTCAACTGTCCGATCTTCTTGCAGCCCCCAGGGTACGCTGCAGAATTTGGCCACACAAGGGGGGTTCATCCGCCAAGAAGCTCTGGTTGATCTTGAGGCGGTGGAATAGGATGTGAGAAACTCATCCAGTAGGTAGAGGTGTATGTTCTGCATTTGTCCTTCCAGTCGCTTCGAGGACGGTGGATACTTTCCTGGAGAGGTTGGTTTTGTGAGAGTTTAGTGACCTGCCGTCTTGGCATTCATCGCGGGAGGTACATCACCGCTGAAGACGTCAAGGGTGACTAACTGGTCACTAATATACCACAGGCAGTGCTAGAGACATTTGTTACTTTGATGTCGACAACATCAAAACCTACTTACTTCCTGGTGAAAGAGAGGACGTTGTTTGTTACATATGCTGCCACTGGCGCTGTGGTTCACTGTTATGCGAACAGTAATGTATAGAAGAGGTTGAACGTCCTTAGTCCCTTCTGCCCACAACGTCCGTAGTCCCTTCTACTCACAACGTCCGTAGTCCTTTCTGCCCACAACTGTCTGCGAAAGAGCCACATATTCAAGCAGAATACGATATTTGACATCCACGTGGCGTGGTGAAGTGCTCTAGGTGTTCCAAAGGGGAAGTCACAGGCCAGCACTTCTCCCCAACAGAGCACGGTCAACTCAGGCAGATCGATGTAGGCTGTGTCCTAAGTATGGTGGTCGTCACAGGCAATACTTGTCCATCTATGTTGGAAACGCTTGAAGAGTGCTACAGTGGGCCAACGAGATGGTCTAAAGCATTTTTTCAAAACATCGCCGAAGGCTTTTCAATATAGCAGCGAGAGGGCGAACCTCTTTCAGTGGCTAAGGCAATGGGGTCTAACGTACCTCTTTCAGTGGCTAAGGCCAATGAGGTCCGACGTACCTCTTTCAGTGGCTAAGGCCAATGAGGTCCAACGTACATCCCCTCGACGAAGGCCAAGACGGCAACAACTTGGAGGTGGGTCGACATGACCAGGAACATCTTATCGAACTGGAGCTGATATTTCACGCGGTATGCGAGGAGGCTGCAGTGAGGCGAGTGGCAGACTCGGAGGGTCTCCCTCACCCGATCAGTCTCCTGTGCGCCATTTCGGAAATAACGGGAAGACGTTCAACACCGGCAGGTACTTCGTAACACCCAGACACGTTCTCTCGGTATGACCTGCTTCGTAGCTGCCAACCAATAAATACCCTCACATTAACCAAAGACATTTGACTGAAACCACTAAGTATCGATATCGTGCACAGGATTTATTGCAGTCGTGAACTGGCCGACGCCACACAACCTCCCTGACGCAACCCATTTGCATGTTCGCATAATTACTATATGTGTACAGTGTGGGTGGCTGTCCTACATCTTGCCAAACTTTCCCCCGGCCCGCTTACGGGTCAGGAAAGGGTGAGATCTTGAGGAACCGGTTGACAACTCATTAATAAACTTCTATGCACGGGGAAAGGGCGTCCACTTTCGACCCACGCCTGTAGCTTGGTTCGGACGAAATACCCATTATTCACAATTGAACTTCTGCCCCCAAGGCTAGGCTACATGTCTACATAAACATCCTGGATTTTCTTAACAGAAAAATTATTATTATTATTATTATTATTATTATTATCTATATTAACCGCGTAACGAATCAATGACTTCACAGATTGCGAATGTGCGTGTTCAGACAGACCGTAGCTACAGACTGTGTTACAGGCGATCTTGCTCCACCCAGAGGACCCTGTCGAAGCAGTTAATTTTCTAGTTCTTCGACTGTTTTCTCCGCTACTGGATGTTTGACACTTCCTATTTAAATTGTCATTATGTGACGATGCAGGAGTTCGTCTTCAACAAAAGCCCTGGACCCGGTGTCACGGGCCCAACTGATCCCCGTGCAAGAAGTAGGCAGATTCGTACGGCGCAAGCGCAGTAAACAGCGTGCACGCGTGTGACCCCACTTATCTTGCTACCGTGCCAGTTGCCTCAAATATCCAGGCTACGTGCCGTGGCGCCACCGTTTGTCGCACACCTCATCGCTTGGATGCAAAGTGTACTTTTCATTGTGATGGAGATTATGTATGCACCCAGATCCTGGGTGCATACATAATTACCTAATTACGATGTCATCCGGGCATTTAGTTAATTATTAAAATAATAGTGAACTTTTATTAGTTATACGAATCAATTCGAAGTAACTTTAAACTTATTATGTTGCCACAACTGTAACATTCAAATCAGTCAAAACAATGATTAGTATAATTATCATCTTGAAAATGCCTTTAATTAATTAAAGGCATGCCTTTAATTAAATAAAGGCATACCTTTAAGGTTACAACCATGTCTTTCACTTTAAATACGCGTATTTAGATAATTAAAGGCATGCTATTAATTAATTAAGTACGAGTATGTAATATTAAAACATGCCTTTAAATAAATAAGTACGCGTATTTAAT
This sequence comes from Lamellibrachia satsuma, assembly GCA_033239005.1. Taxonomy (NCBI): domain Eukaryota; kingdom Metazoa; phylum Annelida; class Polychaeta; order Sabellida; family Siboglinidae; genus Lamellibrachia; species Lamellibrachia satsuma. The sequence continues at coordinate 3,269,377 of BSQZ01000003.1, forward strand.
TGTAAGCAATCAGAACCAGCGATTATGTTAATACACTTCGCTGATTCTGATTGGTTACAATTATATACGCGTACTTAATTATTTAAAGGTACGCCTTTAAAATTAAATACGCTTACTTAATTAGTTAAAAGCATGCCTTTAACATTACATACTCGCATTTAATTCAGTAAAGGCATGCTTTTAATGTTACAACCACGCCTTTAACTTTACATACGCGTATTTAAATAATTAAAGGCATGCCTTTAAACATTAAAGGTGAGCCTGATATGCTGTCAAAGTAGCCACCGAATAAAGGGGGCAATATGGCGCTCAATGCAGGTCAAATATGCGAATTCTAGCTTCGAAAAAGGTGATTAAATGTGTTTTTACGCACATGTTTAATCATTCCTATGTTCCGTTGTTCCTATCCGTTGAGCTTGCATTGTGCGTGGTTGCTGTACATATTACATGCTAATAACGTCGAAATTCAGGTGGGCCTGAATTATAGACAAGTAGGGGAGACCGGGGCTAGTTATTACAATTTCATTATTTCTGTCAACGCATAAGTAGTAGGGAATTAGTTTTCAATAGTTATTGGGGTGCGCGTACGCACGATTCACTTCCGTTTCCGGTTGCGCGCGCATCCTTCTGGGTAAGGAGCGCCTCCTAGCGACTCGAGGTGGACCGAAGGAAGGGTCTCCGTACCTTTAAGACGACTGTAGCCCCTCCTAGCGATTGGACGAGGAAGGGTCTCCGGACCTCTAAGAGAGATCGGAGCGTTATTTTACCCCGAACTACCCTAACCCTCTCCTAGCGACTGTAGCTTGGCTGTGCAAATAACATAATCCCGTAACCCGGACTACGAACTGATGCGCGGCTGTGCAAATAACAACATCCCATAACCCGATATCTAGCGGACTACGAACTGATGCGTGTTTATCTAGTAGACCGGGAATAAATGCAGGAACGCTGAAATATGGCCGCGTGTGGAAACTGACAGAGAGGTCACGCAGTGCGGCGGTGTTCTGTATTGTTGCAATGACTAGCACCAGACGTTATAAATTGTGTGCAACGCGTCTGAACTGTTGGGAGCTTTAGGCGGTCGGAATAAAGGCAGGAACGATGAAATACGACCGCGTGTGGAAACTGACAGAGAGGTCTAGCGACCGTCGTGTTGTTGTAACTCGATATCCAGTGGACTACGAACGACTGTGTTGTGTTTGTAGGCCGAAGCAATGAGGTCTGGCAGTTCTCAGGAAATAGGCGTGTGGAAACTGTGCATTGAGGTCTGAATTGTTTGGAATCTTCGCGGGAAATAGGCGTGTGGAAACTGACAGTACGAAGGTAATGTATGGTGGATTGTTGGTCAATATTGAATGACTATTATAAATACGATGTATGGAGACTTGTAATATATTCGTGATCTCTCGACAGGGACTGAATCGATTGAAACTTTCGTTAATACGAGCGTGTGAGAATTTGTAACTCGATACCTAACCGAAACAGTACACTCGTTTTTAAATATCGTTAAATCACAGTGTAGACCGATGCATGTTGTTGACGATGTAACTCGGCCGGTCGAAATATTCGCAACATAGCAGCGTGTTGCAAGCGGTTGGACTTTGTGTGATGTATTAAGAACGACCGTGTAATAAAAGTATATATATATATATATATTGTTGCTATTTGTCGAATGGAATGCGAGAACGATAGCGTACGAACAAACAACAGACATGAATTAACAATGCAAAACAAAATTTAATACTAGAAAAGATACAAGTTAATTCATTTTAACGAAGCATACAGTCGATTTAAAATATTAACGATGCAAAACAAAACAAATGTAATACTAGAAAAGATACAAGTTAATTCATTTTAACGAAGCATGCAGTCGATTTAAAATATTAACGATAATTCATTTTAACGAAGCATACAGTCGATTTAAAATATTAACGATGCAAAACAAAACAAATTTAATACTAGAAAAGATACAAGTTAATTCATTTTAACGAAGCATTTAAAATATTAACGATAATTCATTTTAACGAAGCATACAGTCGATTTAAAATATTAACGATGCAAAACAAAACAAATTTAATACTAGAAAAGATACAAGTTAATTCATTTTAACGAAGCATTTAAAATATTAACGATAATTCATTTTAACGAAGCATACAGTCGATTTAAAATATTCATTTTATAGCGGTTAAATGTTCGATGCAGGCGTTAGCGTCAGGCAGGTGGACGGTCGTGACGGCGGTGTTTAGCATCAGGTGTGTAGGTCGGGCTCCCAATTTTCGAGCGGCAGATCAGGAGACTGTGGAGAAGCTGAGTAGGGGGTAGTTGTTGAAAGCAGTTCTCTCATGACGTACGACCAGAGAAGTTTCGGAGGAATCGTCGGTGGACGGTACGATGGCGGCTGCGATGCTGATGTTTTCGCCAGAATGGCGACCAACGCGGTTATGTGTCGTTTTAAGGTTGTCTGAGCGAGATCCTCCATGACCACACGCCATTTGTGTGAGTGACGACTGCAAGGAAAAAACAAAAGTGAGTTATAGAGTGACGACGTCAGATAGGTAATGATAGTGTGGACGGTCGTGACGGCGGGATGTCGACTGCAACAAGAAAACAACACATCATCGCAGACTATAAATAAACTTACTGACGATAAAATTCGCTCACGAAAGTCGACAGCAAGACTCGACAGAGGAGTCTTATGTCTTGGAAATACTGAACGATATATCGAACAGTAAGACGGGCGACTGCGATGATCAATGAGACTACAGTGTATAGACCGTGGGCGATGTGTAGCATCCAACACGACAACATTTTGGCGATGACGGTAGTATGACAAAAAGTCCTTATATAGCGAGAGGAAATGTTGTTGACAGCATCGCGAACGATAGCGAACTCGCCATATCAGAGAGCTGTCGGAAAACGGAAATAGCAACCATCTGTCAAGCAGACAAAAAACACCGAGGTGAACAGCACTCAAATTTTAGCATCATAACGCAAGCATGAATCGTTCGATCCGATTTAGAGGTGGTAATAGTTATCTGTCTAATTTTTATGCGTGTAGAATACGCGTGTGGGGTAGATAATTTCACACAGTTGAGAGTGCCTATCAGTGGAAGAAAAGCGTGCATCACAAAGATTGGAAAACGGCAGATAATATGATAGCCACGCGCACCAGGCTGCAAGCTAAATACCTGAGCAGGAGCATTCGAGAGAAGGTACATTTACGAGAAGGATGGAGCAGACAGAGATATTCCGTGATGCACACGCTAATAGTCGTGAAATTCCGTGATCAACACTTACGAAAACGCCTGTTAGACACAGGAGAGAGTGATTTGTTGGAATGGGTCAAAAGTAGAGAGGGATTTTGGGGCGCGTTGACCTACGACGGTCGAACGGGTCAGAATATGCTTGGGAAGCTACTTATGCAAGTAAGAGAGTGCATTCGGCAATAGCGATCAGGCGATGTTATGTAACACACACACACACGGCTCGCTTCGAATGCGTTAGACAGTAAAAAAAAGAGGGGTGAATCACGAGGACTGCATCCAGGCATTCGGAGAACTACGCATTAACACGAAATGTTATGTAACACACACGGCTCGCTTCGAATGCGTCAGACAGTAAAAAAGAGGGTTGAATCACGAGGACGGATCGAAAAACATGAGATAACATTCGGAGAACTAGGCATTAACACGAAAACATTCAACAGGCAACGCGCCAAGCTTACGAGATTGAACTGCGCAATACACGAAAACATTCACTCGATACCCAACGGGACAAGAGATGACTCAACGAACAACGTGCCAAGAGATGACTGTGTACCGGGCGATAACAAACCAACTACGTAATAACAGCCGACTATAAAAGACAGGCGAGTGTTGGACAGGACATTCACAATTTGTTCGACATTCGAATATACACGAAGATGGCAGCCTCGCAACAGCAGAATACTGAGATGACTCTGTCAAAACTACAAAACGAGGTATGTGCTGGACGCTACGTGTTTAAACAGCCGTTAGTCATAACGGCATGCGGCGTACAAGACAGGTACGTTTTTTATACAGCATGCTTGAAATGTCCCAAACGTGTCAGCAAGCGCGGCTGTCCGACACACGGATACCAACAACAAAGCGTATGCAGATTTGCTCTGCGCCTCCTTTTCGTAGATGAAATAGGGAGTGAATGTTGGTGTACCTGTTTTGACGAAAACGCGGTTAAAATTTTAGGATTCACCGCAAACGACTACGCGAAGATGGAGACAGACGACGAACGCTATGAGTCGATGAACACACTGCGTGGCAGAGAGGTCATGGTCACCATTAGAAAACGCGTGACCAAAGAGTACGTGAATTACAACGTGGCAGAGATTGATGTAATAAACGTGTGAATTTGTTGACAGAACGATGCCTGTGCTGCGGCTTCGACGGACAGTGGAGTCGTCGACGGAAAAGCGAAGGTAAGGGACTGGTTAAAGGATAATAGTTGCGATGATTTATTCTCTCTCTCAGGTTCACCGCCATCACTCATTGTGATAACATCAGACGAGGAGGAGGATTTTGTCGCTTTAAGTGATGACGAAGATAGACCCGCTGTTGTATCTATAAACAACAGCAGTAGCAGCAGCAGCAGCAGCGGTGAGGACATGTCGATGACGGTACGTCGAATAGACGCCCTGATCGATCGTAGTGAATCCATGCGTATCGAACAGAAATTTAACACGGCTGTAGAGAGCACCGCTGTTCAGTACGCGTGTGACGAGGTGAATCGTGTAATGCATTTAGAAGACGATGAGTACCTACCCTCAACTGCCACGATCATGGGTATCTTGAGGTGGGCGAGTATAGAAGTAATCACATATTGTTCGAACACGCGGTGGCAGGAACGTATGGCAGACAGGGTGAGAGAGGTGCTGATCGAACGACAAATGAACTGATTTTTCTGTTGTATCGCATATGAACTGATCTTTCTGTTCGATAGATCTACGAAGGTTGTGCGTTGTGTCGTATAAAGACGGCGTACAAGAGAATGGCGGCATCGGACGATGACGATAACATCTCACCGATTGTAGCGGTGAAAAAAACGCCAGGTTGGATGTCACCGGCTTTGTCGGAAGCGGCTCTGCACATCAATCCCGAGTTGCCTCCGCCAATCGAATCATCTTCAGCTTCGCCGACGCTGTACGTTCTACCGAACGCCAGCGTTATCGTACCGCCGCACGAGAACGTGGCGTTATTCAAGCCAGATACGCCAGACGAAATGACACCGGATGTTGCAGACATCATTTTCGAGGAGGTCGTTGGCAACAAAATTATACACGAGTGTCAAAACAGTCATTCGTCTCTCGAGACGATAACGCGTGACATGTGTCAGGACATCGCTGCCGTTATAACGTCGAAGGTGTGGCAGAAGGAAATTCGACGCCAAATTCTACTTACACACCCGCAGTTGAAATGAACACTGTTGAAACGAACATTCTACTGTTCTTAGTTGAATATAACCACTCTTAGTCGCTATGAAATGAACATTCTATATATAACCAATGTTCTTAGTTGAATAGTTTGAATATTTTAATTTGAGCTAGTTGAATATATGCTTTGACGTTATGAAATGAACATTCTATATATAACCACTGTTCTTTGTTGAATAGTTTGAATATTTTAATTTGAGCTAGTTGAATATATGCTTTGACGTTATGAAATGAACATTCTATATACATGAATATAACCACTCTTAATTTGAGCTAGTTGAATATATGCTTTGACGTTAAGAAATGAACATTCTATAAACGCTGTTGAACGTATTTGTAACGAGTCGAGACTGCTTTCTTGTTGTGTGTTAATTGAATATAACCACTCTTAATTTGAGCTAGTTGAATATATGCTTTGACGTTATGAAATGAACATTCTATAACCGCTGTTGAACGTATTTGTAACGAGTCGAGACTGCTTTCTTGTTGTGTGAATACATATCTCTACGGAAAAGACTTATAATCAGCATCATCAACATAACCTCTGTCGTGGTGTAACAACCCACAAGTTATTCTAGCCACTGCCGTGTCGATAACCGATCGTAAGCTAGGAGTCACTGTCGTGGTCATAAAGACCCACAAACTCGCATGACATCGTCATCATCGCATAAGTTGAATCGTAGTATAATGTGTATTGACATACAACATGAAACAAATGTATTGACATACGTCGTAATGAATCGTAGTATAATGTGTATTGATTGACATACAACATGAAAAAAAATGTATTGACATACGTCATAATAAAAAATTATCATCGCATAAGTTGAATCGTAGTCTCTCTCTCGAGCCTCTGTTACGAGCCCTTCCAATTAGCGAACGTCACGGTGACATAGGAATGGAGGACCTGTAAAAAAAATATTTGAACCATTGCGTAACAGTGACCATATGCAATTGAATGTAGGAATATTCCATCCGGTGTCGCCACCGTACGGTCCTGTATAGATAGAGTATCTGGACGAAGGACCTCGCAGTCCATTCGGTGGCACCACCGTACGGTTCTGTATAGATAGATATATATTATAACGAGAGGTATGCAATTGAATGTTGAAATATTCCGTCCGATGCCACCACCGTACGGTCCTGTATAGATAGATTGGTGCCACCTGTAACGAAGGACCTCGCAGTCCATTTGGTGGCGCCACCGTACGGTCCTGTATAGATAGAGTGGCACCACCTGTAATGAAGGACCGTTCGGTGTCGTATATATATATTATAACGAGAGGTAATATCTGTCAGTTGTAGACGAATCATGAAACGTTATCTATGTCGTCACTGCGGTCTCGCCCTCGATACGTATGCGGAGCTACAACGTCACGTAGAGAGTCATTCGACACCGTCGGTGAACAAGCATTCTTATTCGATAGCACCATCAATAGCGACACCACCTAGCAACCGTGCAAAGAAAACGAAATACTCGTGTAAATGCGATGCGACGTTCGTAAGATGGGACCATCTACAGCGTCACGTAAGAACAGCATGTCGTCTTACAAAAAAGACCACTGCCGCAGTCGTCTATACGTGTGCGAAATGTGGAAGGAATTTCGTTAATCGTTACACCCTGACCAGACACGCACGAACACCGTGTATCAAACCACCACCGCCACCTCCTAAGAGATCAAACGCGGAAGACACCACATCTCATCATCCGCTAGTTACTGACGAAGACCCCGTCGACCCACCCGCTCGACTTCCCTTCGCTGACACCCTGTCGACGGAACTGCTAGATGTTGTTCGAGCGCACTGGTCGATCATAAGAACACGCGTGACGAGAGGACCTCTCCAGTGCAGGTACGATTACAGATTAACCACGCTAGACACGACCGTTCTAGAGACGCCTTTGAAGAAAATATACCAGGAACAGACCAACGCCTTCAAGATTAACCTCAGTTACGGGTTCGTACTGAGGAACAAGAACACGGATCGATACAAGTACTATCATTCCTCGTGCAATTGCTGTGGACGATACCTGGACGAACCCAGTCTCATCACCAACAGAGAGGAATTTGATGACTTTCTCGAACGCATCCGAGAAACCGACAGTGGGCTCTCAATCAAAGACCTGATTCTGCGTGGGTGTGCGAACTCGTGACCAATGTCACATTCTTCGTTAACCGTATCATCGATCATCCGATAGGATGTGTAAACATGATCCCTCTTCCAGTCTACGTCAAGAAGAACAGAGCCATCATAGGTCTGGAAAAGGAACCCAACAATAACAAGAGGTACGGTGATAACCTGTGTCTCTTCCGATGTCTGGCCCTGCATCGAGGATGCGTTCGAAATCGACTGGAACCGGAGGTAAAGACGCTGTACGAGACTTACGCTCAAGACGGGATACCCATGGAAAAATTTGCCGGAATTGCGATGAAAGACCTCTATCGAGTAGAGACGACGTTCCAGACGAACGTGTGCGTGTACAGTCTCGTCAAACCGGACGGAGAGGGCGAACAGTCGACTGCAGAACTCGTCCGACGATCGATCTGTAAATATCCTACCACGCTCTACCTCAATCTTTACGAGAAGCATTTCTCCTTCATCCAGGATAGACGCATGTACTGTCACTCGTACAGATGTCGGAAATGCAACTCGTTATGGGTTCACGCATGGAAGCTACGTCAGCACGAGAGCACGTGTACGGGAGGCGTGCGTCGAGTCTTTCCTGGAGGTGTGTATCATTCGACTCCGTCGATATTCGAACGACTGGACGACGAGAACATCCGAGTAGCCGAATCGTTGCGGTACTATCCGTACCGAGCCACCTTCGACTTTGAGTGTTGGTTCGATACCGAACACCTTCCGTCTGACAGTGACCAGGTTCATTGGGTTGCGCGTCACGTCCCGCTGAGCGTTAGCGTGGCCTCCAACGTACCAGGATACGAGCAAGTGACATGCATCGTCACGGACGGAGACAACAACAAGTTGGTGACCGACATGATGACCATTCTGATATCGATGAGTGACGCCGCGTACGACAACATCAAAGATTCGTACGAGAACGTGTTGGAGCAACTCGCAGAAGCAATGACACAATGGGATGTACAAAAGGAGACTATGCAAGAGGTCGACAAGAAGAAGAAGAAGAAGAAGAAATCTCGACGTACAAAAAATCCATACAAAAAGCTGATGGATCAACTGTATGGATGGATACGTCAGTTACCCGTCGTCGGGTTCAATTCGGGTCAGTACGATCTCAATGTTATCAAACAGTTCCTCGTACCCTACTTCCTATCCGCGACAAAGACGGAGGAACAAGAAGAGAGGAAGAAAGAGGAAGAAGAGAAAGAGGGCATCGGATCGTTTTTCGTCATCAAGCGCAACAACACTTTCATGTGTCTTTCGACAGATCAGCTGAAATTCCTAGACATGACCAACTACATAGCCCCGGGTTCAGTTACAACAAGTATCTGAAAGCGTACGGATGCGAGGTGACGAAAGGTCATTTCCCGTACGAGTACATAAATCGGCTGGAGAAGCTCAACGACACCGTTCTACCGTCGAAAGAGGTTTTCTTCAGTCGACTGAAGAACGAAGGTATTTCGGACGAGGATTACGTCAGTTGTCAGGAGGCCTGGCGCGACAACGACATGACGACCTTGCGAGACTTTCTCGTCTGGTACAACAACAGGGACGTGGTTCCCTTTCTGCAGGCAATCGACAGACTGTTTGACTTCTATCAACACCGTGGCATAGACATGTTCAAGCAAGGCATCAGCGTACCCGGTCTGATCCTGCGGTATCTGTTCAACGACCTTCCTGAGAAGACCTACTTTACCATCTTCAACGAGAAGAACAAAGATCTACACGACCTCGTCAAAGATAACATTTGTGGGGGTCCATCGATCATATTTCACCGCTATCACGAGATAGGGATCACCACGCTACGTCGGAGCGACTACGGAGAGGCCGCCCGTCCGTGTCGATCGATCGTAGGATACGACGCGAACGCGCTGTATATGTGGTCACTCATGCAAGACATGCCTATGGGGTGGTATACGCGACGGCGGGCTGAAAAGGACTTCCGTCCCGAATCGGCGTAGCTGTACGGACAGATGGCTTCGGAATGGCTGACGTGGGAATCCGAACGCACGGGACTTTCCATACGACATCAGATCAACGGACGAGAGAAACAGATAGGTAAACGTCGGGTGGATGGATGGTGCAGCGAGACGAGGACGGTTTATCAGTTCCAAGGTTGTTTCTTCCACGGTTGTCAGTGCACCCGAGAAGAGGTCAATTCCGTCAACGGGAGACCCATGAGCGAACTGATCGCCGAGACCCGACATACCACCGCCTACCTACGTCAATTCGTCAAGGTCGTCGAGCTGTGGGAATGCGAGTGGAAAGAGATGAGACGAAATCCGATCGTAAAACGGTGTCTGGACGCTGCATTTCCCCGACGTCGACACGCTCGGTGGACGATGACGTCGCAACAGATTCTGAGCGGTGTGCGTGCTGGAACCGTGTTCGGCATGATCGAGTGCGACATTCGAGTACCGGAAGAACTACGCGAGTACTTTGCCGAGATGCAGCCCGTGTTCAAGAACATCCGTTTGATGCGCGAGGATCTCGGTCCGTTCATGCGTCGATACGCCGAAACGCACAACATCATGACGACTCCGAGGCGCATGCTCGTGGGCAGTTATTACGGCGATAAGGTATTGCTCACCAGGCCTCTGTTGCGATGGTATCTGGACCACGGTCTCGAGGTGTTGCACGTCTATCAGGTCATCGAGTACGATCCGATTCCGTGCTTCCGACGATTCGGCGATGCCGTATCCAAGGCCAGACGCGAGGGAGACGTCCACCGAGACAGGACCATCATCGCGGATACCATGAAGTTGCTGGGGAACTCGGGTTACGGAAAGACCATCAACAACGTGGACCGACATCGCGAGGTCAACTACTGCACGGAGAAGGCGGCATCGCGCATGATCAACGATAAACGCTTCCGACAACTCGACATCATCATCGACGATGCTTACGAGATAGAGATGCGCAAGAGAACCGTCGCGTACGCATTACCCGTACACGTGGGAATCTTCGTTCTGCAGAACGCCAAAATGCGCATGTTGCAGTTCTATTACGACTTCATCGACAGATACGTGGAGCGTCCTCTGTTTCAGTACTGCGAGATGGATACGGACAGCGCCTATTTGGCCTTGGCTCACGAGTCCGTCGATGTTCTCGTGACCCCTGCACTGCGAAATCATTATTTCCGACATCGTTCCGAATGGCTCCCGTCCGAATGTTGCGACGAGCATCGGGACGAGTACGTGCGCTGTCGACTCGCCGATAGACCGTGGATCGGAGACAAGGAGTGTTGCAAGGCGCGACGAGCGTTCGACAAAAGGACACCGGGACTGTTCAAGGTAGAGTGGTCAGGTGACGGATTCGTGGGGTTGTGCAGCAAGACGTACTATTGTTTCGGAACCACCGACAAGTACAGCACCAAAGGTCTGAGCAAACGTCTCAACACCATCGATAAGGAGACGTTCCTGGAGGTGCTCATCAACCGTCGGAGCGGAAGTGGAAAGAACCTCGGGTTCCGGGTGCATAAATCAACCGTGCTGACGTACGTGCAGGAACGAGCGGCTCTCACCTACTTCTATGCCAAACGAGTGGTGCACGAGGACGGACTGAGCACGGGTCCGACGGACGTGTAGATAAGGTGATGCGATCCGATCGTCTGTCATAATCGATCATGAACGCGCAATGGAAACATCCCTTCACGTGCATCGTCGCCGGACCGACGTTATGCGGCAAGAGTACGTTCGTGATGCGTCTGTTGCGTCACGCCGCTGCAATGATCGATCCACCTCCCGAAAACATCACGTGGTGTTACGGAGAATGGCAAGAGGCTTATGCAACGACGGCCTTAACTCACGTGCGATTCAAGGAAGGGTTACCAACGGAGGCCATGTTCGATTGGACGAAGAGGAACCTCATCGTCATAGACGATCTCATGACGGAAACGGACAAACGGGTCACGACCTTGTTCACTAAAAAAAGTCGTCACAGGAACACGTCCGTGCTGTATCTCGTGCAGAACCTGTTCTCTAACAACAAGGAGCATCGTACCATCAGTCTTAACACACACTACATGGTTGTGTTCAAGAACCCACGCGACGCAACGTCGATGTCGCACTTGGCGCGTCAAATGTATCCGGGACGCACGAAATTCGCGATAGAAGCTTTTAAAGACGCCACGTCGATACCTCACGGTTATCTATTGATCGATCTCAAACAGGACACGTCCGAGGACATGCGTCTGCGCACGTGCATCTTTCCCGACGACGACGCACAGTACGTGTACCTACCGAAGGTATAAAAAGATCGAACACGCGAATCGTCTCTTCATTCGCACCATGTCTGCTCTGGTGAAGAGACACATACTCTGAACAGGTACAAGAGTGCCAAACTGAGAAGAGCCATCATCGCCAACGCCGACGCCGATCTGCTGTGCGCGCTGGCCGAGTGTGCCTACAACATACTAAAGAAGAACATTCCGTTGATTCCGACACAGAGGCGACATTTGAATAAATACAGGACGAACTTACGCAAAGTGGCTCAGAAAAGAACGTCGACAGTCGAAACAAGACGTCTATTGTTGCGACCGCAAGTCGGCAAGGGACAGAGCGGAGGTTTCCTATCGGCCTTCTTAGCGCCGTTGGCGAGTTCGGTCTTTCTACCCTTGCTTCGCGAGGTGCTTTTCAAGAAGTAGAGACATGGAACACGCACGCAAGATGGTCTTGATGGATCCGCGAGTGTTGGACACGTTGCGTTCACCACCTCCCCCAACGGACACCGTAGGTAAGAAGGTGCAAGCCCTCGATGACGAGATGTAGACCATCCTCGATAGAAAGGACCTCGACGACGGGACCAAGGTCACGTTGTATAATCAGGTGTTGCAACGATACAACGTCCTGGTCGATAAACGCGTCAATGAACCGATACGCGTGGTCTCAGTAGGGAAGGAGGTGGAACCGAAGTTCGAGAAGGAGGAGGAAGTCTCTAGTATGGAGGCCGACGTGGTGAACACCGTTCCCAAGAGTCTGCAGGTCAAAGCCAGACGTTTGATGGAGCATCTCAAAAGAAACGTCGCGTGGAACGATCGTGGCGAGCTCATACACGAGGGTGTCCCGGTTGCTGGAAGTAACGCGGTGGACCTCGTTCACGACCTGTTGCGTAAGAGAAAGACCGGCGATCCGACGGGTTGGCAGTCGTTCGCACGGCAACTTCGCGCCATCAACATACCCATGGAGTTGGTCGGTAACGTCGCCAGGAAAGCCTACATACGACAGACAGCGACTCCCACCACTGTTACGCCACGACAACAACGACGACGACGATCGTTAAACTGGTCATCCCTCCAACGTCGCATGGAACATTCCCTGCCTACGCCGCCTCCCGAATTGATGGGTTGGGACGCTTTATAAGGAGATTATATTGCACCTGCAACGTACTCATGTCGTCGGATCCGCAAGACGCGTACCGTTCCGTCGTCGCTGCGATACTTTTCGGTGGACTTTACGCACTCGTCGACGCTATATCCCGCACTCTTATACAACGGACGTTATTCGACCTATGGCTTCGCGGATAGACTGTTGTTCCGTCGCTACCGTCGTGGGAACGATAACGTGTGTCCTACTATACGTCGGCGTACTCCTCGTCGTTCGTCAGTGCTCCGGAGTCGTCAACGACACCACCGTCGTCAACGCGTCGAACCTGCTGTTTTAATGGCGCCGAAGAGTCTGAAGAAGGTCTACTTCGATCCGAAACGGGTAGGAAGTTACGGCGGAGTCGATGTCTTACGACGCGTCACGCACGCGCCTCGGAAAATAGTCGCGCAATGGTTGTCGGAACAGGACGCCTACAGTCTACACAAGCCAGCGAGACGGCGTTTCAAGAGACGATGCGTCATCGTGGGTGGTATGAACCAACAGTGGCAGGCCGATCTCGTCGACCTGACGACGTTGAAAGACGACAACGACGGTATGACCTTTCTCCTCACGATAATCGACATCTTTTCGAAACGAGCCAGGTGCATTCCTATACCGAACAAGTCCGCTACATCGATGGTCACGGCGCTGCAAATCGCGTTCGCAGACGACCGACCGCAGACGCTGCAAACGGATAGGGGAATGGAATTTCTGAATAAATCCGTTCAGGCATTCTTTAAGAAACGCGGCGTTCATCACTTCTCCACGCACAACGCGGAGACGAAGGCGAGCATCGTGGAACGATTCAACAGAACGTTGAAGACGCACATGTGGCGCTACTTCACGAAACTTCAGACGTGGCATTACATCGACGTCCTTCCAGACCTGGTGCGAACGTACAACGACACCCGCCACCGCAGCATCGGTATGGCTCCGTCGCGGGTCAATGCAAAGAATCAAGAAAAGGTGTGGCAACGTCTGTACGGACACGACGGTAAGGGAGTACCCAAGTTGAACGTGTCGGATCGCGTGCGCATCAGCAAGTACAAAGGCACGTTCGAAAAGGGCTACGAGACGAACTGGAGCGAAGAGGTGTTCACCGTACACGAAGTTCATCCCTCCGAACCGCCCGTGTACCGCCTGCGGGACGATCTCGGCGACGTGCTGGACGGCACCTTCTACGAACTGGAGCTGCAGAAAGTGTCGGTACCGGACGATAAAGTGTACCGCGTCGAATCGGTGATGCAGCGTCGTAAGGTCGGCGGACGAACGGAGGCTTTGGTGAAATGGTTCGGATATCCGTCCAAATTCAACAGTTGGATCGATGCCAAGGCACTCACTCCACTATAAAGACTAGCAGCGCGTAGGACAGTTCGTCATTATGTCATCGCAAGACACGACGCCGCAGACCGTCACCGCTGTCATAGAGGAGGAGGAGGAGGAGGAGGAGGAGGATTGTACCGACGCATCGAACGACAGTACTCCTTGGCATCTGTTCGGTACCGAGTGTCCCAAAGAGGAGATAGTATTTCTGTGTCAGGTCGTCATCTTATACACGGTCATCGTGATAAGCATCTACAACCTAACTGTAGGTCACGGCGATTCTAATATGTGGACGGCTCTGTTGAGTAGTTCGTTGGGTTACCTGCTGCCCAATCCTACGTTGAGACGTAATGGCGACTGATTTCTACATGACGCTGCCTAGCAACGCTTCCATGAAGACGCACCCCGACAACACCTTGACCCATTACGTCACGGACTTACCTCAACGCATCGATCTGACCGGCGATTGGGAGTGTGGGTTGTCAGATATCCAGTATCCGCACACTTGGTACAACGTCACAGAGGACGATGTCTGGTTATTCCTCTACGAGGTCGATGAGCCGGACGTGACCCGACGTTCGAAGTTGTCGTGTGGGTATTACGACGATCCGTTGACATTGATGTATCACATCAACAAGGGACTGCACCGTCTGTGGTCGGAGAAGACACGGGCTCAAATGAGCTACAGTTCCGTTACTCAAAAAATGACGTTGCACACGACACCGAACACCGTATTCATCACACCGATCCAAAGCTCGATAACGTCCATGTTAGGTTTCCGCACCCCCATAATCATCGAGCGGGAGGCTGAGGAGGTTACGTCATCCTCCGTCGACGACGTACACCATTCCGACTCCTCGTATCCCTTCCACATCGAAGCCGACGATGTGGTGAAAATGACGCAGGGGTTCAATACTCTATACGTCTACAAGGACATGGTGGAGTCTCGTATAGAGGGTGATACGTCACGGCGACATACTATCCGATCGTTTCACTAACATTCACTACGTACCTCTGTTGCGCTCGACCTTCCACACGATCGAGATGGATATAAGAGACGACATGGGTCGACGCGTACCATTCGAATACGGCAGAGTGACGGTGACGCTTCATTTTCGTCGACGCAAGACCGGACTGTTCTGATGAATTACAACGACTACTACGCGAGACAGGCTGGCGGTGCGCTGCCCTACTTCGCCGGTGCGCAATACCAGCGAGGTCACGGACTGGGCAGTCTGTTCGGCGGTCTATTGCGCAGTGTCATGCCGCTCGTCAAGAGAGGCGCCTTGGGTTTGGGTAAGGGAGCGTTGAAGACCGGCGTTCGCATAGCCGGCGACGTCTTATCAGGTCAGAACATAAAAACGGCCGCCAAGCGACGCGTCACCGATGCCGTGCTGAGCGGTCTTCGGGTCCCTGGTAAACGTATAAAACGACCGTCCGCGAAGACGAGATTCACTGCAGTACAACAACGACGCAAACGACAGATGTCCAAGAAACGACAGGCCGACATATTCGACAATGGCTTTCGTGCATAGACAGTCGTGCGAGGGAGTCAAGAGCGAGCTGGATCTCTTCACCGTACCCTCCACTCAGGTCTGCATCATCGACAGTCACGTGGTGGAACATCAACCCATGGCCTCTCTGGACTCTGGAGGACCGATAGAATTCCTCATCCCCGGATCGGGCGACGATTACCTGAATCTCGCCAACACGATGCTACACGTGCAGGCGAAGGTGACGCGAGTCAACGGAGACGATCTCGACGCGGCCGAACCCGTTGGACCGGTGAACAACTGGCTGCATTCGCTGTGGAGTCAAGTCGACGTCTCACTGAACGGTACGCTCGTGACCCCTTCGACCAACACGTACGCGTATCGAGCCTACATAGAGACGCTGCTGAGTTACGGATCCGACGCCAAGTCGACGCAGCTGACGAATCAGCTGTGGTGCAAGGACACGTCTAGTCGCATGTACGCCGTCGAGCTGGCCGGCGGACCCGCGCCTAACCGCGGGTTCGTGGCTCGACGAGATTACATAACCGGCAGTCGCGTGGTCGACATGATGGGTCGTCTCCACGTGGATTTGTTTCTGCAAGATAAATTCCTGATCAACGGCGTCGACGTCAAAATACGACTGGTGCGTAGCAAGCCTTCGTTTGCGCTGATGTCTGCTGGAGCCAACGAGTACAAGATAACCATCGTCAACGCGTCCTTGTTCGTCAAAAAGGCCACCCTCAACCCCGCCGTGCAGATAGCCCACGTCAAGGCTCTCGAGCGGAGTACGGTCAAGTATCCGTTACGACCCGTCGACTGCAAGGTGTACTCCATTACCACGGGAGCTCTGTCGCACACGCACGAGAACCTCTTCAACGGTACCCTGCCGAAACGTCTCGTACTGTGCTGCATCGACAACGACGCCTACAACGGAGCGTACGCCAAGAACAACACCATAGGCTTCCACTCGGTGTACGTGGACGGACGTCAGATACCCGCCAAGCCCTTCCAGCCCAACTTCGCAGAAAACCTCTTCGCCAGAAGCTACGCGAGCCTGTTCACCTCGACCGGCAAGATCTGGCAGGACGAGGGGAACGGTCTGACTCGCGACGACTACCGAGACGGCTACACCTTCTTCTGTTTCGACCTGACCCCCGACCAGTGCGACGGTCCCTGCTTCCATCTGGTACAAAAGGGCAACCTGCGCATAGAATTTCATTTCAGAGAAGCGCTTCGCACCACCGTGAACATCGTCGCCTACGCCGAATTCGAAGCCGTGCTGGAAATCGACAAGAACCGCAACGTCATCTACGACTACTGAGATGGACACCCTGCAGATCGCCCGGCTACTGGCGACGGATCCGAACTCCGCGTCCGTCTTTGGCGGCGTCGTGCCCAAAGACGGACTGCCTAAAAAAATAGACGCTTTGCCGATCGCCTTCGTGTGCAACACCGACGACGGTGACGAACCGGGCGAACATTGGATAGCGCTGTACCTGTCCTCCGACGGGCGCGGCGAATACTTCTGTTGGTACGGCCTGCCACCTCGTCATGCGATGTTCCGCACCTTCTTGAACAAACACTGTTCCGAGTGGACTCATAATAGCAAGAGACTTCAGAGTCCTCTGTCTAACGTTTGCGGACAATATTGTGTGACTTATATAATGTTTCGTTGTAAAGGTTCTCCGATGAGAACTTTCGTAAACGCTTTCCGCACCGATCTGTTTGCTAACGATTGTCGCGTGTTCGATTGGATTAAACTACTGAAAAAGGGTATACCGTACTATCATCGTCTATCGTACTGAGCCTCTGGCGCGGTGGTCTCACCACTCGTAAGCTCGCCCTCGAACCTCTGGCGAGGTGGAGACACCCGTAAGTTCACGACCTCTGACACGGTGATGAACATCTGCAAGTCGTCTCGTCGTCATCATCATCTTACGTGCATACCTCGTTGCTTTGTTGTATTCATTCAAACACGCTTGTATGATCGTCTCGTTTGTACTGCTGCCGTTTTGTTGTATTCAATAAAATACGTGTGTACCCATACATTTTGTTCGTCTCCTTGTTAGGTTATCGATCACCCTTTATTAGCAGTCCAGTCAAGTTCGTTAATGATCACATTCCAGTCAATCGATAGGAGGTGCTAGGAGAGGGTTAGGATAGTTCGGGGTAAAATAGCGCTCCGGAGACCCTTCCTTCGGTCCTCGTCCAGTCACTAGGTTAATGACCCTCCGGTACTGTTAGTCCGTTAGGTATCCCCGCCCGTCAGTCCGCCAACCCGCCCGTCAGTTGTTACGCTGAGATTAGGTCACGCTACGGTCGCTAGGAGGCGCTGCACTATTAATATTTAATTCAGTTACCAGGGGGGAGTTCTAGACGGTTAGGTTTAGCTCCAGTCGCTAGGAGGCGCTACAGTCGTCTTAAAGGTCCGGAGACCCTTCTTTCGGTCCACCTCGAGTCGCTAGGAGGCGCTCCTTACCCAGAAGGATGCGCGCGCAACCGGAAACGGAAGTGAATCGTGCGTACGCGCACCCCAATAACTATTGAAAACTAATTCCCTACTACTCGCATACATTAAATTTATTATTCGTACTAATAAAATGCACCGTACCATTGATGTTCCATAATGTAGTTAGGTAGACATGTAACGTTTCCCGGGCGCGGTGGTCTGTAACAACTAGCCCCATTAGTGGGGCAAATTGTTACATCAAACGGGGCACGTTGTTACAGCAAAGAAGGCATGGAACGCAAGGCAAGTGTCACTCGTACACGTTACTATCATTACATTAATTGGACTATTCACACTTATACATATTATACACAGTATGAATAATAATGTAGGCATTCACAGCTTCATGTATTAAGCGTTTATTGTTTTACCAAAGGGGGCTTATTCCCCGGATTCTTATATAACAAACAATTGTCAATCGAACATCAATTATTAAATGGAGTATGACATAGTGAATGGCAATATATTTGTAATGCGACTTCTATTTGATTAAATAATACACAGACGTATGTACTCGAGCACACGCGCACGAACTTCCACAGTTCAAAGAATTGTGCAATCTTTATTAATTGCGGAAATACGGCCGTGACATAGAAAATCACAAGATTGAACAAGATTGCCATCCAAGGCAAACACCCAGACGGCAAGTGGACAAGGAAGCCACTAGCTTATCTAGACTACACACTTATTTCGTTATTTGTTAATTTTGTTTGATGCTGCTAACATTTACAGTACTGGTTATTAACCAGTACGCTAGGCTTCCAAGTAAAATAAAGCGTTCACACGTCATTATTAAATAAATGTTGTTATTTCAGTCTATGTCAGCACACAACTCGCTGGCTGAGCCATCCGTACCAGCCGCCGGAGCGTTGTTACATCTGTAACAAATTGCCCCAATATAGTTGTAACAACTTGCCCCAAACATAATTTTTGCAGTTGAAAGCACGTGTGCGATAGCAAATCCTGAATTTCAATTTAACTTCTACTAGGCATAACCCCTTATAGTAGACATGTTTCAAGTTTCATTTACGAAACATAAAAGTGACTGCGCGAGATAGTATGTGGACATGCCAAACAAGTTTTAGGTGGTTAAAAAGTATTTTTTTCCAAATCTCGTCTTAACTCCCGATTTTTGGACAGTGTGTCTGCCGGTGGACTTCCAACCAACTGCTGTCTCCACAAGTGTGCTATGTTTTCGTAAAACATCTCTGTAATAACTTGCCCCTGTATACAACTAGTCCCGGTGTCCTCTACCGAAATGGCCCTCATTTGAAATGGATCCCGGATGGTTCGGCCTATGGCGGTTCCGTCTGGTTCGGCCCAACTACGGTCGATTCGGCCCACGCTAGTAGCGGAATTCTAAGCGGCAGAATTCTAAGAATAGTCTTTTCGGCTCACGGCCTGATTCGATAAGAAACGGACGTTATGATTACGCACATAAACATTCGTACACGATCACACGCTAATATAATAATACATAATTATCATACAGCAATATCAATAACATAAAATTTCCGCCTGTCGTCAAGTTTTAAACTTCTTTGTATTTTCATTTGTATATATGTTTATTTTTAATATAAAAAATGTGATTCTTAACGCATTTGTATGTTTTTCAAGATTATTTAGAATTAATTAATTATAATATTTGTTCGAAAACGTTATACAAATTTAGCGTCTACCATTTCCGCAAGCAGTCAAGTCGAAAATAACAGATGTAATTAAAAAAAATTAAGGTCCATGGAGCCCATTTTTCAGTTACAACACCCAAGTCGCAAACAGTTATAAGTCGGTCCAATTAACAAATATAACGAACGTAATAAGGTCCACGGACCCAATTTCCCAGTTAGAATACATTGGTCGTCTCGGCCCACGCGGAGCCCGCTGCCACCGGTTGCATACACGGTTGATTCGACCCATGCGAGAGAAAACACCTCACGGTTCACCTGTTGCGAAAACGGTTGGTTTGGCCCACGTTGAACCTGAACCCTTTATGGGCCTAAACAACCGACACACTTAGAAATGACGTCCATGTTGATGGGGGACAATGAGGTGACTGTGGACAGGAGGTAGGAGGGTAACGTTGTATACTCCGGGTCCTTATTATTATACATACATGCACGCACGCACGCACGCACGCACGCACACAAGCACACACACACACACACACACACACACATATATATATATATACACATACATATATACACACACACACACACACACACACACACACACACACACACACACACACACACACACACACACACACACACACACACACACACACACACACACACACACACACACACACACACACACACACACACACACACACACACACATATATATGCACGAATGGCACACATGATTGTCAAAATAACGATTGTGTTTATGGCAGTTTTAGCGATCGGAATTGCTACACATATAATCACCTTAGCCGTGTTTTCAACAGATATTATCTATCTCGTCCAACTACAAATATAGGCACGTTAGCCGTGTTTTCGATAGATATTATCTATCTCGTCCAACTACAAATATAGCCACGTTAGCCGTGTTTTCAACCGATATTATCTATATCGTCCAACTTCCAATTTACACTTTCTATGATGACATAGGCCTAAAAAGTATCATCACGAAGTAACGACTTACCGTTAATAGTGGCGCCACATGGTGGCGTTACCCTGCACGTTTTGTAGTTGTGGACTAATTCCGGTAGATGGCTGCAGTAAAACTATGTGACAGTGTTGTGGACAAGTTCTAACGTATTTATGTCTAACAAATACGAGAGATTAGCAGGATTTATGACAATGTCGGCAAGAACTGTTGGATAATATGTTGTTTTCACTGAATGAAGATAATCCCGAACACGTAGCAGTGCATGCCAGTAATTTGCCTAGCAAGCGTTCGTCCCTGGGCGATAATGCAGGTTGTTACTGTCACCTAACGTCACCACCAAAAAACTTGCTATATATTATGTCAGTGGTTTTATGAACAAAGACCACTAGTCCTGATTCCAAGATTGGTTATATTTACAATGCATATATTATACTTTTTCGTGTTTTTCTTTTACCGTCACTTGCCTGCAAAGGCCAAAGCCTTATGGCATTGCATTATCAAGGCAAATCGCCTTAAATTAGTCAGAAACAGAGTGGTAAACGACCCTATTCACTTTGACATTGTGACGTTTATTAACCATCAGTCTTCTGTAATACTTGGCCTTAGGCCTTAGCTTAAATCCCTGTCATAATAAAAAAATAATCACTCATGTTTCAGGCAAACCTTATACAGGGTTCGTCAATTGCATGATGCACCCCACGACCGCCGGCAATGTGCGTCAAAGGGGTGACCCCGTCAAAGATGCGTCATGGCAAATAATGACACAGTAGTATGTAAAATTCCACTTTTTATGATGCATAAATATGTACAAGGGGTGCATCAAGGTTCGTGAATGTCCGTTGCATTTTTAGCCGGCAACCAGCGACCTAATTGACTGTATTGTTACAGTCAATTATTGTAACCAGGTCGGACGATGATGCACGTTGCCCGGGGGTAGAGGCGTCCATTGATGCAATTGATGGGTGCTTAATAATCAAATGAGAATTTATATTTACTCCTTCCTGACTTGGTAATCATGTGAATTATTTATTTAAATCAACTAAAGAAATATTGTAAACCCTAACATCCAACTATTCTCTCCATGGTCAAACACTGGAAACGAAAAATACCAACAAATACTTGGGCATTAACACCAGCAGTGATCTCTCCTGGTCCAACCATGTAGAGGATGTAGTGGCAAGAGGAAACAGGACAATGGGGTTCCTGCGAAGGAACTTCAGAGAGTGTACCCCTAAAGTCAAGACGGCAACCTACACCACATTGGTACGCCCCACTTTGGAATACGCCTCAGCTGTCTGGGATCCCTACAAGCAAAAGGATGCCCAACTCCTTGAAAACGTCCAACGCCGAGCAGCCAGATATGTGAACAACAACTACAAAGACAGATCACCAGGCTGTGTAACATCTATGGTCAAAAATCTAAAATGGACAAGGCTGGAACATCGAAGACGACATATCCGCCTGGGGATGCTCTACAAAATCAACAAAGGCCTCGTAGATATCAACCCAGCAAATTTCTTTCACTCTTTCTTCCCTTGTACAGTGTCTGAGTGGAACCACCTCCCAACCTCTATCTCCTCATCCCCTTCACTGGAGTCCTTCCAGAGTCGACTAGGCCGCAGTCTCCACAAACTGTAGCCAGTCCTCATCACTCCATAAATACCTTCAGGTTGTGTATATAGATTTTAATATAGTTTTTAACCTAAAAACACCCATTGTTGCCCCAATAGCCGTGCAATGTCTTTTAATTGGCCCTGACCGGAACTACCAACGGACACAGACGCCGCAGGACTTACGACGCTCCTAAGAGCCCAGTCCTTCACAGGAAGAAGAAGATTGTAAACAATAACAACACACATTTGTTGTATGTTTCTTATTATTCTAAACAATAACAAACATTTGTTGTGTTTATTATTATTCTAAACAATAACAACAAACATTTGTTGTATGTTTCTTATTATTCTAAACAATAACAACAAACATTTGTTGTATGTTTCTTATTATTCTAAACAATAACAAACATTAGTTGTGTTTGTTATTATTCTAGACAATAACAACAAACAGTTGTTGTATGTTTCTTATTATTCTAAACAATAACAACAACCATTTGTTGTGTGTTTGTTGTGTCAGTTGTGTGTGTGACCTAAATTTACAACTATTTGAAGCATTTCTAGGTAGACTTACAATGACACTGACCAGAAAGGGATCAATGCTGAGGTTACTATGGTGATAACCACACCCAAACTGTCGTCTGTGTGTCGCCTGGAATGACTGAAAGCTATACACAGTAATTTCAGTGGGGGTCAGTAGTTAGAACCCAGTCTAGGGCCATTTTAAAGAAAACTACAAATTCTCATTCAGTTGAAACTGAATAAACCTATTTTTTATTCATAAAACAAACTTTAGAGATATATAAATTACCAAAAATCTTGAACCCCAAAAATTTATAATCTTGGTAGTCTTTATTCTACATGCCCAATCTACATTTTAGGAAATAATTGCAACATGGTAAGCTTGTATGAAGGAGAGGCTTTCAAATATTAGGATTGTTTGCATGTGGACTGATATCAGACCTGGGGCCGAAGTACTCGGTACTCATGTACTCGTGTACTCGAGTACATTTAGGATTGTTTGCATGTGGACTGATATCAGACCTGGGGCCGAAGTACTCGGTACTCATGTACTCGAGTACATTTTTTAAATACTCGTACTCATAGAAATTATGGTCATGTACTCATACTCGTACTCGTGTTCAATGTATTCAGATTTTACGAGTACATTAGTACTTTTTCAATATGATGTTGTGAAAATTATTTAATTTCTTATCAAATCATTAACAACTACAACAATTTCAAAAAGTATGGTAGCATATTGTATTACCTGCATATGAATAAAATAATTTAAAAAATTGATATGTTCTTGCATGCATCCCAGCTGAGTTATATATGCTTTCTAATACAGGATCATTAAAAAACACTTTTATTCAATTATATTGCAATAACCATGATATTAATTGCAATGTAATAACCCCTGATTTGTAATAATTATTATTGTTACATTTAGTACATGTGGTTTAATTTTTATTTGGTATTGATGAGTTTTCACAAATTCACACCGTGGATCACTTTTCTGCACATTGAATGCACTGAAGCCACAAAGGCTTCGCTTCAAGAGGCAGCATCTTTTGATTCTTTCCCAGTCAGAAACCCCTAGTCCATATCCATAGTTGTACTAGTTACCAGTCCAGGCCATAATCCTTGTGTTTGTTTAATTAAGCCAGGAAGTCCAGTAAGCCCATAATGAAAGGGTCATTCCTCAGTTAGCCATAAAATGCCTTTGTTGTTCTCCCAAGTGACAGTGCTAAGTACTGCTAGCTGAGTCTTCCTCTGAAGAGGTTTGGTGACTCAAGTCAGACAGCCTGCATCAGTATTGTTTGGTGGGAATTTGTGTGGTTCAAGTACAAAGGGGGTATTAAGTCCTGGACATTGGCAGGTGCTAATCCATCCTCTCACTCTCAGCAAACATTACTTGTGGACTTGTGGTCACTGCCAGCCATAATATGCCTAACACTAGTAACAGTTTTCATTGATTCATATATCATATACATATTTAATGGTTATATTTCTTTATTTCTTTTCTCTTGTTATGTTGTGCTATGAAATGTATTTTGAAAAGTATTTTCAATTTAAATACATTTTAACCCATATTTGAATGCATACCCTGAACATTTGCATTTGAATGCGAATCGTACCTTTGAATGGAATGCAACCCACAGTTTGGTCCCAAACATAAAGTTTTTTTTACAGTTTTCCTCATAAAAAGTGTGATCAACTGCCGTTGCATAGTCAGGTCTTCCGGAATTATATAAATTAATTCACAATTTTTATTTTTAAAATACGTTATTATTACTATGAAGAGTTACTTTAATACCATACAAGATGTACCAGTACTCGTACTCATACTCAGCTTTGAGCAACATACTCGTACTCGTACAGCCATCACCAATGTACTTGTACTCGTACTTTACTCATGGAAATGTACTCGGGCCCCAGGTCTGACTGATATGGTGACTTTACATGTTGGAAATCTGTCTGTCAAAATTCACAATTGTCATTTAGCTTTGCATAATGTTTTTGATGCTTAATCAATAACAAGTGTCATGTCTGAGTAATGTTGAATGTTATAAAGATTAATTTGGGGTAAAATTAGCTTCTAAAGAATACTTTCATTGTCTAAGTATTATTTTACTGAATCTTTGCAGCAAGGCGCCACCCGAACTCTCGTGGCCAATCAGATATGGACGTCACAGAACATTTGGGGAAATGTTCATCAATTTCTTCAAGTGTCACAATCACTTTTTGTGCTGTCTTCTTCTATCGTTCAAAAAAGGATGAGAGGACTTACTTCATCAATGCAGGAGTGAATGAGGTAGATAAATCTATTCATTTGGAATGACTTAGATACGGTGATTTTCCGTGAATAATACACCCAGAAGCATCATATGCATTCTAATCTGACAGAATTTCTATATTACATGTATAATACACACCCCCACTTTTTAGCATCAACCCCCAATTTCCCCACTTCCAATAGTTTGGTTGAAGCACGGTTTAGAGTGTCCCTTGGCCTGGTGCACCTTTCTGGTCCTAGTAGCTACCTTTAACAAAATTAAACATTAACATCAACAATATATATAATAATATTAAACCATTAAAATCATTACTTAACATGAGTAGTTTTACACCCGCGCAGGGTTTGCAAGTTTCTGTCGAGATGGTAAATATACTGGTATTTACTGCCTCGTCAGAAATACCTTTCAGACATCTAAAACGTTAGAAACTGTCAGAAGCCATCAGAAACTAAATGGAACGATTGAATGAATTCATTAGAATAGAAAAAATGAGGTAAGAATTGTTGTTTAGCTGCGTAAAAATAAATACAAACTTTAACGATTCCCGAGTTTTTATTAAGCCAATCTTTTATTCCTTATTACTGTGTATTCGGTCCGAAAAAAAAAATTCTGCCTTGTTTCCATGTATAATACACACCTGGACATTTAAGTAACACACAAAGAGAAAATGCCTATTATACACGGAAAGTTGCAGCATTCAGCTTTTGTGGGGCTACCTTTCAAAAAATTTTACACTTTAATAGACAATATTATTTTTTATTTATAATAATAGTACTAAATCATTAAAATCACTGCTAAGTATGGGTTGTTTAACACTCATGGTCCACTGAATTCATGTCTTGCAATAGGGTTAGTGTGGCTGATGAAGTAGCATTATTGTGCAGAAAGTAGTTTGAGGAGCTAAATATTTATAAGGCAGCCAATTTGTATATCTCTTAGGGGTGTAGCTCTAAATTTGTATTAATGTTTGCAATGCATAACTATAATTTTGTATTATGTTTATGTGGGCATTTGAAATTAATCAGGGGGTATTCACAATACAACAATCACTTTCTAAGCCAACAGTGAATGTTATTCAGCATTGGTTCCAAACTGTTGCTTCAATGCAATAAACTGCATTAGCCATCGTATTGTTTTGAACCGGTTTCACAGTTGCCATGGCAACAGTGGTTGTGTTATGCACTTTGTGTAAATTCTTTTCTTGTAGTTCAAGCCCTTGTTTCTGGGCACTGTTTACATGTTGTGATTGTTTAAAAGTACATTTGTAAGTTGTAAATATGTGGGCATGTTCATTTACGTTACGTTAATGTAATTAATATTTTACAAAACAGAAAGTAGACAGCTATATTTGCAATCTGTAGTGCTGTTGTGTGAGATGGCTATAGACTGCACAGTCTGCAGTAGTTCTACGTTGTATGATTCCAGGGAATATCAGCGACTTTTTTATATTTATTTGGTACCCTTGAAATTGCAGTTTGATTGTGGTAGATTTTAGGCTCGAAGGTGGTAGAGGGGTAGATAGTTTAAAAAATATTGATTATGTACATATATTGATTTTAGATAATATATTTCATAACAAATTGTTTTGTTTATAATTGGTCAAATAAAGTATATTAGAAAAGAGATGTTTATTATATACATGTATCTGAACCTGGGTAATGACTCAGTCGGGTCCGTATTAAGACATTGCCCCATGGGTTTATTTAAGGGTTTCCTTCTCTAGTGTTAGTGAATCATCTACAGCTCTCTGCGTCCCCCGGTGGGCTGAGGACCCCGGTTGAGAAACGCTGCTCCACCGTGTACACAGCATGTTTTGTCCACCCCTAATCAACACAACGGAGACAATACTGTTAAATGGCAAAACATCATTATTTTTCAGACAGAACACATGCTAAAATACCATAATGTTTACACAAACTAGATTAATTAATCAGAAAATTCCATATTTGTTTATTTAAAATGGCAATTTATCAAGTTCTGAAATAGCAAAATGTGTACCGGTATATGTTCACAAAATGGCAATGAGCTAGGCTAAAGTCCTTGTCAAATAGGGTCGGGCTCTCCATAAGTCCCATCAGGAGGGGAAATTTTGAAGAATCCCTTCACACATATGGGCAATAATATGAGCGACATAAGAGGCACGTAAGAAGTCATAAAAGATGGGATCTAAAAAAAAGCCAGAGCTGTTTTCCTCACTTTGTGGGAAATGTAGAAGGCAAAGCAGATCAAGTTGTCTACCAAGCTAAGGACAGCTGAACTCAAATATGTGTATGTGTGTGTATGTATGCGTGCGAATGCATGCATGCATAATAGTCTTTCACTATACGATTGTATCTCTGTACATAATAATACGATTGGATCAATTGGGCATTGATCATTGGTCCAACCAGATGTCAATCATTGGTCAAATCAGATGTTGATCACTGGTCAGTCATATATCGAATTGGTCCAGTCAGACGTAGATCAGATGTCGATCATTGGCCCAATCAGACATTGATCAATGTTCCAATCAGACGTCGACCATTGGTCAAATCTATGGTTCATTCAGATGTTGATGAATTGTCCAATTGGACGTCGACCGTTGGTCCAATCAGATGTTGATCATTAGTCCAGTCACATTTGATTGTTGATCCAATTATATGTTGATCATTAGTCCAATGATATGTTGATCATTGATCCAATGATATGTCCAATCAGATGTTGTTCATTAGTCCACTCATACATCAATCATTGGTCCAATCAGACGTCAATCATTTGGGTCAGTCAAACATTGTTGATCATTGGCCAATCAGATGTTGATCGCTTGTATAATCAGTCGGTGTAAAGAAGAGTCAGTCAAAAAGGGTCAGTTGCTCCTTCAGTCTCTTTAGGAGGGAACTATAGCAAAATCTCCTTTACGTACATGGGCCGTAAAATCAGTGACATAAGACGCACGTAAAAAGGGTAGGATCTATAAATGCTAGAGCTGTTTCCTTACTTTGTGGGAAATGTGGAAGGCAAATATGTGTGCGTGCCAGTCCAATTTTTGTTGGTCCAGTCAGATGTCGTCGATCATTGCTCCAATCAGATGTTGATCATTGGTCCAATCGGACATCGATCATTTTGTCCATAACCCAGCATAAACACCGGGTAGAAAGGATCAAAGGCTTTCACCTTTGGTGTCTCTTCTGAAAGACACGAGCATTTAAACGTGTTGATAATTTTTCGCCAAAGCTCTTGCAATAGACAACCTGGAATAGTGTATTGTTAATCGCCAGATGAGGAGTACGTCGAATGTCAACAAGATGTTTGTCAAATGCATGGGGTTTGTGTTTCTTTTGGTGTTTTAGATATGCTATGACAATACAATTTGTCATCATAGTGTACAAGGCTCATCAGTTAAGATTACATGTGGTATGTGTATGTCCATGAGTGGCTGACATAATTTGAAATTAAAAGTTACATGCTTAACAGATTCCCAAGGTTATTTGCCATATGCTAAAAATGCTGCTTTTGACACAATCGATCACTTTATTTTGTTACATCATCTGGAAAACAGATTCGGCATGAGTGGCTATGCATTGGCATGAATCGTGTCCTTTATGTCTGTAAGATAACACAGCATTTGTATTGGAAGCCACTGTCAAGCAAGATGTGTATTTTTAGGGTTCAGTTCAGTGTTGCTTGTGACATTGATGCTTGGATATGCCAGAATCACCTGATTCTGAACAGCGACAAAACAGAGGTCGTAGTTTTAGTCACAAACCAGAAATATCATCTGCATTGTGTGTGCACAGACAATATTATAAATACAGGTTATTAGTGAAATAATATTGTTCTGGCAAATTAATATCTCACCTTAAAGATTGCAAGTGTTTGGGGGAAGTGTCAAAAGGTCCTAATCCGGCCGATTTTAATAGTTAATATGGCTACTTAGTGTAAATACAATGATCTGTTAGCATTTTTCTTTACCCTTCAAATAAAATTAATAAGTTTTCTTCTTCGTCTGCCGGGTATGAGTCGACCCTCTCTCCAAGTTTTATTGACCCGGTTTTACCTTAAATTGTCCATTCCCCATGTCCACTTGTATATATGGTATTGTTATTGTATTGTATTGTGTTGGAGTGTAGTGGTGGAAATGTTGGTTTCGTGAGTTGATACTGGGACGAGTTGGTAAACACCCGGTTCATTGGCAGGAAACGTGAAATGTTTCGCCTGGCTTTCGCGTCTTGTTATGCGAAGCGAAACTGTTGAATGTCACCATGACACTATATTTGGACGTGGTGGATGTTGGGTATTGAACATAACGGAAACCACGGGAAAGTTTTTTGTGTGAAATCTTATAGATGAAGCGATCTGGCAAACGAAAAAAACATGCGAATGGGCGATAATATAAAATATGTTAACTTGTTATCACGGGCCCTATCTAATTGGCTGTTGTACCAGTTGTGTGTGTGTGTATGACTTACATTTACAACTATTTGACTGATTTCTAGGTGGACTTACAATGACACTGACCAGAAGGGGACTGATGCTGGGGTTGCTATGGCGACAACCACACCCAAACTGTCGTCTGTGGGACTGGAACTATACTTACTGGTAAGTTCAGTGGGGGTCAGTAGTTAGAACCCGGTTTAGGGCCATTTTAAACAACACAATATGGATTCTCATTAAGTTGAAACTTAATAAGCATGTTTTTATTCACAAAACAAACTTTAGAGGTACATGTGTACAAAGTATATAAATTACAAAAAATATTGAACCCCAACAATTAATAATCTTGGTAGTCTTTATTCTACATGGTAGAGTGTCAGACTTTCGGTCGAGGGGACCGGGGTTCAAAACCACCTGTGGTAGAGCGTCAGACTTTTCGGTTGAAGGGACCGGGGTTCAAAACCACCTACTGCTGTTTCGAAGATTGGACAACTTCGTTCACCCCACTTTGCCTGTGTCTTTTGGAAGAGACAGTAAAAGCCGTTGGTTCCTTTTATCTGGTGTCTATGCCAGGGGAAGTAAAAGACCTCTCACTGGGAAATGGAAAAAACTTGTGGGCTGACAGAGCTGGTGCTACCATTGGCGTAAATATCTTGACTTATGGACTCTGCAAAGTAGAAGCTTACTTGTTAGAAATCAGTCTTTGTCAGAATTCACAATTGTCATTTAGCTTTACATAGCGTTTTTGATGCTTAATTAATAACAAGTATCATGTCTGATTAATGTTGAATGTTATAAGGATTAATGTTCGGGGAAATCCAACACCATGTTAGCTTCTAAAGAATACTTTCATTGTCTAAGTATCTTTTCAGCAAGATGCCACCTGCTCTTTCACAGCCAATCTGACATGGACGTCACAGAAGACTCGGGAAATGTTTATCAATTTCTTCAAGTGTCGCGATCACCTTTTTGTACCATCTTTTTATGTCATTCCAAAAAAGGATGAGGGGACTTACTTCATCAATGCAGGAATGAATCAGGTAGAGAAATCTGTTAATTTGGAATGACTCAGATACTGTAATTTTCCGTGTATAACACCCCCAAGTATAATACCCTACCTTTTTGTTAAAATGTGACAGAATTTCTATATTACCATGTAAAATACACCCCCCCACTTTTTAGCATCAACCCCCGATTTCCCCAATTCCAATAGTTTGGTTGAAGCGTGGTTTAGTAGAGAGTCCCTTAGTTTGGTGGACCTTTTTGGTCCAAGTAGCTACCTTTAAAAAAAATGTAAACATTGATAAACAGTCGTTCCAAAAAAAGGGTGAGGGGACTTACTTCATCAATGTAGGAATGAATCAGGTAGAGAAACCTGTTCAGTTGGAATGACTCAGATACATGGAATGATTGAATGAATGCATTAGCATGCCATAGAAAAAATTACGTAAGGAAATTGTAGTATTTGGCTTTAGTAGTGCTACCTTTCAAAAATGTATAAATATTAATAAACAATATTAGTATTTTATTTATAATAATAATAATACTAAATCATTAAAATCACTGATAAGTATGGGTTGTATAACACTCATGGTCCACTGAATTCATGTCTTGCAATAGTGTTAATATGGCTGATGAACACTCATTATTGTGAAGAAAGTAGCTTCAGAAGCTAAATATTTATATGGCAGCCAGTTTTTATATCTCTTAGGGGTGTAGCTCTAAATTTGTATTAATGTTTGTAATGCATAACTATAGTTTTTTATTATGTGTATGTGGGCATTTGAAATTAATTAGTGGGTGTTCATAATACAACAATCACTTTCTAAGCCAACGGGGAATGTTGTTCAGCGTTAGTTCCAAACTGTTGCTACAATGCAATAAACTGCATTAGCCATCATATTGTTTTGAATTAGTTATACAGTTGCCATGGCTACAGTGTTTGAGTTACATGCTTTGTGTAATTTTTTTCTTGTAGTTCAAGCCCTTGTTTCTGGGCACTGTCGACCCACAAAGTGACATGGCGTCATACCGAAGCGTCGTCAACAGTCACAAGTGTATCCGTGTTGGAGGTAAACACAACGACCTTGACGATGTGGGCAACGACCTCTACCATCACACTTTCTTTGAGATGCTGGGAAACTGGTCGTTTGGAGACTATTTCAAGGTTCATGCAGTTCAATTGTATTGTATTGAAAACTGAACATTGCACTGTCAGAGTTATCTGTTTGGTGCCATAGACAAAATCATTATCGTCTATGAAATTTACTTGAAAACATTGAAACACAATCTTCTGTGTGCCATTTTATGAACAAATTGTTTCCTATTCATTTTTATTACAGTTGTTCAATTTTAAATAATGTATCATTTGCATGTCAATAAATTGAGGGAATATGATACTTGTGGGCAAACTGATGAATCTTTGGAGACTGCATTATTTTTCTGCTAATCTCCAAGGCCTTTGAAGCACGGTAAATTACCATATTTGCATCAGGTCTTTGATTTAAAAAATAGAACAAAGTGAACCAGAAATGTCTGATAGTGTTCCATGTCTCCAGCATATTTCTATCTAATACCCAATTCTGAGGTTTATATCACTAAATTTGAAAATACCAAATGTTTGAATCCTGTGAAACACCACATTTGTGAGTCTTTTTATGATATGGCTGTAACTTATATAAATAAGGCTTTTTATCACGTGCTTTGAGGTCTAACAAATGTGTAAAGCATATTAATTTAACACTCAACTTTGAGCCCTAATATTTGATTCCTGTTTACCACCCGATGGCCAGTGCCTTATATATATTTAAGGCCAATATTGTTTGGCCCTAAGTAAAATTTTCTTTCATGAAATAAATTAAT
The DNA here is from genome assembly GCA_033239005.1 of Lamellibrachia satsuma. Lineage (NCBI taxonomy): Eukaryota > Metazoa > Annelida > Polychaeta > Sabellida > Siboglinidae > Lamellibrachia > Lamellibrachia satsuma. Next base: position 3,301,970 of record BSQZ01000003.1, read on the forward strand.
ATTGTGACTATTTTTCGCATATAGAAAGAATCCTGTAAATGGCGTGGGATCTACTCACCAACGTTGATTGACTACCTCAGCGCCACCTGTATGTGACCTACTATGGCGGAAACGAAGCAGCAGGACTTAAGCCTGACCAAGAATGCAGAGACATCTGGCTGCAGATTGGGTAGGAATATCAGCAGTGACTTTCTTTTAAATTAGAGTCGTCTCAGCAGGGTTCAATCAAGGATGTTTGCCAAGTGGGCCATTGGCCCATCTAGGTTGTAGAAGTGGGCTGTTGGCCCATCTAGGTTGTAGAAGTGGGCCATTGGTCCATCTAGGTTGTAGAAGTGGGCCATTGGCCCATCTAGGTTGTAGAAGTGAGCCATTGACCCATCTAGGTTGTAGAAGTGGGCCATTGGCCCATCTAGGTTGTAGAAGTGGGCCATTGGCCCATCTAGGTTGTAGAAGTGAGCCATTGACCCATCTAGGTTGTAGAAGTGGGCCATTTTGGACAATATTGCACCGATTGTGCAGCATGCAAGTGTACGTCATTTTACCCATGTATGAAGCGCATTATTTAGTGCCCATTAGTGGGGCATGTTTATACACATTAGTTATGTGAGGTAATTGTGGTACGAGATGCTCTCTTATAATTTACAGGAACAACAGGGATTTTGCTATATGATTAATTATTTGTGCGATTCAGTTCAATAATATAATTTACTGGAAGCCATTGCAAAACTATTTTATAAATATGTTGGTTTTCCGAATATTTTATTATTATACTTCGTAGACAACATTTGTCAGAGGAATGTCAATACCTGGCTACAGTTTGACACTGAAATTTACATTCACTGTAGTGCGGCAAGGCCGGGATGGAGACGCACAAATTGCATGAGGATTTAAAATATGCCTGCTTTAGAATTCTTTGAATTGTTTCTTATTCCAATAGAAAGAAGTGATACAATATCATTATCTTACAGAACTACAACAAATAAGATGTTTTAAGTAAGTAGATGATATTACGATGGTAAGAAAGAGAAAATTATTTCCCTCGCAACAGTACAAGAAGCTACTCGCATTCTGTCATCAACATTTATTAAGCATTATATTATCTTAATTTTATATATACATTTTGTTTGTGGGATACCAGGCTCATGTGACAGTTTATCGGTGCGTGACCAGGTCGCGATGCATGACCGGGCCGCGATGCCGAGGGGTGCCAGCTTCTAAGTCAGTGTGGTACCAGTTGGCCATGTTACATTACAGCCTACCACCCTACAGTACCAGTTGGTCATGTTACATTACAGCCTACCACCCAACAGTACCGGTTGGCCATGTTACATTACAGCCTACCACCCAACAGTACCAGTTGGTCATGTTACATTACAGCCTACCACCCAACAGTACCAGTTGGCCATGTTACATTACAGCCTACCACCCAACAGTACCAGTTGGTCATGTTACATTACAGCCTACCACCCAACAGTACCAGTTGGCCATGTTACATTACAGCCTACCACCCAACAGTACCAGTTGGTCATGTTACATTACAGCCTACCACCCAACAGTACCAGTTGGCCATGTTACATTACAGCCTACCACCCAACAGTACCAGTTGGCCATGTTACATTACAGCCTACCACCCAACAGTACCAGTTGGCCATGTTACATTACAACCTACCACCCAACAGTACCAGTTAGTCATGTTAGATTACAGCCTACCACCCAACAGTACCAGTTGGCCATGTTACATTACAGCCTACCACCCAACAGTACCAGTTGGCCATGTTACATTACAGCCTATCACCCAACAGTACCAGTTGGCCATGTTACGTTACAGCCTACCACCCAACAGTACCAGTTGGCCATGTTACATTACAGCCTACCACCCAACAGTACCAGTTGGCCATGTTCACACTATTATTTCAGTCCACTTCAGGCATTGTATAATTGGCCTACTACTTCTGAAAACAAAGCTAGAACAGCTGAGCATGTTTTGAAATGTCAACAAAGCTAGAACAGTGAGCATGCTATGAAATGTCAACAAAGCTAGAACAGCTGAGCATGCTGTGAAATGTCAACAAAGCTAGAACAGCTGAGCATGCTGCGAAATGTCAACAAAGCTAGAACAGCTGACTCATGCTGTGAAGTGTCAACAAAGCTAGAACAGCTGACTCATGCTGTGAAAAGTCAACAAAGCTAGAACAGCTGAGCATGCTGTGAAATGTCAACAAAGCTATAACAGCTGAGCATGCGGCGAAATGTCAACTAAGCTAGAACAGCTGACTCATGCTGTGAAGTGTCAACAAAGCTGGAACAGCTGAGCATGTTGTGAAATGTCAACAAAGCTAGAACATCTGAGCATGCTGTGAAATGTCAACAAATCTAGAACAGCTGAGCATGCTGTGAAATGTCAACAGAGCTAGAACAGCTGAGCATGCTGTGTAATGTCAACAATGCTAGGACAGCTGAGCATGCTGTGAAATGTCAACAAAACTAGAACAGCTGAGCATGCTGTGAAATGTCAACAAAGCTAGAACAGCTGAGTATGCTGTGGAATGTCAACAATGCTAGAACAGCTGAACTTGCTGTGAAATGTCAGCAAAGCTAGAACAGCTGAGCATGCTGTGAAATGTCAACAAAGCTAGAACAGCTGAGCATGCGGCAAAATGTCAACTAAGCTAGAACAGCTGACTCATGCTGTGAAGTGTCAACAAAGCTGGAACAGCTGAGCATATTGTGAAATGTCAACAAAGCTAGAACACCTGAACATGCTGTGAAATGTCAACAAATCTAGAACAGCTGAGCATGATGTGAAATGTCAACAAAGCTAGAACAGCTGAGCATGCTGTGTAATGTCAACAATGCTAGGACAGCTGAGCATGCTGTGAAATGTCAACAAAACTAGAACAGCTGAGCATGCTGTGAAATGTCAACAAAGCTAGAACAGCTGAGTATGATGTGGAATGTCAACAATGCTAGAACAGCTGAACTTGCTGTGAAATGTCAGCAAAACTAGAACAGCTGAGCATGCTGTGAAGTGTCAACAAAGCTGGAACAGCTGAGCATGTTGTGAAATGTCAACAGCTGATACAGAGGCTTATTTTATTTGTTTGATTCAAAATACTGCACATGATAGAATCAACTGTAATGAATTTCAAGATCTTATGTAAAATCACATGCATGGATGGGTAAATTAATGTTTGCATGACCTTTGGAAACTACATATATATGTGTGTGTATGTGCGTGTGTGTGTGGGTGCGTGCATGCGATGCATGCATGTGATAGAGCATTAACACTGGTTAGACAGATCATGTTTCTGACTGTCAATGATTAAAAACATATACTCTAATATTTCTGAATGTTACCTTTCCTCGTCTCGTCAGGTCAAGCGGCACTTAAAGCTGCAAATGTTGTGTTTCAGGGTGAAGCTTTCCCAGAAATACAGAGGAATTCTGCAGAGGTTTGTAATAAAAAACATCAGCAACGACAATAACAATAACAACAAACAATAATAGTGATGTAGATAACTGTTGCTTTTTAAAAGTTAGTATTGTTCAATCATCCCCGTATCACCGGCGGTTTCTACGTAAGTCAACGACTGCTGGATACCGCAGGCACTATTTGTATTTCAAATCCCTATCCAACATATCCACTGACTCAACTGAGGATGATACAACTAGATTTTTGGTTTGCATCAAATAAACTTTCGCTTATATACTACACAAGTTGAAATGTTCAATGCGTATGAAATGTTGTGTTGATAGATTAATGACAGTTATCCGTGCATTTGAGATTTCAAACATGGAAGCAGGCTACATTTGCCAAATTGAGTGATTTCATAGGTAATGTTTACAAAATACTTGTAATGTGAAAAATACAGAACTATGCCTATTACTTTGTGTGTGTTACTTGTAAACCTTGAAATCAATTCGAAGCATGTTGTTTGATCATTCCACTAAAGGTGAGACATTGTGTTACGGACACAGGTGATTATAGACGAAGAGGAGCATCGGAACTTGCAGGTTATAGCAGAGGGTAACAAGGCCCTTGCGAAGGCCCTCAACAAATACGGGCCTGTTTCCTGTCTCACTGGTACATATGTTGGAGTGTGTGGAGTCTTAAATTTAAGGCTTGAAAACGCTTACATTTGATCTTGTTTTGAAAGTGGCTTTTGAAAATCATAAAATAAAAAATATGCATGCAATGTAATCATGATATTTCAGGCGAAACATTCAAATTAAACAGAATGGTCAGATTGTCAGTTGATATTATGTGGTGCCACCTGGCGGACAATGAAAGTATTAGTATATACGTAGTGCCACCCAGTGGACAATGGCAACACCATTGTGCATGTGTGGCGTCACATGGTGACAGGTGTAGTAACAAGGTGATGGTCATTCTGTTCCAGGGGACCAGTTCCTAGACTTGGAGAAGGGACGGTTGGGGTCCATGTGCCAGTCCACATCCTCCAGAACATGGCTGAGGACCGAGGTCTTGGTCTCAACACGCAGGAATACGAGGGGATAGTCGTCAGTCTAAAGGTACTCAACCACTATGTGTTACCATCAAGATACTGTGTGTTTACTCGTTGCTTCCTTTATGAAGTGGTGAGACTAGTTCATGTACTGCTGCACCGACCCATCTGTTATCCCTTTCCTTACTCCCTTTATAAAGGAGTGAGACTAGTTCATGTACGGCTGCACCATCCCAGCTGTTATCCCTTTACTTGCTCCCTTTATAAAGGGGTGAGACTGGTTCATGTACGGCTGCACCACCCTAGCTGTTATCCCTTTCCTTGCTACCTTTCTACAGGGGTGATACTAGTTCATGTACTGCTGCACCGCCCCATCTGTTATCCCTTTCCTTGCTCCCTTTATAAAGGGGTGAGGCTAGTTCTAGTTCATGTACTGCTGCACCATCCCAGCTGTTATCCCTTTCCTTGCTCCCTTTGTAAAGGGGTGAGACTAGTTTATGTACGGCTGCACCACCCCATCTGTTATCCCTTTCCTTGCTCCCTTTATAAAGGGGTGAGGGTAGTTCATGTACTGCTGCACCATCCCATCTGTTATCCCTTTCCTTGCTCCCTTTGTAAAGGGGTGAGACTAGTTTATGTACGGCTGCATCACCCCATCTGTTATCCCTTTCCTTGCTCCCTTTTTAAAGGGGTGAGGGTAGTTCATGTACTGCTGCACCACCCCAGCTGTTATCCCTTTCCTTGCTGCCTTTATAAAGGGGTGATACTAGTTCATGTACTGCTGCACAACCCCAGCTGTTATCTCTTTCCTTGCTCCCTTTATAAAGGGGTGAGGCTAGTTCTAGTTCATGTACTGCTGCACCATCCCAGCTGTTATCCCTTTCCTTGCTCCCTTTGTAAAGGGGTGAGAGTAGTTCATGTACGGCTGCACCACCCGATCTGTTATCCCTTTCCTTGCTCCCTTTGTAAAGGGGTGAGGCTAGTTCATGTACGGCTGCACCACCCCATCTGTTATCCCTTTCCTTGCTCCCTTTGTAAAGGGGTGAGACTAGTTTATGTACGGCTGCATCACCCCATCTGTTATCCCTTTCCTTGCTCCCTTTATAAATGGGTTAGGCTAGTTCTAGTTCATGTACTGCTGCACCATCCCAGCGGTTATCCCTTTGCTTGCTCCCTTTCTAAAGGGGTGAGACTAGTTTATGTATGGCTGCATCACCCCAGCTGTTATCCCTTTCCTTACTCCCTTTATAAAGGGGTGAGACTAGTTCATGTACTGCTGCACCACCCCAGCTGTTATCCCTTTCCTTACTCCCTTTATAAAGGGGTGAGACTAGTTCATGTACTGCTGCACCACCCCAGCTGTTATCCCTTTCGTTACTCCCTTTATAAAGGGGTGAGACTAGTTCATGTACTGCTGCACCACCCCAGCTGTTATCCCTTTCCTTACTCCCTTTATAAAGGGGTGAGACTAGTTCATGTACTGCTGCACCACCCCAGCTGTTATCCCTTTCCTTACTCCCTTTATAAAGGGGTGAGACTAGTTCATGTATGGCTGCACCATCCTAGCTGTTATCCCTTTCCTTACTCCCTTTATAAAGGGGTGAGACTAGTTCATGTACTGCTGCACCACCCCAGCTGTTATCCCTTTCCTTACTCCCTTTATGAAGGGGTGATACTAGTTCATGTACGGCTGCACCACCCCAGCTGTTACCACTTTACTTGCTCCCTTTATAAAGGGGTGAGACTAGTTCCTGTACGGCTGTTGTCCTATGACTAATGTTGATGTGTGTATATTGTCCTGGGGCTGTTGTTGGTTGTTGTTTAATAGTGTCCTGGGGCTGTTGTTGGTTATTGTTCAATACTGTCCTGGGGTTTTAGGTGAAAGCCTACATTACCAACAATTTTGAGTTTTCTTTTTGAGATTTCTACAAGTCATAAATAATGGCTGGTTTTGTACATGAAACAGAGGAGAAATATGTGTGTTAATGTGTTTATACATGTAGCATGTGCTTATGTCTATGAGCAGTAAATATTTATTAAGCAGAATTCTTGGTAGTGACATTGCCTGTCACTGTTGCAGGTTACGTCTTCACGGGATGTTGCCTGGGACAATATGGTGCTAAGTCAGCATGACATGGCATATTCGAAGGATTGTGGGATAGCTTGCACCAAGGACGACTACAAATATGAGTACACAATTGAGGATGGCGCCTACAGTAAGACTGGCCAGGGGTGGGAAGAAAGTGTAGGAACAGGGGAGGGAAAAAAACGGATATTAACAGGGTTTGGAATAGGGTCAATAAGAATGGTGGAAGCAGCGTGAAGAATTATATATTTTATATATTATATATTTATGAACCATTTTAACATTTAAAATGTTATAAAGGATCGAATGACCCAACATTTTATATTTTGTAATATAGATGCCATAATATTATTAGGGAAAATGTTTGTAAAACATATGAAAAGGATTGTGAAAATAAGATTTATAGCAAATATGAATTAATAGAGTGGATCCAATGACACCGACATAATTTGGTCTTAGCAGGAGTCTCCTGTTGACATTGATTTAATTTTATACAACTGAATATATTGTTTACAGTTTGTTGATTGTTTTTGTTTTATAAATTAGAATACTCTATGTTGTTGACATAGTTTCTATACAAATTATTTAGTTGTCAGACATTTCCTGATTTAACATAAGTTTTGTATATCAATCAGTGTTGCTATACACATCATAATGTGGATGCCATTGAGTAAGTATTTCTTAGAGATAGTGAAGTCATATAACAAAATGGTGCATAGCTTCTGTTAATTATTCATGATTATAGTAATACACCGTTTGTACCGCTATGTGTTCATAGGTCAGAGTATATCACTTTTAATAAATAATAACTTTGTTTATGTATCACATTGACCTCTCACTGTATGGACTCCTGATGCAAGGAACAACCAAAGAAATATTGAAGTCCCTGTTCTACCCTGGATTGCTTAATATATCCACATATATAAGGAACACTCACAAAAATTAAAATTTGGCATAGGTAAATTTCACTATAGGTTCAACATGTGTGCCAACATTCATTAAAGTAGGAGGGGGTCAATAATTTGTTTGGTTGATTTCATATGGAATGACACATAGAGAACAATTTGACCAACTCCCATCATGTTCTTTATAGCAGGAGTACACTGTAGTTGGTTTGATCTTTACTCTTATGTATTTAGTTGACATTTAAACCTTGATTGTTTATTACTGTGATCATCCAAATCTTTTGAATCTGATTGCAGAATTTCCCACACTAGATGGCACGGTGGTGGCCCTGAAGCATGATGGGAAGTTTGTGGACAGCATTAGCGAGGGTGATCGCTGCGGAGTTCTAGTGGACAAAACTAGTTTTTATGCTGAGAATGGAGGCCAGAAATCTGACAGTGGTCATATTACAACCTCCGAGGTAAGAATTAACACAGGGGCCGGGGGTCAACAAAGGTCAAGGCCACTTTGTGAATTCAGTGACATGCATTATTCTAGAAATAATAAATGTTATTAGTCGGGGTGTAACAAAACATCAAACTATCGATACTTCACAATAGTCGAAGTGACAATGCAATACTATCGATAGTAAATTGAACTATCGATAGTTGTCGTTGATAGTACACTGAACTATCGATGGTAACAATAGTTGGTAAACAATTTAGCAGGGCTACTTGTATCAGTGTAATAATATAAATAGACATCTGTTTTCAACTAAATTGGATAAGTATGTTTATTTATCTATCTAACGTCAACAATCATCGATTAGAGCAGCTTCATTAACTGATTCAGCATTTTTAATCCACCATTTCCAAGGTAGGTGGCGCCATCCATCAATTACGGTTTGGTACTGATTTCCTTGCTATTCCGTGATACTATCACAATACTATTGCGATAGTTATGAAACTATCGCAATAGTATTGCAATAGTTGTACAGCTATCTTGATCCTATTACAATAGTTGTGCATCTATCGTGATCCTATTACAATAGTTGTACAGGTAAAGTGATTCTATTGCAATAGTTGTACAGGTACCATGATCATATTGCAATAGTTGTACAGGCACCATGATCCTATTACAATAGTTGTACAGTTACCATTATCCTATTACAATAGTTGCACAGGTGCCATGATCCTATTACAATAGTTTGTACAGGTACCGTGATCCTATTACAATAGTTGTACAGGTACCATGATCCTATTGCAATAGTTGTACAGCTGTCATGATCCTATTGCAATAGTTGTACAGCTGTCATGATCCTATTGCAATAGTTGTACAGCTGTCATGATCCTACTGCAGTGGTAAAACTATCTATGATAGTTGCCCCCAGTAATTAATAGATAGAACAATTTGTTTTTTAATCAAATATGCTTTATGTTTCCTGTGGTGTCGAATGCATAGTGAGTGGCTAGTCTAGTTTCAAGTGTGGCCGCAGCTCGTTTGATGTAGGAATAAAGGAAAGGCAGATACATAAGTAAAGGTTTTATGTAGGAATAAGAGAAAGGCGTATATATAAGTAAAGGTTGGTAAAGGGCATATTTTATTGCCAGGTTGTATACATCACAAGTACACAAGTAAACATAATCATAAGTGTTCGTTTGTGAAAGTTTCGAAAGATGTTTCACTCTTGTACTTTGGAAAGATAATACCTTAAAGAAAACATAACTAAACTTACTTGAAAGCAAAGTCAAGATGAATCTTAGTAGCTGATTATGAAACCAAATGAGTCGAGATATGACAGCACGACATTAGTTGAAATAGTAAGAGAGATCTTACATTGTGGGCATCCTTAGGTTATTGTAGTATTTATTGACCTTGTCTCTCAATTGACGTAATATTGTTTTTGTTGATAGAGTACAATTTCACAACAAGACTTGGTGGCCCTCTCCGAGCATGCAGGCTAGGTGATAAAGGAAAGACTGGCCGTGTGCATGACTACACACAGTGAATGACGTGGTGAGTTCTTCTGGTGGCCAGTATTGACAACTGTCACTACTGTGTAGTTGAAGTATTCTAGTCTGAGTCACGTCTGTTATGTAGCCACATGGCACATGGCTGTTACCTTTACTCTTCAATACTAGAGCTAATGGTAATAATATCTTTGTTTTCACAGGTAAATCTGAGTTCAATGATTTCTTAGATATTTATTAAACGACCTTGACGTAATGACGAGGGCTTCCCACAATACCTGAGGCCTTCCAAAGGACTTCCCACTCTTCCCGAAGACTTCACACACTTCCCAAGGCGGTTTCCCTCACTTTCCAAGGGCTTCCCACACTTCCAAAGGGGGTTTTCAACACATCCCGAGGCTTCCCACACTTCTTGGGGACTTCCCAGACTTTCCTAAGGTTTCCCATACTTCCTCAGGGCTTGTGGGAATCATATGGATGTATACTAGTGTTGGGAATTGGTAATTAACATTGATCATTGGATTATCTAACCAATTAATGATTGATCATAAAAGTTAATCAATATGTTTGATAAATATCACTGGTTAATAATATGGAGGCTTTCATTGGTCAGTAACTGGAAAAAGGGGCAGAATAGCCAATCAGAAGCTTTCTGTCATGTTCGTTGATTAATTGGAACAACACTAATGTAACCATCTCTCCCCCATAGGTTTATCCGACCTCCGTCCGTGTAATTTCTCTCAGTGTCCCTGTCAAAGAACTGCTGGCGGATCCAAAAAGTGAACTCGGCTTACAGTACTCGGTTGAACTTTGTGGAGGAACGTAAGTAGATATATCAAATATTCCCAGTATCTGAGCCTTTCTTTATTTTTTCCCTCCATTTTCCCATTGACATTTTTATTCAGGATTTATTTTATGCGTACATATTTCTCTCCTTCAACCTGCTCTTCCCAAAACACCTATTTTATTTTTATCCATTTCTTGTTAATTACCAGGTATTGTGGGTTTCATATTTTCTATTCAAGTGTCACTCATCTACTTAACTTGCTCCAAGCCCAGACATACCAATGCCTCTTCATCACTATCTGCCGTTTTTTCCGTCACCAGGTCATCAATGGAGTGGTTCAGTTGCTATATCAGAATGCAGGATGAGATTTATTGAAACACTTTTATGAATGAACATATAAAAAGTGTTAAAAATTACAATATCGGAGGCTACAAAAGTCACCGGCCACATGGGCTGGTGACCTGACAAACAGAACTGGCCCAAGTGCAATAGTACCGGCCATTGGCCACAGGGCCGGTGTTAGCTTGCAACCCTGATTGCAATAGTACAGGCCATTGGCCACTGGGCCATTATTAGTTTACAGCCCTGATTGCGATAGTACTGGTCATTGGCCACTGGGCCGGTATTAGCTTACAGCCCTGATTGCGATAGTACCAGCCATTGGCCACTGGGCCGGTATTAGCTTGCAGCCATGATTGCGAGAGCACGGGCCATTGGCCACTGGGCCGGTATTAGCTTGCAGCCCTGATTGCAATAGTATCACAGAATAGCAAATAGCCAGGAAAACCATCCCAACCTGTAATTGATGGGTGGCGCTATTGTGTAGTGTAGGGGGTAGTTGATTAAAATTGCTGAATCCGTGAACAAAGCTGCTCTATTTGATGATTGTTGATGTTAGGTTGACAAATAAATAAAACTAATAATCGATAATTTGATGTATTGTTTCACCCTAATATTAACAGCATCTATGTATAAAATACAAGAGACTAACAACGTAATAACTTATCCACTTGTATACAATGGGTTTGTATAATCTCATTCTTCAGACATGTTGACAACACTGGCCACCTGGGGGCGCTAGTGATAACCAACTTCCTGGGTATGATGCAGGGTACAAAAAGGGTAATCGCTGTGATGGGGCGCCAGCAAGGCAGGTGGGTATGCATCCTGATTGGCTGATCGTTTCATTAGGCATTTGTTAGATTATGGTTGTAATATTAATTAATTAAATGTGTAAGTGTAATTGTATATTGGTATTTTATATCCTATTTACACGGTCAAATATATATTAATTATGTTCTTAAATATATTCTTGCTACTTCCATATTTATACATCATCCGTAAGCAATGTGTCCGATTCCACGAGAAGGAATACTTTCTTACTCCTAATTTACACTGTACTTTTACCAACATTACTTCATGCGCTCTACTACATCTACCTTCAATCTGAAGATAACATTCCTATCAATATCTTGTCTGTTTAGTATTAAACAAAAACCGTCTTATTCTCCTTATCTGGTGCTGTTTGTCAACAAGATGTTCCTTAGTGCGCTGCTCTAACAATAAAGTGATTTGTCACCTTGACCTATTGACCCACAATGACCTCCATGACCTTGTAGGCAATAGCCAATGGGAAGAGTTTGGGGTCAAAACTTGACCGTCTCCATCAGTGGGAAAGTACTGGCCAGAAGAAGACACTATGGGTGGAAGAAGCTCAAGCCATTGAAAAGGTAGTTGTGTGCTGCTGAAGAGCAGACCTGCTAGTTTAAACTGGTTTACACTGGTTTGAACTGGTTTGCACTGGTTTGAAATGACATAGATCAGTTGTTGTTCTCAGTACAGGTCAATGCATCTCTAGGATCTAGAAAATTACAATTTTATTGTGAAATATTTGATGCAGAATTTGATAGTATTAGACAAGGCTGTTGGCCGTCTTATAAATTTGGGTCTGTCATTTGATTTTGTGTTTATTTTTCATTAAATTAATGGGTGCTTCCCATGCTAGCGACATTATATGTCTTAATGGTAATCCTTACAATGTATTTAGTAAATTATTTGAATTCAAATCGATCAATAAACTAAATCTGAGTCGGAGTCATATTTTGACAGTTGTATCGCCGTTCTAAAATAAATATGACGGTTGCATTTTGAAAAAAGATGACTCTTTGGCGGGTCAATAGTGAAGTCTGATTATGCTACAGAGTTTGTCAGTACAAGACATTTTGCTGTCAAAGATTGACCTTGATGACATAGAGAGGGTGCTACAATCACTCCAGATCAATGTCCTCAGCGCAGAGAAGAACAAATCAATTAAAGATGACCTTCGACAGGTTAGATTCCCCTTAAGGGGAGATATTCCACTTGAGGGAGTTTCTGTTTAAATTGAATCATTGTGAGTCATTGCAGTAATCAGTTCACCCATTATGTTGAATACGCCTTGCTGAATAAAGCATATATTCACCTTTTTATGCCATACCCCCGTTTCCATGGCAACAACAATAGCCACCATTTTAGTCAAATACAGACACATTTTTAGTCTTGGCAATTCTCTGTTGAATAAAAAATCTTTATTTTTTAAATACTTTATTCTCTGTATTTCAGCATACAGCCTAGCCTGTACATCAGTACAGTTTTAGCTCTAAGACTCGAAATATTTAAATTTATTTATACGAACTATCTATACTCGTAAACATCCGTAACTTAAATGTTCCCTCCAAGATGACAAGGCACAGGTAGTTACAATGCAGTATTCTTGGAATTAATCACAAATAACACAGCCTCAGAGTTCCAGTTTGAGAAAGCCAGAGACGTAAGTTTGTCCAGATTGGCAGCATTAGCTAAACATTAATTGAAGTGAAAATGGAAATGCTGAAAAATCACGATGACATTTCATAACTTTGTCATTAATTGGTGAGAAGATGGAAGTCATATCCATGATTCGCATTGACCTGCACAGTGTTTACCATTTTGGATATCCACTATTTAGAGCCTTACCAGATCTAACGACTAAAATCAATTCTTTCGATGATTTGAAAAAATACACATTTAAAAGATTAAATCAACCCTGGATGTTCACACACTACATATTTGGACATAATTGAACTAGATTTGTGATAGGCTAATTCAGTTGAGGGTGGAGTTGTAAGGGTTTTTGTGAATTGTAAAAATTCTAAATATCCCCCCCAAATAGATATGATTGAGTGAGTCAATGATATTCTTGGATTATCACCCAAAACATTTCTTCTCTAGCATTTTTTTTAAACGGTCCCTTTCCAATTTCGTTTTCAACGAGGACGGTGAGTGGGGGCAATCCTATTAACAAACATTTAATTAGTGGAACTTTATAATATTAAAAAAAATTTACAAATCCCAAGTCCATATATAGAACATGATTATCATTGGCGCAAGAGGATGAAACGTGACATTTCCTCATATTTTGTTTGTAAATACAATGGAGGAAAACTGGGGGATTAAACGCAGTCGTCCAGGTCAGCAAAATGATTTGAATATTGGTCCTTTAAAAATACAAAGTTTGATCAATGGTAAAATCATATTAAACAGTATATTCTCACATATTGACTGCTTAAGTATGTCTCAGTGAAGCACATTTAAACAGATATAATATTACCATTATCTGTTTATGAATATAGACCTTGCCGTTCAACATGAAATTCCTCCAAAACTTTCAAATTAAATAAATAACGGTCAAATTATTAAACAAAATGGTGGTTCACCAAGACACACGTGAGGGGGTCAAGATGTTAAAATTGATCTAATTTATACTTTATAACATGATTTTACAATAATACTTTATAACGATTAGACTTTGTAACTTTGACTTGCCATTTGTCAGATCTTTTAGACACACAATATTACATATTTGTGTAAATTTTGCTGATCTCTTTTGTTTGACTTTTCTAAATAAATTTGTAACACTTTGATCAAACTGCTATTTATATCATTCTGCAAGTTGTTTGTATAATTGTAGAATAACTTGCTTACATAATCCTCGTGCCCAGGTGTGACACATAACGCTCGCACAAGTTCTCGTCAGTTCCCTCTGTCTTGGGATCTTCTTGCCGCTGTGTCCCATGTCAGCCAAGCAGCCTTCGGTTCTTCCGTCATTCGTCTCAGTGTTGTTTTTTATCTTCCACTTTTCCTCTCCCCTGCTGGGGTGCAAGTCAAGACTGTTTTCGCAGGCATATGATTGGTCACTCTGGAGACATGGCCGAGTCATTTCCACCTTCTCCTTTTCAGGATGATACAAATGTTCTCATGTTTTGTTGTTTGTGGAAGTCTGGTGTTGGAGATGACCTCAGGTCAATACACTTGACAATGGTGTAGTTTCAATTTGGCTGCCCTGGCATTCAAATCTTCTCTCTTTGCACAGATGGTCGCTGTGTTGGCCACAACAAAACCTGATATGGCATTGGTGCTGTTGGTGCCACCTAATGACAACGAGAAGCGGAAGATCGTCCAGGGTATCATATATATTCCACAGGTAAGTTGAGACCATGTTCATGAACCTGGTAGCATGGAGGGAAGTGGGTCATTCTGTGCCCATTGAACTGTCTTTTCAGATAAACAGAAATATATTTTGTTGATTTACAAAATGTCCAGTTTCAACACGAAGTAAAAACAACTGAATCCGATGATGTGCCTCGTACATATGAATCACATTTAATATTACAATAACTTCAAGTTATATAATATAAACTATTTATATTGTAACATCTCGACTGTTCAGATATCTTAACCCATTAGACCCCACACACTGATTTAAGCGTGCTGCTTTTCCCCGGGCAACTGAGGCAGATTTTGAAAATTATGGGTGCTTGTAGTTTTTAAACTGTAGCTTCAAAAGTATTGATATCTTATAATTGCAAGTTATGTTTATTTTGAAGCAAATTGAATTATTTATGCAATGGTGTAACTGTGGTATATATAATATATATATTATATGTTGTCATTCTGATGTGTGGAACATCGGAAATAATTTTGTTTAACAAATATTTAGAGTGAAGTTTGACATGATAGTCATATTTTATTACAATAACATCACCAACTGCTGGCTCCACACAAGGAAATGTTCTTCCTATGCATGATACTGCACAAAGATTCCAATTTTGCACAAACGCACATTGCATGTCAGACATCCAAAGCATGTCTCAATTGCACGTCCAGATGGCCGTTTCACGACACAACTGACAAGCTCATTTTGATGACAATGAGTTGTTGGAGTTCTCATCAGGGATGTCATCACTACTATTACATGCCGCCTGAAACAAACAAACAGCTACAGTAATGAAAACAGAATAAGAATTTGTATGCATTTGTCACATGTCATATCCAACACAACAATGTCAAATTATAATTTTTACAAGCAACCAATAATGACATGACTTTTTTTAAAGTTTACTAATATCTGAAATATAGATAAATATAATTAATTAGAAAGACCACTGACACCGTCAATGTAATAAAATTGTCAACAATGTCCAAAGGCAAAGCAACAACACCACGCATCCAGGCACCGCCCACGCCAGGGCTTGAATGTTTACATGCTCGTCGGGCCAGATTTTTCTGTTTTATTTACTCATTTGCTTTATAATTCATTATATAACAACATGCACAACTAACCACGTAATCTAAGCCGAGTAAATGGCACAAAACACACAATGTCAGTGTTGAAACAGTCGACAAGCTGAATAAGACGGTGACCAGGCTACTCTTGGACGAAGAAAACCAACCGACGCCATCTTCAATTTATCGCTCACTTGGTCAAAGATCGAGCCACATATAAATCTTACCTCCACATCCATCTCAGAAGCACTTTCATCCGAAGATTCATCCCTACAATCGCGCAAACTTCATCTGCAGTGAACGCATCTGTTCTACGAGAAACGGTAATTTTTAAAGCCCACCAGTGCTCAACTTCAAACGCGATTATCTTCGAAATTTTCAATACGACCATTATGTTAATTTTACCCACAATTCATAGCTAAGATGTGTAGAATTCCGCTAGTTTTAGTTTCATATCAATCCACCAGACGACACCACCTCCACAGCGTTTTCCCCCAGTGGGCGCCGTGGGGAAAACAAGGTCGGACGCTTTCGGACGCGTGGGGTCTAATGGGTTTTAATGAGCAAAAACATTTTCCATTGTTTACATCTTTTTTATAGTTTGACCATTATCTGTTAATAAATATTGACGTTGCATTTCAGCACGCAATGTAAACATGATATTTGGGGTGAAGTATTAATGTTGAACAGACAATGGACAAATTAGGTTAAAGTTCCCTCTTCAATTCGACTTTTTTGCTAGTCTCATTTAAAATTAATTTGTGAAAAACAAAAACCTACCTAGTATCCACTACAACATGCTAGCTGTGGAATCATCAGACAAACTATTAAATTATTTAACGTTTAGTCAAACATTAAGTAAAGTGAAAATTTAAACGCTGAAAACTCACACATTTCACCCTTGGAGAAAGTTCGTAACTATGTCATGTGATCGGCGAGAGGATGGAAGTCACGCCCATGATCGGCATTGACCAACACAGTGTTTACCATTTTGGATATCAATTATTTTGAGTCTTACCAGATCTAACACCTAAAGTCAATTATTTAGAATTTATAATAATTATTTTATTAAATCGATTGCAGAGGTTACTGAATCTATTCACACGCTACATATTTGGACACCAACAAACCTGATTTATGATCAGCTAAATCAGTTGAGTATGGAGTTTTGACAAATTGCACTTTGTTAACATACATTTGTGCTGTAATTTGCACCACTTTGATTAATTAGCAATAGTTAGCAATATATCGATAATTCGTCTGTACAACGAAAACTGCCTAATCTTAAAGTTTCTGTACAGATTTTATGCAACCAATGGAATGTATGAATGAAGAATTACTGAATCTGATGTTTATTATTGGTATGTAACTTAACAAGTTCTTTCATTGAATTGCAGAACTTCAGTCGTCAAATCACCACCACGGAGGTCGGAGCACATGTGCAGCGCCGTCGCTAATGGCAACCACAGGCCACCAAAAGGAAAATATGCCAATAACTCAAACATCGAGATTGTCACCTTTAGTGGCGAAGATTCGTTACAGTTTATGTGTGCAGTGCATGCTGGGAAGTCTGTTCTGGGATTAAACTCATAGCATGGCACCATCTTGTTTTGTGATAACATGTTTTTAGCCAAGAATCTTGGGGGGGTGGCTGTATTTTGGGGGAAAGTGGACCTGGACGTTGGACCTAACTTTGATTTAGGGAACAACATGGACCAGAAGACCTGATATGTTTATAGAACTGCTCTGTTGCGCTTAGAGTTGAGGCAGTTGGAGCACTAGACTGCAACATACTCATGCAGTTGGAACACACGCATGCACGCACACACACAATTTTATTTTATCATCGGATAAACTATTAAATTATGTTCGACTTGGCCCAGAGCATTTGGGATGTGAGCATCTTCCTTGGACCTGGGATATGAACATTCTCCGCGGGTCTGGGATATGGGCATCTGCAGCGGACCTGGAATATGAGCATAATATTGCCGGCCGATCCGCATGTGCAATCACCCCGATGGGGGCGGGTGGGGGGCACATAATTTTGCCGGCCGATCCGCATGTGCAACCATCTGGGGGCGGGGGTCACAATTTCAAAAAGTCTGCAGTGGAAGTTGCCACCGTGGAATTATTTTGTTTTCTATGTCACAATAAAGATAAGAATTATGCCTACACATCTGTCGCTGGATGGAGACAGTACTTTGGGTCGCATCCATTGAGTATTCAATGTACGGAGGTGGAGCAGGACATTTCACTAAGCTCTTCCTCAGCCAGTCTAACAGGCGGTCCTGCCATCGACATTGAAACATACTGGACTAACTACGAGATCATGTCATTTTTTAATAAACACAAAATCAAAAGTGTCCAGTTATTCCCATTGAAAGTATTTCCTCGCTATCATATTTATGTCAGTTACCTTTGGTCATTCTGCCGGTGGCCCTGAGTATACGCTTAAATAAACAGAGCTGGCATGCTTGCAAACTTGCCAAATCTCCTGATTTGAGGAGAGATTTCCTAGATTTAGAGCAAAATTATTAAAAATACCTGATCACCGGGGATATCGTTTTTCGCTCTACCGACACCAATGCCATATTGCAATTAAATCGAATTGTCCCACGAGGGAGATATTTATTTTGCTCTGAGCTTATTTTCTATATATTCCGGGAGTTTGAAAATGTTCACATGTTTTATGTAACAAATATACATGCATCTTCACTGCAGGTAGTTGAGTTTCCAAGAGGCGGCAGTGTCCTTCCCACTACGTTTCGCCTACAGACCTGTATCTAGACACGTCAAGTAGCTGTATGATATTGTGCGCAGTAAATTTACGCGTTGCGGTGCTGACCTAAATGGCTTAGTACCCCTAGCCCCGGTGCCAGTAGACCCCCCCCTGGGGCTACTGGCACCGGAGCTAGTGGCACTACTTATCCTTTGGCCATCACTGCCTGGCTGTTCCATTCATTGTTTTGACCCACCTTAATTTTAGGTGCATAATTTCAAATTAGAAAATAGTCATATCTGGTGCACATTCAAGAAAAGTCGGACTTTTTTGATCGTAGGGAAACCGTAAAAACCCTCTTATTTTTCATATGGTTACGCTGGTTCAAATGAAAATGTTAAAGTGTCATTAATTTACAATGAGGAGCAATGTTTGCATGAGGTTGAGAGTAATATACATTAAATAGTAATATAAAATAAAAACATTACCGTGTGTTCATAGAATTGATCATAACATAATATATTGAGATAAAACATTACACTGTGATTAAATCTGATAATCAGTTGTATTTTTGTATAGGTAAAACCATATGCATACATGACTTGCCAATCAAATTAACCGAGATTGTCCATCATGATCATGTGTCCAATGGTGCTGAGATATTGTCCATCATGATCATGTGTCCAATGGTACTGAGATATTGTCCATCATGATCATGTGTCCAATGGTACTGAGATATTGTCCATCATGATCATGAGTCCAATGGTACTGAGATTATTGTCCATCATGATCATGAGTCCAATGGTACTGAGATGTTGTCCATCATGATCATGTGTCCAGTGGTACTGAGATATTGTCCATCATGATCATGAGTCCAATGGTGCTGAGATATTGTCCATCATGATCATGTGTCCAGTGGTACTGAGATATTGTCCATCATGATCATGAGTCCAATGGTGCTGAGATATTGTCCATCATGATCATGTGTCCAGTGGTACTGAGATATTGTCCATCATGATCATGTGTCCAGTGGTACTGAGATACGACTGAATTCCCAGCGGAGCATAGGTCATCAACGACTCATTCCACAGTACACGGTTTTGGGCTTCCAGCTCTTTCCATTTGTATTCTGCTCTTGACATATCTGCATCTACTTCTCTGCACCAGGTGTTTCTTGGCCTTCACATTTGCTCTGAAGGTTCCACGTGAGCGCCTATCTTGTGATGTGTTAAGTTGGCTTCCTGAGAGTATGGCCTATCCAGCTCCACTTATTCCTTCTAATTTGATGTTCGATTTGTTCCCGATTTGCTCTTTCCCATAATGCTTCATTGGTAATTGTTTCTGATCACCTTACCCTTAAAAATCTACATCTATGACCTGTCCAATATTACCGCAGTGAAGTACGGATGTGCGGCCAAACGTCCAACAAAAACTGAAAATAACAACCGGGACCAACCTCCGTGCATGTGTAAAAGTTGATAATAATTATTAAATGGTGGCGCCACTGTAGGGAGTGTGAACCAGAACTCGGTCAACGCGCGCGGGGTATTCGGAAATGTCTTCATGTATGCAATATTCTGTCTGGGGTTTGTACTTGGATGCCATTATTTGAACATATAGTTTAGAATATAATGTGCGAGTTTTTGTAGGGTAACATATTGAGCATACCGATAAAGATATAAATTGAAGGTACGACAGAAGCATTGATGTAAAGGTACAACTTTATTAAAGGATAATCAGGCAGAACTTTATTGATGAAGCGAACAGAATCATCGGGTAACGTTCTCGTGATGCATTGTTCAAGTACGCCAACGTAATCATCACTATGGCAACATAATAATTGTAACTTGATTTTATAATCAAACGTTAATCATCGACAGCGTCAGAGAGAATATTCCCTCGCGTCGACGCCAAAGTTCCCAGCGACATTCAATATTCAAAGTTACTCTTTCTCGGCGAAGGTAGAATGTTCAACGGCTCAACGCCAAGTTTCGCGGCGTCATCTTCGCCTCGATCGGCATCGATCGGATAATGTTCGGAGTCCGAGCGCGTTCATTCACGTCCACGTCAGATGTTTCCGAAGAACGAGCGTCTCGATCGGCGTCGGACGTTTTGTGACGTTCGCCAGTTCGTCCGAGACCGTTCGTCTGCGGCCACGATAGATGATCTCCTCTATCGGCGTCGATCGCACAACGTTCACTGTCCGAGCGCGTTCATTGGCGACCACGGCACGACACTGCACAATTCAAAAATCGATCGTCTTCGATGATGGATGATTCGAGTGGCGTTCCCCGTCTCGGAGTTAACGTTGCTGGTGACTTCTATCGACCAATAGATCTCGACCGTCTCTCTCAAGCTTGGAATCCTCCCAAACACGAACTAGGCACTGAACAAATTTAATATTACCAAACGTAAATTAATAGATAATAATAAATAAATAAATCATATACGCTCGGTAATACCGTACACGTGTGCATCTCCCCGGAGGTTCCCCGGTCCCCCGGGGCAACTCTTCGTCATAAAACTAAAAAATATAAATCAATAAAACTAAAAGCGAAACTTGTTACCAACACGTCGTGTCGTCTGCAGCCGCAACAGCGATCGGCCAAACCGGAAGCAAGCGTGAAGCACCTTAAATGAAAGATTAACGACGATTAGCCGATTACCGTTTAACTAAGTTTACATGTTATCCACATACGACTTGGTAACACTAATATCATCAAATTGGACACACACAGTATTGTATATATGCTTACAAACTTGTAACACAGATATACACTTCAGAGGGCTGTGTTAGGCTTACCTCGGAGTAGAGGGCATCCGTCTCGACCACCCCGACGGACAGTCTTGACTGCAGGACACCCCAACCGTGCAGTGCCTGCACGCGTTACTTCCAGTACCGTGTGATCATCTGTTACGCCTGAAGACGACATGTTAATGTTTACGCTCAGTGCCTAGTCGCAATCGAGGTGTTCCACAGACCCCAGAAACTCTGGAATCTGTTTGTGTTGTGAACCCGTAGACAGACACAGCATCTGTTTGTCTTCGCTTGACTTGTTGGTGATGTAGCGTTCTACATCATCGCATGGGTTGTGTATTCCAAGCAACGAGTTGGAATTACCTCCAAAATTGTTCACCCTTCGGTGTGACGTAACCCAACAACTTGTCAACAATAAAAACAATAACAGGATTTATTATCCAACATTATACAACGGTGCGTGAGATAAGTATACATTGTGGTATATTAGTTTAAGTATTATAGTAATACAACTTACATAGCCTAGGCTAAGACTTAGCGCCGAAATCCTCAGTGCTCCGAGCTCAGACGTGCAACAAACCAGAATCGCTAAGTACTTTATTGGGTAGAAGCTTGAGGTCGAACACAGCTTTCGCTATGATCGCACTCAATCTCGTGTCAAATTCCTGGAGAAGATGGTCTAGAAATGGTAGGAATATGATGTGTCGCTTTTCTTATCTGTTTATGATTTACACATGTATATGTAATGATACATAAAATATGCAAAAATGGGTGGTTCCAATATTTTTCTTTTGGTGCTGTGGTATATAACACGGCATTTTTATGCTCACACAAACCATCACACTATCGATTTTACGCCAGATTTTTTATTGTGTTCATGGGGTGGTTGCAACCTTCAAGCCCCCCCCCACACCCACCCATATGACTAGTTTGTTCTTTGCAAAGGAGTGAGATCTGAGCAGGAAATATATGCAAACCTGTTGCCGGACACTGACATCTGTGGAGCCAACACATCATGGTGCATGTGTATTAATTTACTCGAACAACGTAACGTTTGTGGAAGTTTTAGTTTCCAATGCAAAGGGTTCAGAGTTTTATTTCGGTATTTTTGCGGGAAGCGACGAAAGTTTGTTATCATCGCAAGTAGTAGGTAAGTCTTTTTCATACCCCCAATTGTGGCGGCAATTTTTGGGGCAGCTAAAAATAGACGGTAGCTATAAATAGACATTGGTTAATTTTAATTTTCAAAAAATAGACATTTTAATTTTTATTTTTATTTTTTTTTATTTTTTTTTATTTTAATTTTTAAATTTCAATTTCGGGAAAAACCCACATATCGCTGACGTAGCGGTTAGTGGGAAAAACCCACCTATCGCTAACATGACGGTTATTTAGGGAAAACCCACATATCGCTGACGTGGCGGTTATTGAGTACGGTATCAATGAATGAGAGAGCTAACCAATCAGGGTTCAGTACGTTATCGGTGAATGGTATAAAGAGCTGTGATTCGTCGGTTATAGTTTTATAAAAGTTATGCGTATGAGTTTCATAAAAATCGTGGATGATTAATGAGGTAAGGAGGATGAATGGCTCGTGTGTCCATCTGGTGGGAGATGGGTAGATGCTCGCGGGGCATACCGCTGACGTTGCGGTTAGGGTATATGCTCCCGTTTCGCGGAATGCAGCGGGCTACATACCATGTTAGGAATTCGGTCGTGTTGTATTCCGTAATATGACACCGCTCTGCTGATTTTGGTACTCGGGAAATGCGCGTTTTAAATAACCTGGCTATATGTAGTCATATTAGCGCTGTAGTTAAAGCGCTGGTTCGCCCACTGGATGTATGCAAGTCTGAACACGTTGAAAGATAAGCCCGTCATTTGCACAATGCTATGCAGTAATTTATTCGATGCCAGCTATGATGAAAATCGGGTTTCATTATTGTTATTTTTGTCGTTTCTCTAAGAAGAGTAGACCACGTGACGTCCTGTCTGCATAAATAATAAAAACAGCTGTGTATGCATCAACGAGTTGACCTGTATGCGTACATCTAACATATTTAGGGTATTGGTTATCGTATGAATCATACATAGCACGAGTAATGAGAAAGAGTACCGATTTGTCTAAGAAAATACCGCTTTTATATGTATTTTGTCACACTTAGTTACGTATGTAATGCTTTTAAGCTAAGTGTTTACCACATTTTAGCTACGTAATTGCCACGCTTGTCTGTGTGCTAACGCTTTTAGCATATTAAGTATCACTTTTAATTGTATGTTAACGCTATTTAGCTAAGTATATACCACATTCTATGTTAAGTTTGTTTTCGCAAAGTAAATATCACTTTTAGTTGTACGTTAACGCTTTTAAGCTAAGTAAGTACCAAATACAGCTACATGTTAATGAGTTTAGCTAAGTAAATACCGCATTTAGCTGTAGGTTAACGCTTTTAAGCTAAGAAATTACCACATTTAGCTGTATGTTAGCGATTTTACGCTAATTATTTACCATATTTACCTGCATGTTAACGGTTTTAAGCTAAGCAAATACAACTTTTAGCTAAGTAATTAGCATTTTTAGCTAAGTAAGTACCATATTTAGTTGCAAGTTAACGCTTTTAAGTTAAGTAATTACCACATATGTTAAAACTGTTTAGCTAATAAATGACCACATTTAGCTGTATGTTAGAGCTTTTTACCTAAATAATTACCACATTTAGTTGTATGTTAACGCTTTTAAGCTAAGTAATTACCGCATTTAGCTGCGTGTTAACGTTGTTTAGCTAAGAAATTACCATATTTAGCTGTATGTCACTGCTGTTTAACTAAGGAATTACCACATTTAGCTGTATGGTAACGCTTTTTAACTAAGTATTTATCGCATTTAGTTGCATGTTAACGCATTGAAACTAAGTATTTACCACATTCACCTGTATGCTAAGGTACTCGGGAAATGCGCGTGATAAATAACACAGTTTTCTGT
The DNA here is from genome assembly GCA_033239005.1 of Lamellibrachia satsuma. Taxonomy (NCBI): domain Eukaryota; kingdom Metazoa; phylum Annelida; class Polychaeta; order Sabellida; family Siboglinidae; genus Lamellibrachia; species Lamellibrachia satsuma. The sequence continues at coordinate 3,326,207 of BSQZ01000003.1, forward strand.
AGTGATATTAGCATTGTTGTTAAAGCGTTGGTTCGCACACTGGACGTATGCAAGTCCGAACAAGTTTAACGAAAAGCCGGTCATTTGCACTTAACTCTATCTAAGCTAGGTTCTGTGAAGAAAAGAACAAACTCTGCGTATGATTATAATATATTTGTTATAACTAACCAAACAATGCAAGAAGTACAAAACAATTAATTATGAACATAATCGTCAGAATATAGTAATATAAACAAAATCACTACAAGTATTACATAATATGATTATGAATTATTATTGTAATACCACGCCTGTCGGGGCGCGCTATAGCAGAGAGCTATTTTAAAACACTGGGCGAGGTAAGTACATCAGTATAGACGAACGAGTGGACCGTGGACTGTGGACTCCGGTTGCCTTAGCAACGAACGGGGTGCGGCTATAGGGCTGTTATGATCGATGTAACAACCTGCATCGTTGTAAGAACTGCATCTATAGTTTATGTTTGTTTTGGTACACTTGCATTGTATGACTAATCTTAGTTAATTGTGGTGCACTTTAATTTGCTAACTGTATATACGAGCGTCATAACAGCATGACGTTAGCCCTGTGTCTGTCATTTTATAAACTGTATGACATTTCTCTACCATTTTCTAAACCATGTGTCATTTTTGCTGTACCATTTTTATTGAATGTATGAAAGATGATCGCACCGGGTATCTGGTCATTATGATACCCTATGGTGGCGTATCGAAATTAAACCGTTCACCTTGTATCTTATCAACTAGAAGTATTAAAGCAGTCACCCAAACAAAACAATTTGACAAGTCTGGAATTTAACCGACGTCCTGTTAAAACTGACACAATTTTCAATTTTCTTACAAAGATATGGCATGTTTGGTTTAAAAAAATCAAGCAGTTATATAAATATTTGTTTGAAAATAAACTCATTGGTATATTTAAAGAGTCAGTATGCAGGTTTTATTGGTTCGCAATGCTCTACTATAAATCAATGATAACATAGTCTACTCTTCCAATTTACACTTGACTGCTTAAAATTGTATTAGTACTATTTTTGGTTTTATTATCGATCAAAATATTAATTATTACGGATATATGTAAACACATTATAGAGTCATTATTATTTGGTTGTCTAAGCAATGCCTTGAAATAGGTTACTGCACACAACAATGTATGCAGCATATGTTACTATTAGTTTTATATTACATACCCTCTGGGTGTATGCATCACACGTGTCGCTGTCTTCACTACCACCTTACTGGCTTTAGGCTCACAAGGCAAACACGGTTATTTTATGTTGTCATACTCTTTTACTGAGAACAACCATATCGGTCAGCTGTTCAACATGTCCTAATCCAAGTTATGTGTGGCATGATTCATTATATAGCTATCTTCGTCAGTACATCAGATTCCAATCATATACTATTCCCAAAGTACGTTGTTGTTCTTTCTCTTAGGACAGTTGTGTTATATTTTATCTATTATTTCTCAATATGCATTTAATATAAATTATTGGAAATATGTAAGCACTATACGGAGCTGTAGTTTGTCATCTGCATTACTTCGTTCTTAGGTTTCCTGCGGTATTGAAGTAATGATGCTATGACAGCATATGTTTAACATCACTAACCTACAATATAAACATATGAAAGGTTTTTCTTAGATATTTGTTCTACTGTACACTTTGAGCAATCTCAAAAAAATCTCAGCAACACTATCGTTAAATTATCCTGTGTGTGTGTGTGTGTGTGTGTGTGTGTGTGTGTGTGTGTGTGTGTGTGTGTGTGTGTGTGTGTGTGTGTGTGTGTGTGTGTGTGTGTGTGTGTGTGTGTGCGTATTGCATATGTTGTGTATTAAATTCTACTTCCAAAGTGCTACCCCTACTGCTGCCTTGGCCTGGTATCGCATTTTGTTTCTGTATATTTCATACACAAACATCCGTGAACTTGGGATCCATGCATAATATAAATATAGCAGGGTATATCAGCTTCATCCAGTTAATATTCCAATACCCCAAACTGAAAACTGGCGAAATGCTTTAATAACATAAAAAAATGGATGGTAAAAAAATTACATACATATTAGAGTCCTCTAAATAGGCCACCCATGTGACCAAGATAAACTGGTCTGATTACAGAGGCTGGTGAGATGTACAAATGTGTAGATCTGACAAAAACACGGGGTTTATTGGGTGGCTGCTTCCAACGGGTGCTTTTTATAACTGGTTCTACTGTATCTATGGAATAAACCTTTTAGCTACTACACACACCTTTCTTGAAACCTAAATATTAGTTTATCACATGTTGTATTTGTCTTTTTGCATGCTCTCCGTGATTGCATTAAATATACACATCCTTATCAGACAATGAAATATGTTTTGCTAGATTTGGACCACCATTTGTACCAACAACAAAAAATTTAATCCAATTCCAGGTACCTTTAACATTGTTTTTCTGTAGTGCTGTTTTAGTGGGTCTTAATATAATTGTTAATTTGCTTTTATAGTTTTGTATATATGCGCAGATTCAGAATATATAGATATAACAAATGTTGTATACAGCCTCTTTTTCTTGACACCAGCACGTTTTAAACCTTTGGTGAACTAAGTTGTCTTGTTAGTGCTACGGTACTCTAGGATGTGTTCTCAGGCTAGTGACTGGAATAGTTACTGCAGGCCTTTTTAGACACCTGGGTAACACGACTGTGAACTATCCTGTAATACCTACTGTTAAGCGAGCACTTAATTCAGAGTTAATTGCGAATTTGTCAAAGAGATTAAATTAGGCTGTAATTTTCTTGACTGGGTGTATGAAAGAAAAAGAACAAAGAATGCGCAACGACTGCAATGACATCAGCAACTATTTTAGTATTCGTGTTTCATTGGTAGTCTCGTGAATGGAAACATTGTTGCATGCTTTTAAAATGTGTATACTCCCGCCGGTAGACACACACGATGAGACAGTTGGCATTTTCTTTAACTGCGAGACATTTCGCAGTCATTTTCTTTAACTGCGTGACCTGTTATTTTCTTTTGTTGTGACATTTTTGTGTATTTTTATTTAACTGCGTGACATTTTACCAGTCTTAGCTAATGCGGTTTGTCACATATGTAACGCTGTTTTCTAAGTGTGTAGCACATTCACTATGTAGTAACGCGTTTAGCTATTCTTCCAATGGCATACACAGCGCAGTCTCCACAGCATGTACCATCCGTTGGCCTTTTTTTCCATTACTGGTCACGACTTCCACCTTTTACCTCCGTCTGACTGTCCCTAAGAGCAACTCCATACATTGCCCCTACATTCATCTGTGTCCGTAATTTGGTTAGTTAACGACATTTGATACATTGTTACTAAGTACATGATAGCTGGTATAGAAAAAACGTCACTGCTCATTAATTTCAAAAGATCCAGTTTGCACAAGGGTTACTCCTGGAGCGAGATAAAAACGCCGGACGAGAGTGCAGTCGTCAAGAAATCGCTTACGTAATGGGAAGTAAAAATCTAGCTGTAGGAAAAGCACATGCCTTGCAGTAGACACGGTTCCCCATGACGCAATAGCTGTCACTGTCTGGTGCAGGCTCCAACGTCCGTTTCGCTAGGAAGGGGTCAGGGTTAGGGTAGGGTTAGAACTCGAGGGTAGCGATAGGAGGGGTTGGGTTAGGGTAGGGTTAGGTTTAGGGGGTAGCGAAACGGATACGAGGGCGCCACCCTAAACGCTCCATTATGTTTCGAAAAGTTTGTGTTTTGACTTCAAATCATATGATATTTGACCTAATTAATGTTGCCATTTTACCTAGTTCATTTGACATAATAATAATAATAATAATAATATAATTATAATAACTTTATTGTAAAAAAAATGGAAATACGTCTTACACTGAGGAGGTAGCATAAAAACATACTTTAAATCACATTCAACCATGCAGTATGTACAGTAATAAAATCAAGTATGTAGACAGAGTAGATAATGAGTAATACCAAGTGTTATATACAATATAATCATTTGCCTTAATTAAGTTGAGATTTGACCTAATTAAGTTGACCGTGTATTCCACGGGAAGAACAGCTAAACGCGTTGCATAGTGAATTTGTTACATCCTTGGCAAACAGCTTTACATATGTGACAAAAACGCATACGTAGTTAAAAAAACGACACAAAAAATGTCACACAGTTAAAGGAAAAGGTTGTTTTGTTAATTCGTTATTTCGCCACTTCGTGCAGTCAGACGGATGTGAAGATTGGGGGTGGAGGGCATTGATGGATGAAGAGTCAACGATCGGATGTGGATGGAGATGCAGGTGGCCAGTAATGGATGAATATTCTTGTAGGGATAGACGAACGGCGGTCAATGTAGGGGGTAGTGGGAGGGGATGAATGAAAGGAGAGATGGGCGGTAAATAAAATGTTTGAAGATACTACGAAGGGCAATTGTGGATGGGGTGAACTGACCAGTAACGAAAGAATATGCTGGTGCATGGGGTGACTATACAGGACTGTATACGAAGATGTTAGTGGACGGAAATGAAGATAGCGAACAGACAGGCGGACATACGTAGCTAAACGCGTTACTACATAGCTGAATGCATTGCATACTTGGTAAAAAGCGTTACATACGCAGTTAATATTGGCCTGTAATGGTTAGTGAGGTGACAATGAACACTGCAAGTGTCAGGTAGGTGACTTGTGCGCTCCCACTCTTCTTGTCTTTTTTGACATTGGTCAGTCACTGTTGGTGGACTTTGACTTGTGCGCTCCCTTTCGTCTTGTCTTTTTTGACATTGGTCAGTCGCTATTAGTGGACTTTGGCTTGTGTGCTCCCACTCGTTTGATCTTTTTTGACATTGATCAGTCGTTGTTGGTGGACTTTGGCTTGTGCGCTTCCACTCGTCTTGTCTTTTTTGATATTGGTTACACCTTCTTGCAGGCTATCTAGGGTTATTCAACCGACAAGAAGTTGGGGTTACACCTTTTTCCGTACCGTCGCCGCTAAGAAGCTGGTAGGATTGTGCAAACAGCACTGTCTCGATGCGGTCTATCTAGGGTTATACAACCGACACCAGGTTGGGGTTACACCTTTTTACAGGAAATCTAGGGTTATACAACCGACAACAGGTTGGGGTTAGGCTTTTTCCGTACCGCCGCCGCCACTGCCGTTCGTCTACCCCTACAAGAATATTCATCCATTACTGGCCACCTGCATCTCCATCCACATCCGATCGTTGACTCTTCATCCATCAATGCCCTCCACCCCCAATCTTCACATCCGTCTGACTGCACGAAGTGGCGAAATAACGAATTAACAAAACAACCTTTTCCTTTAACTGTGTGACATTTTTTGTGTCGTTGTTTTAACTACGTATGCGTTTTTGTCACATATGTAAAGCTGTTTGCCAAAGATGTAACACATTCACTATGCAACGCGTTTAGCTGTTCTTCCCGTGGAATACACGGTCAACTTAATTAGGTCAAATCTCAACTTAATTAAGGCAAATGATTATATTGTATATAACACTTGGTATTACTCATTATCTACTCTGTCTACATACTTGATTTTATTACTGTACATACTGCATGGTTGAATGTGATTTAAAGTATGTTTTTATGCTACCTCCTCAGTGTAAGACGTATTTCCATTTTTTTTAACAATAAAGTTATTATAATTATATTATTATTATTATTATGTCAAATGAACTAGGTCAAATGGCAACATTAATTAGGTCAAATATCATATGATTTGAAGTCAAAACACAAACTTTTCGAAACATAATGGAGCGTTTAGGGTGGCGCCCTCGTATCCGTTTCGCTACCCCCTAAACCTAACCCTACCCTAACCCAACCCCTCCTATCGCTACCCTCGAGTTCTAACCCTACCCTAACCCTGACCCCTTCCTAGCGAAACGGACGTTGGAGCCTGCGCCAGACAGTGACAGCTATTGCGTCATGGGGAACCGTGTCTACTGCAAGGCATGTGCTTTTCCTACAGCTAGATTTTTACTTCCCATTACGTAAGCGATTTCTTGACGACTGCACTCTCGTCCGGCGTTTTTATCTCGCTCCAGGAGTAACCCTTGTGCAAACTGGATCTTTTGAAATTAATGAGCAGTGACGTTTTTTCTATACCAGCTATCATGTACTTAGTAACAATGTATCAAATGTCGTTAACTAACCAAATTACGGACACAGATGAATGTAGGGGCGATGTATGGAGTTGCTCTTAGGGACAGTCAGACGGAGGTAAATGGTGGAAGTCGTGACCAGTAATGGAAAAAAAGGCCAACGGATGGTACATGCTGTGGAGACTGCGCTGTGTATGCCATTGGAAGAATAGCTAAACGCGTTACTACATAGTGAATGTGCTACACACTTAGAAAACAGCGTTACATATGTGACAAACCGCATTAGCTAAGACTGGTAAAATGTCACGCAGTTAAATAAAAATACACAAAAATGTCACAACAAAAGAAAATAACAGGTCACGTAGTTAAAGAAAATGACTGCGAAATGTCTCGCAGTTAAAGAAAATGCCAACTGTCTCATCGTGTGTGTCTACCGGCGGGAGTAAGCATGCAACAATGCTTCCATTCACGAGACTACCAATGAAACACGAATACTAAAATAGTTGCTGATGTCATTGCAGTCGTTGCGCATTCTTTGTTCTTTTTCTTTCATACACCCAGTCAAGAAAATTACAGCCTATTTAATCTCTTTGACAAATTCGCAATTAACTCTGAATTAAGTGCTCGCTTAACAGTAGGTATTACAGGATAGTTCACAGTCGTGTTACCCAGGTGTCTAAAAAGGCCTGCAGTAACTATTCCAGTCACTAGCCTGAGAACACATCCTAGAGTACCGTAGCACTAACAAGACAACTTGGTTCACCAAAGGTTTAAAACGTGCTGGTGTCAAGAAAAAGAGGCTGTATACAGGATTTGTTATATCTATATATTCTGAATCTGCGCATATATACAAAACTTATAAAAGCAAATTAACAATTATATTACGACCCACTAAAACAGCACTACAGAAAAACAATGTTAAAGGTACCTGGAATTGGATTTAATTTTTTGTTGTTGGTACAAATGGTGGTCCAAATCTAGCAAAACATATTTCATTGTCTGATAAGGATGTGTATATTTAATGCAATCAACGAAGAGCATGCAAAAAGACAAATACAACATGTGATAAACTAATATTTAGGTTTCAAGAATGGTGTGTGTAGTAGCTAAAAGGTTTATTCCATAGATACAGTAGAACCAGTTATAAAAAGCACCCGTTGGAAGCAGCCACCCATTAAACCCCGTGTTTTTGTCAGATCTACACATTTGTACATCTCACCAGCCTCTGTAATCAGACCAGTTTATCTTGGTCACATGGGTGGCCTATTTAGAGGACTCTAATATGTATGTAATTTTTTTACCATCCATTTTTTTATGTTATTTAAGCATTTCGCCAGTTTTCAGTTATGGTTATGTATTTATATGATAATACAATTAAAATAAATATGATATCAACTGGATGAAGCTTATATACCCTGCTATATTTATATTATGCATGGATCCCAAGTTCACGGATGTTTGTGTATGAAATATACAGAAACAAAACGCGATACCAGGCCAAGGCAGCAGTAGGGGTAGCACTTTGGAAGTAGAATTTAATACACAACATATGCAATACGCACACACACACACACACACACACACACACACACACACACACACACACACACACACACACACACACACACACACACACACACACACACACACACACACACACACACACACACACACACACACACACACACACACACCCAGGATAATTTAACAATAGTGTTGTTGAGATTTTTTTGAGATTGCTCAAAGTGTACAGTAGAAAAAATATCTAAGAAAAACCTTTCATATGTTTATATTGTAGGTTAGTGATGTTAAACATATGCTGTCATAGCATCATTACTTCAATACCGCAAGAAACCTAAGAACGAAGTAATGCAGATGACAAACTACAGCTCCGTATAGTGCTTACATATTTCCAATAATTTATATTAAATGCATATTGAGAAATAATAGATAAAAATATAACACAACTGTCCTAAGAGAAAGAACAACAACGTACTTTGGGAATAGTATGTGATTGGAATATGATGTACTGACGAAGATAGCTATATAATGAATCATGCCACACATAACTTGGATTAGGACATGTTGAACAGCTGACCGATATGGTTGTTCTCAGTAAAAGAGTATGACAACATAAAATAACCGTGTTTGCCTTGTGAGCCTAAAGCCAGTAAGGTGGTAGTGAAGACAGCGACACGTGTGATGCATACACCCAGAGGGTATGTAATATAATACTAATAGTAACATATGCTGCATACATTGTTGTGTGCAGTAACCTATTTCAAGGCATTGCTTAGACAACCAAATAATAATGACTCTATAATGTGTTTACATATATCCGTAATAATTAATATTTTGATCGATAATAAAACCAAAAATAGTACTAATACAATTTTAAGCAGTCAAGTGTAAATTGGAAGAGTAGACTATGTTATCATTGATTTATAGTAGAGCATTGCGAACCAATGAAACCTGCATACTGACTCTTTAAATATACCAATGAGTTTATTTTCAAACAAATATTTATATAACTGCTTGATTTTTTTAAACCAAACATGCCATAACTTTGTAAGAAAATTGAAAATTGTGTCAGTTTTAACAGGACGTCGGTTAAATTCCAGACTTGTCAAATTGTTTTGTTTGGGTGACTGCTTTAATACTTCTAGTTGATAAGATACAAGGTGAACGGTTTAATTTCGATACGCCACCATAAAAGGGTATCATAATGACCAGATACCCGGTGCGATCATCTTTCATACATTCAATAAAAATGGTACAGCAAAAATGACACATGGTTTAGAAAATGGTAGAGAAATGTCATACAGTTTATAAAATGACAGACACAGGGCTAACGTCATGCTGTTATGACGCTCGTATATACAGTTAGCAAATTAAAGTGCACCACAATTAACTAAGATTAGTCATACAATGCAAGTGTACCAAAACAAACATAAACTATAGATGCAGTTCTTACAACGATGCAGGTTGTTACATCGATCGTAACAGCGCTAGCCGCACCCCGTTCGTTGCTAAGGCAACCGGAGTCCACAGTCCACGGTCCACTCGTTCGTCTATACTGATGTACTTACCTCGCCCAGTGTTTTAAAATAGCTCTCTGCTATAGCGCGCCCCGACAGGCGTGGTATTACAATAATAATTCATAATCATATTATGTAATACTTGTAGTGATTTTGTTTATATTACTATATTCTGACGATTATGTTCATAATTAATTGTTTTGTACTTCTTGCATTGTTTGGTTAGTTATAACAAATATATTATAATCATACGCAGAGTTTGTTCTTTTCTTCACAGAACCTAGCTTAGATAGATTTAAGTGCAAATGACCGGCTTATCGTTAAACTTGTTCAGACTTGCATACGTCCAGTGTGCGAACCAACGCTTTAACAACAATGCTAATATCACTACAGAAAACTGTTATTTATCACGCGCATTTCCCGAGTACCTTAGCATACAGGTGAATGTGGTAAATACTTAGTTTCAATGCGTTAACATGCAACTAAATGCGATAAATACTTAGTTAAAAAGCGTTACCATACAGCTAAATGTGGTAATTCCTTAGTTAAACAGCAGTGACATACAGCTAAATATGGTAATTTCTTAGCTAAAAACGTTAACACGCAGCTAAATGCGGTAATTACTTAGCTTAAAAGCGTTAACATACAACTAAATGTGGTAATTATTTAGGTAAAAAGCGCTAACATACAGCTAAATGTGGTCATTTATTAGCTAAACAGTTTTAACATATGTGGTAATTACTTAACTTAAAAGCGTTAACTTGCAACTAAATATGGTACTTACTTAGCTAAAAATGCTAATTTCTTAGCTAAAAGTTGTATTTGCTTAGCTTAAAACCGTTAACATGCAGGTAAATATGGTAAATAATTAGCTTAAAATCGCTAACATACAGCTAAATGCGGTATTTACTTAGCTAAACTCATTAACATGTAGCTGTATTTGGTACTTACTTAGCTTAAAAGGCGTTAACGTACAACTAAAAGTGATATTTACTTTGCGAAAACAAACTTAACATAGAATGTGGTATATACTTAGCTAAATAGCGTTAACATACAATTAAAAGTGATACTTAATATGCTAAAAGCGTTAGCACACAGACAAGCGTGGCAATTACGTAGCTAAAATGTGGTAAACACTTAGCTTAAAAGCATTACATACGTAACTAAGTGTGCCAAAATACATATAAAAGCGGTATTTTCTTAGACAAATCGGTACTCTTTCTCATTACTCGTGCTATGTATGAATCATACGATAACCAATACCCTAAATATGTTAGATGTACGCATACAGGCCAACTCGTTGATGCATACACAGCTGTTTTTATTATTTATGCAGACATGACGTCACGTGGTCTACTCTTCTTAGATAAACGACAAAAAATAACAATAATGAAACCCGATTTTCATCATAGCTGGCATCGAATAAATTACTGCACAGCATTGTGCAAATGACGGGCTTATCTTTCAACGTGTTCAGACTTGCATACATCCAGTGGGCGAACCAGCGCTTTAACTACAGCGCTAATATGACTACATATAGCCAGGTTATTTAAAACGCGCATTTCCCGAGTACCAAAATCCACTAGTCAGCTGTTAGTATCGCCTTAATGCGTCCTTTCGGGAACGCGGCAGAGCGGTGTCATATTACGGAATACAACACGACTGCATTCCTAACATGGTATGTAGCCCGCTGCATTCCGCGAAACGGGAGCATATACCCTAACCGCAACGTCAGCGGTATGCCCCGCGAGCATCTACCCATCTCCCACCAGATGGACACACGAGCCATTCATCCTCCTTACCTCATTAATCATCCACGATTTTTATGAAACTCATACGCATAACTTTTATAAAACTATAACCGACGAATCACAGCTCTTTATACCTATTCACCGATAACGTACTGAACCCTGATTGATTAGCTCTCTCATTCATTGATACCGTACTCAATAACCGCCACGTCAGCGATATGTGGGTTTTCCCTAAATAACCGTCATGTTAGCGATAGGTGGGTTTTCCCACTAACCGCTACATCAGCGATATGTGGGTTTTTCCCGAAATTGAAATTTAAAAATTAAAATTAAAATTAAAATTAAAAATTAAAAATTAAAAATTAAAATTAAAATTAAAATTAAAATTAAAATATGTCTATTTTTAGAAAATTAAAATTAACCAATGTCTATTTATAGCTACCGTCTATTTTTAGCTGCCACAAAAATTGCCGCCACAATTAGGGGTATGAAAAAGACTTACCTACTACTATCGCAGACGCAGGTGAGATCTAGGAGCTTTCGGGTGATAGCGTTGGACCAAAATTACACTTACTGCCTCCTATAAGTGAGACGGATCTAACTATTTTGACGAACTACTGTACGGTGGCGATAGCTTCCGTTTTTGTTTCGTTCAGTAAAAGTCGGTTGTCGGGTCTGCTATCGTCTTAAGTCTCGCACAAACTTCTGTCTCAACATATCATTTCTCCAACTGGGATTGTTTTTGACAGAAGAACAATGGCTGTGTATACGGCCCCTCCTTTGTGTTTAACAAATGTCAATGTTTCCAAACTCAACTTCCAGAAAGAAAGTTATCATCTGGCCTTTCGTATGGTCAGAGAACACTGGCCTGTGCAATATGGCCCTGATGCTGTCATCATTTACTGAGGATTATCAGGAATTCCTGATATTAGACATTTACCTGACATTGTTCTGCAGCACGCAAAAAGCTGACTTCATAATCATTATCCTCGTCATTTTCTTCCAGTACTTCACCAATGTGGTGAACCTTATTTTTACTGTTATTTGTGTGGCAGAACTCAACGCAGACATAGTTATCATTCCTTGGTTCACTTTATGCCTATTTATTAAGTTCAATACGAATCATCCTTTTCTTCTAGCACTACACCAATGTGGTCATTAGTTTCATTTTGAAAAACTTTTTGCCATGATGACTTCCTTTTATATTTTGTTTGCAGCTTTCATTAGCTATTCAGTGTTCTCTTGTGCATCAGTAGCTACGACGCTTCTCCCTTTTGGGCTACATGTTCTTGTGTTTCCTCTCCTCAGCTTTTGGGTACCCTCTGAAGTCTTTGGGACGCATTAATTGTTTTTGGTGGATTAGTAGATCCACCTTCTGTAAGGCAAGGAATGGTCTGTTTGTTTCACGGCCTCCTTTGTCGACTGGGGTTAGAATGTCCCCATCTCCGTTTTCCGCTTACGGTTCACATACCTATATGCAGACATAAAACAGTCACTTCAAAAACCGTGTATTTGAGGAAGTGTGAGTCGCCGTCTCACACTGCCCCAACATTTTATCTCACCCTACCCCAACGTTTTATCTCACACTGCCCCAACATTTTATTTCACCTTACCCCAAAAATGTTTTCACACTCTACCCCACTGGAGCTTTCCATAATTAAATCTTGCCATTTTATGCTAATTAATTTGGTCCTTAAAATCATTTGTTGATTGTGTAATTGTCACTATTTATTGACACCAAATGTTGCCCTGTTGCTTCAAAAAGAAAACCTCACCTCTTGATACATCACTTTTTGCAATCATCCATACAAAACATGTGGTAGCCATTTGCACTTATGGCAGACACGAAGCCCTGTAGTATTTGTTTCTGACACCAGAGGAAGGCCGGTCATGACGTAAGATTCAAGTGGTGGCGACCTTTGTTTCACTGTGATCGTTGTCTCGCTGGGCATCACTTTCCCCAGATTGTTCGCGCAACGTTGTGAATTCCTAAGAAACGACCCGACCGTGGGGTCGTAGATGACCCGACCGTGGGGTCGTAGATGAACCCCTGACAGTTTGACGCCCGAGATGCAAAGCTCTAGTAGGAATAATATAGTATACAAACATACAAATGTACAAACGTACAAACATACAAACTTACGAACATACAAACATACAAACATACAAACGTACAAACGTACAAACGAGCAAACGTACAAACATACACATAAACATACACTAGCTCGATTACAATAAGATTGCGTGAATCCGTATTGGACGCAGTGTCATTGTATGAACTTTTCTACGCTCAATCGAGTGGAATTGGCTTTGATCATCTTGCAGTCTTTTTGACACCTGGGTAGTTTTGTTCATGCAATGTTGCCTCAGTTCACTAAACTGTATACATTGGTATTTGGATATAGACAGTAATTGAACACCGTCCGGACAACTGAACAGAGCCTAAACAACGATCTTCAGGGGAACAGAATGGTCATCAATGCTGACAAAAAAGACCCGTCCTCAGAGTTTTGAAGGGGCGTCGGGCATACACCACTAGCGGGGATTTCTTGGATTTCTGAGAAGACAAAAATACAACAAATCCCCTCCAGAGGACGGGCATGGCCTACATTGAACAATATCCGGTAGGTTTTATCGGAAATCTGCTTGGCATAAAATTATTTTAGGAAAAATAGCACACATGTTGTTCGATCGCTTAAAGTGTAAGATTCGATGTTATGCTTTTGTGATGAACAACAGCTGATGGACGACAGTTGATGGACGACAGCTGATGGACAACAGTTGATGGACGACAGCTGATGGACGACAGATTCTGATGGAATCAAGAAAATATGTAGTTTATCACGATTTTCCATTTTATGCAAATCCGTACTAAAAGGGATATGGCTGTATTTGACCTGAACTCCCTCGAATCAATATTTTATACGGAAATCAGTACGATGTTGCTGGTCTGCCGTCCGTGCATAGCCTCACTACAGCCAGGCTCTCGTCCACATGTTGTGAACAAAGTACCAGCGAGTAATGTATTCACGCTTGTTGATGCAACATTGGTCAGTCGTTCACCACTGAGTTGTCCGGTTGTTTACTTTTCGCCGTTAACTGCTGTGTAATTGGCAATTACTTCTATCGACAGTGCCGGATTGTCAACGTAGGGGGCCTGGTAGAAACTGTTCGTTGGGGCCCTTACCGAGTGTGTGAAAGACGAAGATCGAGACGAGTGGTATTAACTATAGAGGTAAAGGTTATTCAGCAATGTTTGAGCAGAAGCATCAACCGATTGTTGTCGACGACGGTACACAAACACACACACACACACACACACACACACACACACACACACACACACACACACACACACACACACACACACACACACACACACACACACACACACACACACACACACACACACACACACACACACACACACACACACACACACACACACACACACACACACACACACACACACACACACACACACACACACACACACACACACACACACACACACACACACACACACACACACACACACACACACACACACACACACACACACACACACACACACACACACACACACACACACACACACACACACACACACACACACACACACACACACACACACACACACACACACACACACACACACACACACACACACACACACACACACACACACACACACACACACACACACACACACACACACACACACACACACACACACACACACACACACACACACACACACACACACACACACACACACACACACACACACACACACACACACACACACACACACACACACACACACACACACACACACACACACACACACACACACACACACACACACACACACACACACACACACACACACACACACACACACACACACACACACACACACACACACACACACACACACACACACACACACACACACACACACACACACACACACACACACACACACACACACACACACACACACACACACACACACACACACACACACACACACACACACACACACACACACACACACACACACACACACACACACACACACACACACACACACACACACACACACACACACACACACACACACACACACACACACACACACACACACACACACACACACACACACACACACACACACACACACACACACACACACACACACACACACACACACACACACACACACACACACACACACACACACACACACACACACACACACACACACACACACACACACACACACACACACACACACACACACACACACACAAGAACCTACAGCGTATAATTACAAACAAGAAACTACAGCGTGCAACGACAAGCAACAATTACAGCATACAGTGACAGACCAGAAACTAATACAATAAGACACAGCGTGATACAGAGACAGCACAGGTTATCCAGAGCAAACAAACAGTGACATCCAAATGTTTTCCCAAAAAAATGTGTTAACAATGGTTCTACAGATATGAACATAACAACATAACACAACATAACATAACTTAACAGTATATCACTGCACCGGTGTACACACTGATGTTCGCACTGTTTTACGCTATGTTATTTGCACGGTTTCATGAACTGCTCATTGAGATGTTTTTGTACTGTTGTACATACTGTTTTATGCAGTGTTACATGCACCGTTGAATGCACTAGTGTTTGGACTGTTGTTGTACAAACTGTTTTGTGCAGTGTTACATGCACCGTTTAATGCACTAGTGTTTGGACTGTTGTTGTACAAACTGTTTTATGCAGTGTTACATGCACCGTTGAATGCACTAGTGTTTGGACTGTTGTTGTACAAACTGTTTTATGCAGTGTTTCATGCACCGTTTAATGCAGTAGTGTTTGGACTGTTGTTGTACATACTGTTTTATGCAGTGTTACATGCACCGTTTAATGCACTAGTGTTTGGACTGTTGTTGTACAAACTGTTTTATGCAGTGTTACATGCACCGTTTAATGCAGTAGTGTTTGGACTGTTGTTGTACATACTGTTTTATGCAGTGATACATGCACCGTTTAATGCAATAGTGCTTGGACTGTTGTTGTGCAAACTGTTTTATGCAGTGTTACATGCACCGTTGACTGCAGTAGTGTTTGGACTGTTGTTGTACATACTATTTTATACAGTTAAGTACTGGTGTGTGCACTGTTGTTTTACATACTGTTTTATACAGTGGTTTAAATACCGTTGAGCGCACTGATGTTTTCACTGTTGTTGTACATATATAAATATCTAAATATATATATATATATATATATATATATATATATATATATATATATATATATATATATATATATATATATATATATATATATATATATATATATATATATATATATATATATATATAGGTTATTGTACAGCGCCAGAGAGAAAGAGGTTAGTATGGCACTATACAAATGTGTTTTATTATTATGGTCATCATCGGGAACAGACCCAGTAGAAGGTCTAGCATAAAATGCAGTGTTTCGCTACATCAGCGCAGACGCAGCCTGTGATAGATCAACACAGGAACAGAAAAGCTTTGTCCTGCGGTTTGTTAATGAACAGCAGACACGATACTGGAGAGATTTTTTAGCTTTTCGGCTTCATTTTTTAAAGAATGTTCGGCTTGGACTTCCGAAAGAGCAGAATCATGTAGTGAACGTGTACATCGATATTTCGTCCACCATGGTTTTCAATTTGGTACTTTCTTCCCAAAGCGGTTACGTAAGGGCAAAAACACGTGGTGTCCGGGGGAGGGTTTGGGGCGACGGCCTAATGTCACAGTTGCTGCTTCCCGCCTCAGAGCTGGTGGGGCGATACCAGCCAGCACTAGGAGCTGGTCAACGGGAGTAGGGCGTATGGACCTGTTGTAGTTCGGAGGGCCATGTTAACACCAACGTCCACGAGACGCGTGTGGGTACTTCTGCACCAGACGGGGACACAGTACACTGCCTGGGGTTACACCAGTGCCATTGTTAAAGTTCTCAGTGTAGGTGCGCTTGTTGCCCGTCCAGTGCCAGCAAGGCGACGGATCAACGCACTACGTGCCATGGCCTTACCAAGGAGCTCGGTCAAATGTTCGCGGTTGGATGGTTGTTTGGTGGTGGCTGGAAAGTGAGTCGTCCGCCGTTGATGAGTATAGTAAGTTCTTTCTTTCCGCCCCGGTTGCTCAGGTGGAATACTGAAAACACAGCTTTGGCTTCACTCAGTCCCATTCAATATGATGACAGTTGAATACCTGACTGCAACAACAGCCCAACTCCACCGATGATGATGATGATGATGATGATGAATGGTTGTAGAAGCAAAACACATCCTATTTCATGATTCGTGGACTAAGCGCCATCACGTTGTCACTTGTTGTTAACAACACTACTACACACATTTTGACCACTTTTTCAGTTAGATAAGTGTCATAGTTTAGAGTGCAGGGGGTTCAAAGGGCATGGAGTTGGGCTAGGGTTGAAGTCAGATGCTGGGTATTTACTTTTAATGTGACTAAAACATGGCGTAAACACCAGATTAGGAACGACCATATTTATATTGGTTCAGAAAATTAATCCGCAAAGAGGCGCCATGATGGTGGACTGCCTCAAGTGTTTGTCGTCGTCTAGTTTGGCTATCTCTACTCGCACCATACATGTATATTATGGATCTATTAGGTCGGTAGGTACGACATTGAGCTTCAATATTGGGCACGATATTTCCACAATGTCAGACATCGATCTGGTAACACGCACATTTAGCTGGTCAGCGCTCTCAGTGCGGAATCACGTAATTTTTTCTTTTTGGCAGGCTTTTTAAAGTGACTCAAAGTGGCCTTTATAGTCCTTGGTCATGTCACCCGTCACTGTCCCCGGCAGCAGTCGGGTCATGTCACCCGTCACTGACCCCGGCATCAGTCACATGAAAACATCCAGTTGTCCTTGGTCATGTCACCCGTCACTGTCCCCGGCACCAGACGGGTCATGTCACCCATTACGGTCCCTGGCACCAGTCGGGTCATGTCACCTGTCACTGTCCCCGGCACCAGTTGAGGATTCCATCCAGTTGCTTAACACTTCGATGAACCTTCGTATGGACAAAGTGAACAAAGCAAGAAATCACCTATATTCATCTATTTAACGTGGGTTATACCAGAAATGTTTCATCAATAATGTGTATTCAGCTTAGAGTAGGGTGGGGCAAAGCGCAACCCTCTATTTCGGCAGGTCCAACTATTAGTGCCTCCCACCCCCTATGTGGGGCAATGCACACCCCCTATGTGGGGCAAAGCGCAACCCCTATGTGGGGTAAAGCACACCCCCTATTTGGGACAAAGCGCACCCCGGTTCAGAATGTAAAAATACATATACTGTATTTTCACGAATATTCGTGGTCAGGTAAACGCTGTTTATTGGGTTCGTGCTTGCATGCATGCGTGCGTGCGTCAGGAAGTGGGAGGTTCGTGATAAAAAGTGTTGGAAGTTGGCAGGGTGATCTCAGAATTAGGCGTGAAGTGGGAGTTTGGCCTAACAATAATAATAATAATATGTTTCTTCCCGTGTCTCAGAGACGAACTCGTCTTCGAAGTCAGCTACTGCCAGTCGCCAGTCGAGATAGCGGCGTGGGCCACATGTATATAAGGAATCACAGAATGCATCCGGAAGTTGTCTTAACCAATATATTTGCATATTCTAGAATTTTGCGGCCAATGGACGACGTTCATATATCAGTCCCGTAGCCCCAGGAATGTTATACGTTCTTAAGAAACGGTTGGACTTATTTAATTAACCTTACGTAATACGTTACATGTACTCCAGCGTGACAGAATCACCACTTTCACTTTCACAAAAATGTTAAGATAAATAAAATTTATATATATTGATACGGACAGTCAGCTCTAAAATATAAAGAAAAAGTCGGTTGAAGCAGTGATCTTTTTATTCACTTAAAAGACCGCGACTGAATCACAATATTAATCGCATAAGAAATCACATGTGGCCCGGCATTATGCCAAGCCTGAATATTTACAAACAGGACGAAAATCTACTATTCGACGTTCTCCGCATTATCGTCATAGTAACTCCGCTGACATGTCCCACGTTTGACACTTGGAACATCTATAGACGCTTTGATAAGGCACGACCGCCACCACAAAGAAAATGGAATTCTCCAGGTACATTTTTTAACAAGCTTGATAGTTTCGACTTAACAACTTAACATTTTCCTAATGTGTATTCAGCCACTCTTCTTCCTGCTTACATCGATACTAATGATGGTTAGTCATCTTTCATGTGGATGGCGATTCTGCCGGATTACAATGAGCATTGGTGAATTATGCTAGTACGCCAGCAAATGTTTCAGGGTGAGACGTCATCACAGGTTCCCACCAAGTCAAAATACATTAGGTACCAAGAGTCACACTAGAAATAAATACTCCTTTTCGCATAAGAAAACTTGTTTTTACACCCCTTATCTGGATTCAACCGATCTACATCTCAACTAACATATATCAATTCGACATCTACAGAAACACTGCAATATACCGATAACTGAGGTGTAATTTATCTTTGTACTAAAATATAGGAAAAGATTAAACGTATAACACATATGTTGGTGAACTTTGGCTAAGCCAACATTGTCAAGCATACAATATACGCTCTCCAGCCTCCAACATACTGCATTAAATCACAAAGTACGAACGAATCAAATACAAACTCGCTTCAAAATATATTTCAATGAATTATTCATCTTCCCTACAATACCAAATACGATGGTTTCTTATAAGGCAAACGCGATGCTATCAATAAAACCCGGCAGATGGCAATACTATATAAAGACAAACTAAACTAAAAATAATAACAAACTAATTCTACCGAACTTTTCTGGTAACGTGGCAAATACTGGATGTGGCAGCATTTGCAAAATTTTTAAACAATCGTTTGTTAATAACAATTGTTTGACTGAACTGTAACAATTTGCTTGATTATAAACGATAAATTGAAATGCATCTTAGTAATTCATAATAATGTGTGGAAATTATTGTCCAAAGTGTTTTGTTAAAATTGCACATATTTTCACAGCGTAGCAGAAAGTGCCGCGACCAGGATGAGTGAGCGATAAATCAGGTTTGTACACAATTTACACACAAACCTGATTACGCAAGATATTATCGGATTAAACACAATATACACATAAATATAACTTATTCTTTAAACACAAAACCGTAAATATCAGCCTACCTACACGCTACCTTTTAAATAAAACTAAATGAATAAAATATCTACTAGTACTACTACTGGTACTACTGTTGTGGCGGCGTCAGTCTGACAGTCATCATCTACATCGTCGCTGGGGAAACTACAAAAAGAATATAAAATAATAGATATTATAAAATAACAGTTATAATAAATACAGTATTTAATAATGTTTAATCACTCCCTTAAATTAATAATCAGATCCGACAGTTTGTTTTATTTCCAGGTATATTTTGACAGTTGATGTTGACAAATTGTGACTATTTGTCGCTACTTGTTTACATAAAAAGCTGTCATTGTGAATGGCGACAATCTAAGTCAACATAAAGACAGGACTGCGACATGTGTCACATCAGTGCGACATCATTTAACGACGTTTTTGGGCGTTGAACCCTTTCTGGGCCACTAAGACCCATAAACTACGTATTTAATCCGGGTTTATTGCCCTGATATGACATCAGCGTATCGCAGGTTAACCCCCGGGGCTACAAGAGTCGGGTTGTCATTTACACAGCCGGGTGAATTGGGGCAACGAGGGATGAATGAAACTACTCAGACTTTATCAGTGAGTTTACTTACCACGTAAATCCTCGGACCAAACTCGTCCTTCAGTCGACGACAGACGCCTCCTGACAGACGACAGCCGTAGAGGCTGAAAACAATGAAATAAAATAGAAATATGACAAAGATCATAATGAGTTACTTTGGTCGATTACACTGATTACAAGACACAATTACTGTTACATCATTTACATTATGATTACAACGTTTAGTGTAATTAATTACAATCAATTATTACACGAGTCGTAAACAAACCTAGACTTGTTGTGTCAATGACAATGTTAACAAACACACCTAATACTTACAATATCCCCAACCCCGACAGGTCCCTCGCTGTCATTATCTGTCTCACACTGTCTTCCACGTCGTCTGTCAACTCGTTGTCTCCACATCTGTAAAACAAACGATGAGTTGTAGTTTATCGTCAAACTATGTTTATTTCATCGCCTTCAAAAACTTTATTGTGTCAAATCTATTAAAACAGTCAAATTAAAATGTGCCGTATGAAATGTAATTAAAGACAATAAACTGATTTGACGCGTCAAGTTCTACAAATTTGTGACATTTTGACGCGACTCGGACGACGAGTTTTGTAGGAGTTTATAAAACTAAACAAGTTTTATTTACAGGGAAATTTAGTGGATCAGTGGCGCCCTAAAGTGTCAGTTTTAGGGTGAATATATCGGGGTAAATATACAGAACTAAACGTGTTTACTTACTCGAGCACTGTCAACTGTCGACAGTGTTTCCTGATAGTTTGACAGACCCGGGACAACCCGGCGTCTGTCAACCCAGTCCAGGACAAGCTGAAAGAGACAAAAACATTGTTAATTAATTGTTTCACGGCCGACAACAGACGGTGACAGACGTTGTCGTTGACATCAACAATCGAGTATTTGACAATGTCACTTCTGTCAACTGTTGTGTGATGTTGTCGTCACAACTGTTTGCACTATTATTATCATCATCATTATTGTTGTTGTTATTATTCATATTATTTTCATTAGTAGCAGTTGCATTAGTAATAGTTGTATATTGCACTGCTACAACGTTATTATTATTTGCATTATTATTATTATTGATAAGTGTTGGTATTATTTGTATTATTATAAAGTGTATTATATGTAGTATTATTACTACAACTACATCAACTACTACTACTAGTACTACAACTACTACAACAACTAATAAATAATAAGATTACAACTACAAATTACAAGCTGCAACTACAATGTTTGCAAGCTACAAACTACAACTACAGTATCAGTGTCTACATGCTACAACTATTACTACAACAACTACTACTACTTACTATAGTTTCTTTAGTTGTGTCATCCCCTCGAGTCCTCTACACAACCGTCCCACGGTTTCATCGTCAGCGAACACGTCGTTGAACGACCAGAACCCAGACCAGTCGCCGAGTCTGTAAGAGAGAAAATCTACTGTACGAATGATTTACAACTTGTACAGTAAATTATATTCCTGAATTAACACAACACAGACAGACGAGTGTCTGATGCACGACTCGTTAATCACAACATATTATGTGTACTTTGTGTAAATAAGACATTTATAAAACAACATAAGTTAGTTACCGCGAGAAATATCCACGGCCGCCGTCGTAAACTGATTCAAGTGAAGTAATTGAAATCTATCCCAGTGACTCTATGTGGTGTTAAACTGTCATTGGTCGATAGACGACTACTTTTTTTTAAACTAGTATGTGCAGAGTAGAAGAAATATTACATTGTATCTAGTTTCAAGTCACCAGCTTTTTTCAAAAACATGCCAAGTCAAAGTTCTAGTTCTTGGACTAGTCGGTGCACTTGCACTCGAACAAAATTAAGTTAGCAATACTTAAAAACTCACCTTTTATTAGTAATTTCAGATAGATGCTTGCATTGCAATTTTCTGTCATACTAGTTTTTACGGTTTTTATTTATTAATTTATTTAAAGAAATTTAATTAATTTATGTATTGGCTATTGCAGTTCTCTTTGGATCTGCACATTAAATTAAAAGTTTTAGTCTTATATGGATATATTTAAATATTACTTCACATAGTCTACAATTTATCCACGATGTTGGAATTAGCAATATGTAACTGGTGTATTATTATTACTGATTAATTTATAATTTAGTTGGACAAATAAAATTAGGTAAGTGGATACTTTACGTGGCAATTGTAGAGTTACTTGGACCCTTGTCCATACACCAGAGTAAGTTCTTTGATGTGTGTGGTTATTAGGGTTGACATGGAAAAGTAAATGGAAGCCTCATCATGGCTTCTTTTAAACATATTTTTTTTCATATTTCTTGTGGAATCGAGTTCCATATTCGAAAAACAATAAGTAGGCTGCTGCAAATATGACATACCTATGGGCTTTTATGTTGCCTACAACTTCATGTTTTCAAGGGTTTGCCATCCGAGGGTGATTATTGAATATGCTGGGTTTGTCTCCACCTGTACCATAGTCTAAATGTTTCGAATACAATGTCATATTGTCACAATCTAAACTTGATGATATTATTTCATTAAGACTAAGCCTACTTATTTTGATTGAGAAGCTACGAAAACAAAGTTTCAATTGTAAAATATATGTTTCTTTTTTATTGTTCTCTGTTACATGCACACATTAAACGAATATACATATTATGAATTGAATTGTACAACTTTTTGAAAGACAACTGTATTATTATTATTTTTTTTTTTTACTATTATTGTTATCATTATATTGAAAGTGTACAATTTACAGTGATTTAAATATGTGCAACAGCATTTAATAGTTGACTGTCATGCAAAAACATAAATGTACATTGTCATATGCTGTTAGAGTTAAATATTTACGTGCATATCCATAATTAACTAATATTGCACATTACTGTACAATTAGACTTTACCGTTATGATACAGATATTACTGGCGCCAGACGAGCTTCACGAAGCATTGATGGTAAAATATTGACGAAACTCAAAATCAACTTTTTTTAATTAATCATTTCGCATTCAACCGATACAATGTGTTATGCAATTAATGCAGGCATAATCCATACACACACATGTTCTATGCAAACATTTCCCATAGTTTCTTAAAGGTGTTGAATGAATGCTATGATTTCCTCTGTGCAACGGATTTTGGCAGTACATATTATGCGTGCGTGCGTGCGTGCGTGCGTGCGTGCGTGCGTGCGTGCGTGCGTGCGTGCGTGCATGGTTATTAGAGTTGACATGGAAAGGTAAACAGAAGTATCATAATGGCTTCTTTTAAACATGTTTTTTGTCAGATTTTTTATGTGATCGAGTTCATTATTAAAAAAAAACAATAAGTAGGCTGCTGCATATATGACATACCTATGGGCTTTTATTTTGTCCCAGTTTCAAGCTTTCAAGTGTTTGCCATCCAAGGGTGATTATTGAATATGCTGGGTTTGTCTTCGCCTGTGCTATAGTCTAAATGTTTCGAATACAATGTTATATTGTCACAATTTAAACTTGATGATACGATTGTATTAACACGAAGCATACTTGTTTTGATAACATACTTCCAAACAAATATCAAGGAGGGCTGAATAGAGAAACTATGAAAACAAAGTTTCAATTTACTAACTGAAAATAATAAGATAAACCCACCAAGTTAATTTTTTTATATAAATAGTCATCATGACAGTATTTTGTATTATAAGTAAATTGTATATTATACAGTTAGTATTTGAAAGATGTCTAGGGCTAAGTATTATTATTATTATTTTTTATATTAATATTAGTAGTGCTAGAGGACCAGTTAATTAATATTAATTGGTGTTAATTAGTGTTGGCTAGTTGTTTAGAATAAGTATTTTGATAATGTGTGAATATTAAATA
This sequence comes from Lamellibrachia satsuma, assembly GCA_033239005.1. NCBI lineage: Eukaryota > Metazoa > Annelida > Polychaeta > Sabellida > Siboglinidae > Lamellibrachia > Lamellibrachia satsuma. The sequence continues at coordinate 3,350,812 of BSQZ01000003.1, forward strand.
AATGTAAATTTTATTTTTAACATTAGTGTAATTTACATACTATTATTCTAGTGTATTTTTTGCTTATGTTTGATGTTAGTTAGTGTTAGTAGTTAGTTAGTATTAGTTAGTTTGTTAGTTAGTATTAAATAATGTCAATTAATGCTCATGAATTAATAATTAGATAATGTTTATTACAATAATTATTGTACTATTATAAATTTGTATTAAAATTATCCATTAACCAACATGGTGGCTCTTATGTTAGCGGCATACATCATGCCTTAATAAGAGTCTCCCTGATCATACATTCATTTATATAAATTTGCTGTATTTAATATGATCGTATGGTAAAATAAATAAATAATTGTAATTCTGATTCAAAGTTTCAATTGTAAAATATATGTTTCTTGTTTATTGTGCGCACATTATGAATTGAATTGTACAACTTATTGAAAGAAAAAATTATTTGAAAGCGTACAATCTACAGTGAATTAAATATGTGCAACAACATTTAATATTTGACTCTAATGTAAAAGCATATACATACATTGTCATATGATGCTAAATATTTAAGTACATATCCATAATTAATTAATAGTACACATATAACTGCACAATTAGACTTTACCGGTATGATACTGATATTGGCGCCAGACGAATTCGCGAAACGTTGATGGTAAAATATTGATAAAACTCAGAATCATCTTTTTTATTACTCATTTCGCATTCAACCGATAACATGTTTTATGCATTTAATGCAGGCATATTCTATGCAAATATTTTCTGTGCAAACATTTCCCATAGTTTCTTAAATGTGTTGTATGAATACTATGATTTCCTCTGTGCAACGGAATTTGGCCATACATAGTATGTGCTATTGCTAATATTTTAGCGGGAAAGGTCCCGTGAATCAACTAGGTCTAGGTTACCAATTATGCTATTTACTTCGAAAATTAAGTAGTGTCTGTACAACAGAGAGTTAATTATGTTATTATACTACTTATTGTGTTAACTGGTGGCCTTATATTACACATATATCATAAACACAACCAAACCTGGAACCGAGTGATCATGTCTGCACGGAGACCTTCTTAAAAAGCAGACGACAAAACCGCATCGCGACAGCGACTGCGGCGCTCTCTCCTGGACAAAGTCTACAGTTTAGTTTACTTTTCATTCGCTAAAGTATTATATATTAAATTATATTTATTATATGCGGAATGTGTATATTTGGCCAACCAACGCTGGTGAATTTACGTTCACAGATACCATTAATTTTACAAAAACAATGGGAACTATAAAATTAGATTAAACATTGTATTTAATAGGGATGTCAGCGAAAATTTCAAATTGCAGATGTATTGTTTTATATTTTTATGACATGGCTGCAGCCCCGTGAAATTGAAATGTCAAGACATTTTAAAAATCGGTATGTACTTTTCGAGATATGATTTTGTGAAGACGTCAAATTAAACACATTTTTTTCAGATGAATTCAATGAACCAGAAAATAGGCCCAAAACTATTACACAATATTGTATACTATATTACCTCTTTCTAAAAATTAATAATTGCTGACAATGACTAAGGGTCGGAAATATGTGCACCTCTGTCACAATATCAACAGTAGTGGCTACTTCAACAATTGGATTCTAAGCATTATATTTCCAACGCATTACATAATTATTGTTGGCCTACAGTATTCACGCCAAATTCAACACTGCTAACAGTGCCGTGCGTGGTGCTGTAGTTAACACAGCGATCGCTATAGTTGAGTGGTTCGAAAATGTTTACAATTGGTTGTTTGTAGTTTATTGTTACAAACGCTGTGTTGTATAACTTAGCCGTGTTACGGCTCTCACTGAGCGTTTCCTAGTTGCACGCGTCTGTGTCTGGGGTCAGAAACACAAATCAAATGAATGTATTGGGTGTACGTACGTAGGAACAATCACATGTTGATATACATACATATTTAATCAACGAGGTACTCACGTTATGATGGTGACGTTGGACGCCACACCTGAGGCGAGCAGGTACTCCACATCCACGAAATTGTCTTTCGTGATGACGCTGGAGATATCCAACTGGCCACTGTGTACGAGTAGAATCGAGACGTGGTTCCACAACTCTGGCTTTTGGAAACAACTGATGTGGTGGATAACGTTAAGTGTCCGGCGCTTCCTGTCATCCTCGCTCTCTCCTATCACTGTACGACTAAACCACGTGACAACAAACATACTCAATTAAACTGCTTGTTTATGCATCTACTAAACGATAAACAATTTACTTTCAACTGCTAAAGTGCACATATTTTTTTCTCCATCCCATGTACAAATAACGAACACTTCAGAGATCGGTTGAATTTGACACGTGAATACCTGCCTTAGATTACTCATGGCGCGTATCATTTCTATAATACAAAACACACTAAATCAATAACATTAGCTTAAATTGTGCTCGGATTCAGTAAAACGAATTTTGCACATTGTATATAAAAACCTACCAACATGGATACACCGTGTGACCAGTGCATAAGTAAACGGCTGAGAAGACATTAGATAGCGTCTCGTGCAAACAGAACGAAAGAGAAAAACACCTGACTGGGCGGCGGCTTGGAGTGTTTTCACACGATCTGCAGTGAGGGCTGAAACAGTAAGGTTGATCAACTTGACATCACTGTCAATGTCCCTACATGCACATTGTCAGATTATTGGAGTAACTACTGTCTTGGCAGCCGCCTGCGAAAGATCGGCAAATTGTGTGAGCACGCACGCACGCACGCACGCACGCACGCACGCACGCACGCACGCACGCACGCACGCACGCACGCACGCACGCACGCACGCACGCACGCACGCACGCACGCACGCACGCACGCACGCACGCACGCACGCACGCACGCACGCACGCACGCACGCACGCACGCACGCACTGTAGATAATACTATATAAATATATACACACACATATTATATATATATATATATATATATATATATATATATACATATATATATTCGCTGACACAACATAAAATGTATATGTATATATCATTACATAAACAAATTATATAAATTATTATATAATAAAAATAACAAGATTTCATATAACACACTATTTAAAGCCAACTTAAACACATATGGCTACATAACAATTTGGTCGTCCACTGGGTATAATTATGCATGCTGCATAAATGCACAGTATCGTGTACCTTGAGATGTCGGTTTGCCTGATTGCATCTTCGTCTTGAGGACATTGTTTTCTTCCCTCAGCCGTCGGTTCTCCTCTGAAGCACATACAGTTAACGCGTCGTTATCGTTTAACAAGTGTCGACTATATTATATAAATTACCACGTAACGTTTTCCTGATAGACAATGAATCAACAGTTCGTGTGTTAATGGTGTGAAACGAATAGTTGTACATGCCTAATGAAAATATGCCTGTGTTAAACAATTAAAATTACAATGACATTGAACAATTAGCTTAATCTATTGTAATGTCGACTACAAGAAGTCACTCATTGTTCAAGTATTAACATATTATATTCGTCAACACGTCACCTCACAAATTTTGACAGTTCTCTAGTTCAGTATATTATAGTCGGTTAACAAATATCAATAATATTGCCGTTGAATAACTTTGTTGACAGTGACGGTGATGACATAGTACAATAATACTGCCACCGAAAACTGTGTTGACAACAACAACCTATTGAATAACTTTGTTGACATTGACGGTGATGACGTAGTACAACAATACTACCACCGAAAATTGTGTTGACAACAACAACCTATTGAATAATTTAGTTAACGTTGAAGGTGATGATGTAGTACAATAATACTGTCACCGACAACTGTGTTGACAACAACAACATATTGAATAACTTAGTTGACGTTGGTGGTGATGATGTAGTACAATAATACTGTCACCGAAAACTGTGTTGACAATAACAACCTATTGAATAACTTAGTTGACGTTGATGGTGATGATGTAGTACAATAATACTGTCACCGGCAACTGTGTTGAAAATAACAACCTATTCAATAACAACCTATTCAATAACTTCCGGCTACTTGGACTTGGTGCAGCGATTGAATTTGGTGTAGATCATTTACAGAAAAACGCGGTATATCAAATAGAATAAGTATTACTATTGCATATATATTATACACAAACGTATTGTAGACATATATTAGGAAACAGGTTTTGTTAATTATTAGTCAGAGGGAGTATTTTAGAGTAAGTTAGTTTCGGATTCTGTCAGGGAATTCAGCGAGCGTTAATAGGGTTGTTTACCATTCGAAAATTTAGATAGCATAGTGAATAGTCAGTAACATTGGAATATTGGTTAGAATAAGTATTACTATTATACCTATATTGTTCACCAACTTCTTGTAGACATATATTAATAAACCGTTTTTGTTAACAGAGGTAGTATTTTTTCCCGGATTCAAACTCAACGAGTGATAAAAGGGAGTTTGTTTACAGGTCGTGAATTCAACTCGTGCATCGAGCTATCGTTTACATTGGCTAATATATATATATATAAGATAAAGTGATTTATTTGCTTAAATTACATACATAAGGTAATATCTGACATAGTGGAAGTAAGCGTTTTCGGTAAAAAGGAATTAACAGCAGGATTTTAGCGTAAATTAGTACACACTGACTTCGTTGTTTTGTTACACAGTGTTCTCCGTATTCGCTAGGTGGCAGGTTTTTTTTTCTCATGCGAGGTTAATAGAAGACACAGTTAGCAAGTATATTAGCCTAAAGTGTTCTTTTGATCACAAAAACAGCCTTATTCAAGGCTAACGTAGCAAACAAATTAAAATTAAATTGTATGATGGCGCCGTGCAAACGGCAGTTAAAGGCCACATGGCACTTAATTTGTGGCAGTTGCAGTAACTGGGAGGACTTCGTCAAGTCTGTGTGCGAGAAGTCCTGCGCTGAGGTCCAGGCAGATAGTTTTAGTTTTGAGTGTAGGGGATGTACGAAGATGAAGGAACTAGAGGTGGAGTTGGAAGAGTTGAGGCTGCTCGTTGTGGCAATGGTGGGAAGGGAACAGAGGGGTTGTGCCAGTAGTTCCGGTGGGGGAACAGTAGATGATAAAGTGGGGGAAAGACACAAGAGATGCTAGGGAGAGCTCACCGCAGCCTGGGAGGAAGCTGAGAGGAGGAAAGGTGACAGGTCGTAGGGAGAAAGGACGTAAGGAGACGGGAAGGAAAGGAACAGGAGGGAAGACAACCGGAGTGAAGGAGAGGGGAATAGGGGAGACAGGAGGGAAGGAGAATGGAGTGGGGGAGACGGGAGGGAAAACAACCGGAGTGAAGGAGAGGGGAGTGGGAGAGACAAGAGCAAAGGAGTGGGAAGTGGGGGAGACAGGAGGTGGAGTGGATCGAACGGAAGAGTTATTCTGCAGCAGTGATAGAGGGGGTGAGGAAGAGAGCGAGGGTGTTTGTGGGGGATTCGATAGTTAGGAAGACCGACAGAGTCTTAAACAAGGGAGATGATGTGGTGGTCTGCTTGCCTGGAGCCAAAATAGATGCGATAACTGAGAGGGTAAAAAACATCGTAGGCTCGGGTAAGGGTGGATCTGTTTTAGTACACGTAGGGCCAAATAACGTAGAGAGGGAGGGTACAACTGCCATAGTTAGGAAATATAGGCAGTTGGTCAGAACACTAAAACAGACGCGGGTTGAGCAGGTAATACTGTCAGGGAGTTTACCTGTAATGGGCAGGAGGGGTCACAAATATCGAAATTGTCGGGGGATGGCAATTAACATGTTAGTCCAGAAGCTATGTAGGGAAGAGGAAGTTGGATTTGTGGATTTATGGGGAAGTTTTGTTGGGAGGGCTGATATGTACATGAAGGATGGGCTTCATCTAAGTGGAAAGGGGGCGGCAGTATTCGCGGACAAACTTTCAGCAGCTGTAGATAGTGACTTGAGTACAATGACAACTATTTTTGGAAGTAAACATTGTTTCAACTAGAAGTGCAGGGGGGTTACCTAGAGGTGTTTCAAGCAGAACAAGAGGCCATTGCACAGATAAACCAATATCAAATCTTCCGAAAAACATATCTGAAAAAGGTTATAGATGCGTATGTTTAAATGCAAGGAGTATAGTAAATAAGAAAAACGAATAAAACATTATGGTAGAAGATATTGACCCTCACATAATTGGTATAACTGAATCATGGGCCAACATAGATATAACAGATGCTGAATTAGGACTGACAGGATATGTAATGTTTAGGAAAGATCGAATAGGAAGAAGGGGCGGGGGAGTTATTTTATATGTTAAAGAATCTATTCAGGCTTATGAAATAAAACTAGAAATGGAAGCAGATTGCGATGAAGCTGTTTGGTGCAAAATTGTTTCAGGAAATTCAAAATTAACTATTGGATTAGTTTACCGAAGTCCAAACATAAACGAAGAGGACAACACAAAAGTAAAAAACGCTATAAAGGAAGTTAGTAAAGGGGAATGTATCTTAATGGGAGATTTTAACCATGGACACATACAATGGAATTCTCTAGAGAGCACAGGGATTGAGGACCAACAATTTCTATTTTTAATCCAGGATAGCTTTCTTACTCAGCACGTACTAGAACCAAACAGGGGAGAAAATGTATTAGATATAGTTTTGTCATCACAAAAAGAATTAGTGGACAATGTAAAAATATTTGAACCATTGGGTAATAGTGACCATAATCAAATACATTTTGACATCAATGTAAAATAAGAAAACGTACAAGAGAAACTTCCACAAAGGTAACTACAAAGATATGAGAAAATACTTAGCAAAGCTAGATTGGAATAACATGCTGATGAATAAGACCGCAATTGAATGTTGGAATATTCTAAAATATGAAATTGAGAGTATCATCGATAAATTTGTTCCCTTCCAAAAACAAGGAAAACGTGTAGAAAGAAACACTTCTCAAAAGGGGCTATTAGAAAAATAATGCTAAAACAAACTATGTGGAGGGTTTATAGGCGTACCAGAAAGGAAGAAGACTATGCAAATTACAAAGAGGCACTTAATGCTGAAATCAGACAATCTAAAAGAAGCTATGAGCAAAAACTAGCATGTAACATAAAAAATGACAGCAAGAGTTTTTATGCATATGTCAGGAGTAAACAAAACGTACAAGACAAGGTTGGACCTCTAGAAGACAGTGCTGGAAATATAATATCACAGGGGTTTTTAATGGCGGAAGACCTAACTTGTTACTTCAGTTCAGTGTTTACCAAAGAAGATATTACTTCATTACCAGTTGCTATTGCTAAATTTCAGGGGGCTAAATCTGACTATTTGGGTCCGTTAGTTGTAACTCCAGAATTGGTAGCTAAGAAAATAAAGGCAATGAAGGATAACAAATCACCGGGAGTGGATGGGATTCCTCCAAAATTACTAATGGAAACAGTAGAACAAATCAGTATATCACTTGCAAGAGTATTCAACTTGTCATTAAAAGAGGGAGTTGTTCCGTTTGAATGGAAAGAAGCAAACATCATACCATTATTTAAAAAGGGTTCGAGAAATAAGTCAGAGAATTACAGACCAGTGAGTTTAACGTCAGTGATTTGTAAATTATTAGAAAGGTTAATTAAAGACCATATGGTGGACTTCCTCGTTAAGCATAAATTATTAAATTCATCTCAACATGGATTCCTTAAAGCGAGGTCATGCTTAACAAATATGTTATGTTTTTTGGAAGAAATCACTAAGTGGATAGACGTGGGATCGCCAGTAGATATTATCTACTTAGATTTTCAGAAAGCTTTTGACAAAATGCCACATCAAAGATTACTACTTAAATTAAAAGCCCATAGTATCGCGGATAGCATAACTGACTGGATAGAACAATGGCTGACTGAGAGAAGACAACGAGTTGTAGTAGATGGAGAAGTTTCAAATTGGAAATCGGTTTTGAGTGGGGTACCTGAAGGATCAGTATTAGGACCTATATTATTCTTAATTTATATCAATGACTTGGACGACAGTATAACAAGTAACGTACTGAAATTTGCGGATGACACAAAACTGTTTAGAAAGGTTAATACTGATGGTGATAAACAACATTTACAAAACGATCTAGACAGATTAGTGAAATGGTCTGAGAAATGGCAGATGTTGTTCAATTTTGGGAAATGTAAATGTCTACATACAGGACATGGGAAATTGAATGTAAACTATAAAATGGGAGATACTGTTCTGGGTACTACTGTAAAAGAAAAGGACTTAGGAGTTACAATAAGCGCTGATATGAAAGTTTCAGAGCAGTGTGGTATTGCAGCTTCAAAGGGTAATCAAATTCTTGGATTGATTAGAAGAAACATAACATACAAGGGAAAAAAGTTAATTATACCTCTTTATAAAGCAATAGTTAGACCTCATTTAGAATACTGTATACAAGCATGGAGACCATATCTTAAGAAGGATATTGAACACATACAAAGGAGAGCAACTAAAATGATTCCAGAACTGAGAGACCTTAGTTATGAAGAACGCCTGAAAGAATGTGGTTTAACAACTCTAGAGACAAGGAGATTAAGAGGAGATCAGATCGAAGTTTTTAAGATATTGAATGGGTATGAAAATATTGATAGAAATATGTTTTTCTCACTCAAGAAGGATAGCAGAACTAGAGGACATGAGGTAAAATTAGTAAAGGATCAATGTAGATTGGACATCAGGAAGCATTCGTTCTCACAGAGGACAATAAATGAATGGAACAAATTGTCTACAGATTGTATAACTGCTAGCTGCGTGAATATGTTTAAAAACAAGGTTGACACATATATCAGGAGGGCGGGTTATAAGTAGATGAACATTGTTGGACTCTCGATAAGCCAATGGCTTCCTTGTCCACTTGCTATCTGGGCCTTTGGCTTGGATGGCAAATCTTGTTAAATCTTGTTAAACTTATTCTTTTTTTATTTATAAATGTGGTGTCCGTCGTCGATGGATGTAACATTTATATCAAGATTCATAACACTTTTATCTAGATTCACGTCACAACACTTTATCTAGATCCATGTCACAACACTTGTATCAAGATCCATGTCACAACACTATTATATAAATCCATGTCACAACACTTGTATCTAGATCCATGCCACAACACTTTTATCTAGATCCATGTCACAACACTTGTAGGATCCACGTCACAACACTTGTAATATAACACCCCTTGTGCGGCGAGTTCACACTAAACATACCGTCGTATGTCTGCCTGCAGGATTCGACGTCTCCTTTCGCGCCTGTCAGTTCCTCCTTCACCAGCTACAATTTTTCTGAAACGAATCCAGTCGTATGTGATCGTCGCGTTTCATCTAAAGTGAACAGTATTACCTGAACATAGTATCGATAGATGACTTTCTATAAGAACCTTAAACGAGTTTTCGCTATAGAAATGCATTAATTATAATAATAGTTATAATATGATAATACAATATATATGTTCAACAGAGTTATACGTTTCATATCAAATGTAAACTTATTTATCAACGTTATATAAACAAAATATCACATCAACAATTGTCGTCGAGAAATGAAGTATATGATTGCACCAATTGAGGTTTGTCATTCTTTTAATTGTAAGTGTCATTTATGTATTAATACATTATTATGCCAGCAGTTGTACACCTGTTAGTTGTTTTATGTATTTATTTTAAGTTAGTAGTTCTATATTAACCCTTTTTAGATGCATGCTTAATTAGGCTGACTTGTATAAGAGCGAGGAATTTGGGTGGAGTGGAGACGGTTAGTGGAGACTGCAGTCTTAAACGTGAGTTACGATAATTGATCGAGACTTAGAAGCTTCTCTGTTGTTTGTTCGTTAGTGACATATTTTTCTGAGTTAAACAATACGAATGGACTACACAATCACCACTTCCGTACCAGACTGAGCAGCGGCGCCGACGGTGCCTTCTTGAGATTCAGCCATGTCTTATCTAAAATCAAGATACTCACATCACAATAAAGTGAACACCCTATGAAAGCTGAACAGTTTTCGCCAAAAGTGAGCCGCACCCAAAGCGTGTGGTGCTTAGCATTAGCCGAGCCCAGTGTTAGCCGAACACAATGTTAGCCGCGCCCAATGTTAGCCGCACACAAAGTTAGCCGCGCGTAAAGTTAGCGGCGCGCAAAGTTATCGTCGTCTCGCTGCACTCTGCGCGAATTCGGTGCGGACTCGTGATAACAGCGGGCGCGGTTATCACGTACTAGCACTACTCGTATGGGAGGCCTTGTTTGTGTGTATACATACACCAGTCCAGGTGTATGTAATTGAATAAGAACATTATTTGCTTGGTGTTAAAAAAAAATTGGTACGATGACGTCTTACTACATAACCCATGTGACACTACAACACATTTGAAGTGTCGTTCTGATAATGCTCGTAGTCTGACAATGACACAGTGATGGGTGAATAACCTGTGTCGCTACTGCACGGTAGTATGGCTCGTATTTTGTGTAGGAATCAGCCTGCCGGCCGTTGCTTTTCAATACAGTCATTCGGTTATTTATAACCCGATCGGGTTCAAATCACTCAAATATTAAACAGAATGAGGCAATCACGTCACATCGCAATGTTGACATATTAATTTTTTGTGGCATGATGTTTTGTTGAAAATGCCGGCGTTCGTTTTAACTTTTCTTTGCTTAAATTGTATTTAGTACGATCATATTGGTAAGCACATTTTTTTATGAGTTTGCAATCTTTCGGGTATTGATTTTATATAACCTTGAATCGCAGCAAAAGCGTTACAGTCACAATTCACAAAACACAATGGCTAGCCATCATTAAAAATATAATTTTTATGTTTTCATGCGCGTTGAAAAAATAGTGAAACCATCAGAATTGTGGAATTTAATGGAATAAAACTAACAAACATAGCTTAATTTTCTTCTTTTGGTTGATGGTAATGAATTGGAGATTTTTTACAGCATGGTGAAATTGACTTTTGTTTTTCGTCAATATTCCCTAAAATTAGTTTCATGATTTGAAAATAAAAATTACATTTTCAAATCATGAAACTAACGTATTTAATAATTCAGTGGTTGTCCTGATATCCTCATTTTGCTGTAGAAAACGCGCGATATAAAGCACTGTCGATGACCATTTTAAGATAAAAGGTATACCAGTTGTCAAAAAATTTTGCCCGTATGAAACACCGCACGGCTCGTGTGAGCTGAACTAATATAATCCGTCAATACTATATTTATATTGAGCACAAAATCCACGCTATTCGCCGTTAAATTTCGTTCCGTGGCTTGTTCGCGAAAATATGCACGCTCCGCGAAATGCCGCTATTACCCGCACGTCCCAAGCTATGGCCCGCACGTCCCAAGCTATGGTCCGCTCAGCTAGGTAAGCTTAGTATCGAGTCGACGTACGACCCCCGTTTGAGTGACAAGAGTGGAGGCCCAGCACCTCCGTGCGACGGTCACATTCGGCTACTGACACAGCGCACTTCGTCTCGCCTCGCTGCACTCTGTGCGAGTCAGCGGGCGCATCACGCCCTAGCACTTATGTGCAGCGATATGTCACTGACTAAGAACGTCATCTCTATGAAAACCTAAGGCGACGACGTCATATTACACAACTCATGTGCCATATCGGTGTACCAACATATCTGAAGTGTCGTTCTGATAATGCTTGTCATACAGTGACAACAGGACGGATTATACTTCTTTTTGTGTTTTATTTGATATTCGTACTGTACACTACACTTCAATCCGCTTCGCCACAACTCACCCGCCTCTAGAGGGCTCCTAAACAAAACTCACCCTCCTCTAGAGGGCTCCTAAACAAAACCGTTCTTCCGTCGATGAACATAAGATCACCCTTCTTTATCTCGTCACCACATTTTGATGGTCTTTGTATATAATGACATATACGTTGACACCTGCAATATGTCACTAACGATCTGCGGCAACGTGCCTATCAATGTACGCAAGTGTCTACATACCGATCGATGTAAGTAGAAGACGTTTTATGTCTCGGTGACGCGACTTATATTCAATGTCTCAGTTGCTTCCAAAAGCTGTGTAAACCAAGTGCGCGAGAAGCCCTATGTTAACCCCTGGTGGGGGTTGCACCGTGAACCCTGCAACCAATACAACTCACCCTTTGGGTAACGTGATACATTGTTTACCAGTAGTTGGTGGAAACCGGCCGTCATTTGATTACTGACATATTTCATTCGAAAATAGACCCCCGGATTGAAGCAGTCAACCTTGCAACGTGTTGTGTGGCAGTCCTGGTTGCTTCCGGCCATTTGCCCCAGTTACCTTCACTAGTAACCCTGCTTTTTCCTTGGGTCAGTGACTCTGAATGCGCCACGTCAACGACGGCACAGACCGCTCGGACATTGCAGTCTAAGCCGCACCCAACTTTAGGAGGCGATTGCAAAACACATTCGTTGCGCTGCCATTCTCTTTATTTTACTAAAGTATTTACAGTATTAACAGTAGGTATGATAATTGTTGTAAGTCAGCTGTTTTAAAGGCAACGTATAAAAATCGACGTGTGCTACTGTTGAGCCAAATTCGCTCCCCGGGTGACTAGGCTAGAGAAGAAATCGTTGTGGGTGGGCTTTGTGTTGTTTATTTGTGTCATTTAAGGTGTGCGATGATAATCAACCACCAGGTACTTCGGGCCATGTTTCGGTGATGTCAGCACAGACGGCCGGGACACTGGTCCAGTGACTTCAGCACAAAAGGCCGGGACACTGGTCCAGTGATGTCAGCACAGAAGGCCGGGTCACTTGTCCAGTGACGTCACAACAGAAGGCCGGGACACTGGTCCAGTGACGTCAGCACAGAAGGCTGGGACACTGGTCCAGTGACGTCAGCACAGAAGGCCCGGACACTGGTCCAGTGACGTCACAACAGAAGGCCGGGACACTGGTCCAGTGACGTCACCACAAAAGGCTGGGACACCGGTCCAGTGACGTCACCATAAAAGGCTGGGACACTGGTCCAGTGACGTCACCACAGAAGGCTGGGACACTGGTCCAGTGACGTCACAACAGAAGGCTGGGACACTGGTCCAGTGACGTCACAACAGAAGGCCGGGACACTGGTCCAGTGACATCACCACAGAAGGCTGGGACACTGGTTCAGTGACGTCACCACAGAAGGCTGGGACACTGGTCCAGTGACGTCACAACAGAAGGCTGGGACATTGGTCCAGTGACATCACCACTGAAGGCGGGACACTGATCCAGTGACGTCACCACAGAAGGCCAGGACACTGATCCAGTGACGCCACCACAGAAGGCTAGGACATTGGTCCAATTGGACATTGCAGAACCACTCAAACATACGTTCTATGTCCGCCACATATATACCGTCGGTTGCCAATTAATATTGCCATGAGTGATAAACGAGTGATACACGAGTGATACACGAGTGATACATGAGTGATACACGAGTGCCAACCTTTCCTTTGTGTGGATTTCAAGATATACGTGTTATCACGACATATTTTCCAGACTGCGTCGTGAAGATTTTGTGTCATTCCAGTTACTAACAGAAACAACGATCATTGCCGCAGGAGTGAATCTCGATGAAAAACTGGGCACCCCTTTTTCAGGGTTTGCATCCGTCCATGTTATTCAAAGGCGTTGTTTTGTATGCGAAATAGGGTTACACACAATAATACCCACGCCTACAGTTCCCATAATCCACAGTAAATATGAGAGAAATTTGTGACAAAAACCTGACTAGCAACCTAGCGTGAACGGTGAGTAGCTCGTTAAACTACAACACAATAGTATTGTGGCGACACCTAACGTCAAGTAACTACAATACATTCTTGGAACGTGACAATGTCATATCTGTCTGTCCTCGCGACCTGCTCAAACGAGTATCACTAGACAACGTCACTCTTTATTACCTGTTTTGGGAACCATTGTAATAGTTCCTCTGACTTCGGCTGTCACAATAATATTATCGTGCATGATCAAAAGAAAAAGCGCACAGGCAGTATACAAATCTTACTGCGCGAGACGTCTGTTTAATGGCGCGGTGCCAGGTGTTTACCAAGTCATTATAACACTGAATATGTGTTGACTCGCCTGAAATATAATTAATTGTACAGGCCCATGTGTACTTGGCTCAGACTATGCATTGAAAACCTTGCAATGTAACTACCGAGCTAGGTTTGACGACATTAATTACAGGCTTCACCTTTACCGCGTCACTCTAAGGGTCCTGAACTATCAAAGGTGTGTTTGGGACGATATGAAAATATACATTAACAGCAGTCCGTATGAAATGTTGCAGACAAAATAATCAGTTAATTACTGTACATGCTGCCGATTAAGTTGTACACATTTCAACTTAACCGGTGAATACACTGGTGGTATTTTCTATCAACTTCAATTAATGTGATACACATCTGCGACGTAGGTGCATGTGTACTCTCAGTGAATACCGTCAAAGCGATGTCGTCACGATGCGTTTGTGAATGGTTGTCACTGTGGAGACGGCCCTCGACCGTGAGGGTATGAAACCCGGACTCGACCGCAGACAAGGACGCCGGACGCGGAATGAGAAGTTATTTTGAATAAAATAATAATATTGACATAGCAATCAACAAAAAACGTGCCGTAAATAGAAATGTGTGTGTATAATCGACTTCGTCACTAAAATTTAAGATCATCCGTCTTAATAAATCTGTCTATATCATCAACAGGCAGGACGGTGTGTGGGGTAGAAAAGCTGCACTCGGACACGACACTTGCTATGCTCGTACAATAGGCTGTTATTATTAAAGTTATTACTGTTGTTATTGTTATTATTATTGTTGTTATTGTTATTATTGTTGTCATTATTCATGTTATTGTTTTTATTATTCCTGTTATTGTTACTATTTTAATTATTGTTGTCATTATTGCTATTATTATTACAACTACTACGACATTAAAGGGGTGTAGTAACTGACGTTTGTCAAATTGTAAATGTGGTTGTAAACATGCCGTGGTGCCAGGCTGGAGTGACCACGTGTAGGAGCTTCACAGTGCAGCTCGTGATGCTCATCACTTTCCAATAATGTAACACAAAGGTACTTCTTTCACTTTTGTTCATCTACTATACAGAATAAACATGCTATTCACTGCCTATTTCATCAATGTTTATATTTCTTTCGTATGTGCGCCTATCGTAAAGCGTTGTAAACAACACTGATTAAGACGCAAATATACAATGGACAAGCTGCCGAGTTGAAGTTTACAGTTATGTTTACTCCACGTACAAAGTAGATTGCTAATTTCAATACTTATACAGGTACCGTGATACTAAATATTTGGATTATGACGGCAATACTTAGCGTGACATTATATTGACCTCGTTTTGATTCTCGTTTTGTAATCGCGCTCACACAACATCTGGTTATCTGTCAAACGTCTTGAGGACATGCGTTCTGACAAAAAGGTAATACTTTCACACTTCTACACACACACACACACATAAATAAAATATATATATATATATATATATATATATATATATATATATATATATATATATATATGTGTGTGTATATATATATGTATATATATATATATGTATATATATATATATATATATATATATATATATATATATATATATATATATATATATATATATATATATATATATATATATATATATATATATATATATACATATATATATATTCGAATGTATATATTCATGAAATACGTGTTTATTGCTCTGTTTATGGCATATTGTAAGGTTTAAAATTTTATGAAAATGCTTACGTTTTTTGTCGAGCGTGTCCTTCGCCTATACAATAGCAAAAGCTAAATAGAAAAAAATTACATGTCGATTGAATTTGCCTATCAGACTTCGTGCCCTTCAAGGTCCCTCCTTAAGTCAACGTTTTTGCTAGTCTCATTTCAAATTAATTTTCCGAACAATTAAACCTATCTAGTGTCCACTGCTACATGCTATGTCATTTTTGCAACTTTTGTATGTAGCTATTTTGTGAATTAATCAGACACATTATTAAATTCCTTAACGTTTGATTAAACATTAAGTGAAGTGAAAATGGAAACGCTAAAAACTCACGAATTTCACCTTTGGTGAAATTTCGTAACTTCGTCATGTGATCGGTGAGAGGATGTCAGTCACGCTCATGATAGGCATTGACCCGCACAGTGATTATCATTTTGGATATCCACTATTTAGTCGTTGGATTGTACCAGATCTAACAATTAAAGTAAATTATGTCGATGATTTGAATAAAAATATGCATTTTAAAATAAATCGACTGTGGATGTTATACAATTCACATATTTGGACACCAACGAAACGGGTTTGCTCTAGACTAAATCAGTTGAGGGTGGAGTTTTAACCGACCGAACGAAATCGCCTTTCGTACATCATCTTGACAAGTGTAGCGTCATGCCTCACTTGGTGGAAATGTTAGCGGCAGTCTGGGCACTTGTGGGTGAATCCTATCTCGTCGATGTCTCCTATCGTCGTTGCCGATACCTTCAACTTCGGATGGAGATGCATTATCGTCGTGTACATTATCGTCTCGTACACTTCACCACGTGCGGTGTCGGGGTGCTGGTAGACTTCTGCAGGCAGCCGTCTCGTACAGTTCACGGCGTGCGGTGTCGGAGTGCTGGTAGACTTCTGCAGGCAGCCGTATCGTACAGTTCACGGCGTGCGGTGTCGGAGTGCTGGTAGGCTTCTGCAAGCAGCTGTCTCGTACACTGTTGTATTATCATCGAGTCTCAACTATCGCAAATTACAAATGATTGCATTGTGACAATAGCTCCAGATCGTATATGTCAAATGGAAGACCTTAGCAAGTCACATTACAATTGAGAACGGCCTCTAAATTCAGACACTGCACAAAAACAGAGTTCCACACGGGGAGATGAAAGAGGTAGCACACACACCGCGTATCGTGTACGCCGTGTGGCGGGTATTGTCACTCCTCATTTCAATATTCATATTTCATACAATGGAGAAAGTGTGTTACTGTTGTGGTGCAGATCCGGGAGCTTCTTGCACCATAGGAGGGGGCATCTTGCCTCATATAACGAGACCGGGAGTGATACGTTGGTGCCGAGCGCGGAATTAAGCTCCTTTTTGTTCTCTACAGCCTAATATTTCGAGCCTTGAGTGACGTGAACTCAGCGATCAGTCGAAGTCCATGACATTGCTCATATCTCGCTCGATCGACAGGAACGCCAGATTATTCAATCGTTATTATCCTATGCTATAGTAAATGAACATCTTGATCTTCAGTTTCGATAAGCTTCTGTCGCAAGAGGCCACACTCACGCACATGACGACTAATGTCCTCAGCGACAAGAGCAAATTATGGAACGATGTCTCGTGTCCCCACTTCCCCACCCACTGAAGGAGATCGAGCGCATCCATCAAATGTGATTCGTTATATTTCTCATCTCCTCGTGAAGTCGATCGATGATATATAAACTACGCATGCTACAAAGCATGGACATGCAATGAGAGTGTACCACTAAACAACACGTGACATTCACGTAGGTGTCACCTGTTTGAGAAATGAAATGTACACATGCATGTTCATCTGATGATTGGCGCGAACGAACTGGGCTTTTGATGATATGTTCAGTGTTTGTTTGATCCACAATGTATAAATATATGAGACTTTAAAAAAGTAAGTGCCGCCCCAAAAAATGCCGCTGGACAATTGAATTGTCATCACTTTCATATCACAAATATTTAATTTGTAAATAATGACAACCTAGACGATCCAAAAGAAATCCTTTCTGTTAATAGTTCAGGTTACAAAACTTCATCTTTATCAAAATAACTGTACATGTTTTTTTAGGTCGCAGCTTTCTTCATTTTGCTACTCAGGCACGCACGCACTCAAGCACGCACGCACGCACGCACTCACACACGCCAAACTCGCTGAATACTTTTAAAGTTTAAAAAAATTAAACTGTTGTGATTGTAATGGTGCTGCGCGCGCAAAAAAGCAACAAGATGGCGGTAGTAAACCTTCGTTGTGGACACGTTATAACGTTAATAAGTCTAATACATACCAGAGATTACCAGGATTTATGACAATGTCGGCAATACATTTCGGATGGTGAGTTGTTCTCTTGGAAGAAAATGGCGCCAAACACGTAACACTGCATACAATAATTTGCCTAGCAAACGTGCGTCCCTGAGCGATAAAGCAGGTTGTTAATATTACCTATTTGATTTAACAAAACATTATATCAGTGGATTTATGAATATATACCACTAGCACTGACACCAATGATGAATGCAGATTTACAATACATGTATTGGTATTTTGAATATGTTTTTACTGCCACGGCACTGGCCTGCCACGGCGGTAATCGTTTACTTAACTGGCCTAAATTATTATGGCTTTATGCCGACGGTTTTTACAGCATTTTTGTACCTGAATGCGTTCCTTACATCATTCCGCATATGTTCCAGTAAAAAAAGTTAATATATTCTTTAAAAATATTGTGTTTTAGGCCACTTTTAATCAGTTTTACACATCAAAACAGCGGAACCGATTGCATGATAAACATGGCGCGTGTGCGACTTGCGCATTAGTCACGCCCCGGTGCCTTCAGAACCGCGAAGGCGATGTTTGTGTGTACTGGGCATACAATTACGCAACGTAAAATAAATTAAGAGAAAACAATTAAGAAATTAGGCTCCAAAAATATTTCAAACGAAGAAATTCTTTAAAAAAAATTAAAACATTATCCACAGTTTTCATATTAAACGCAACATTTGTAGAGCACATACAGTCACTTCTAACGTAATATTTCATATTTTATTTAATGAAATATTTTATGTTGCAACTATTATTTGTATGAAAATTATGTGATCGATATTAGATGTTATGCGCATGCGCAACTACAAGGGGACATCTCATTGCATGTCATTGTTAATATAATTAAATTAAAAAGAATGCAGGGGTTAAATTATCTGTCATTTGGTGAACAAAGGTTTTTTTTTTAATTATGCTGATATTGTATGTCTGGTTTCTTTCTGATGGGGAGGGGTATTGTTAATATCATTAAATTTAAAAGAATGTAGGGTTAAATGATCTGTTGTTTGGTGAACAAAGGTTGTTTTTAAATTATGCTGATATTGCATGTCTGGTTTCCTTCTGATGGGGAGGGAGGGTAGGTGAGAGGGAGGGATTCTGTGTTGTCCGTTTTCGCAGCAATATCCTGCGGAGAAATCGTGATGTAGTACCGCATTGCCAGTGATTAATGGGAAGAAGAAGATATAGCTCAGAAACAATTTTTATTGTTCATATTAAATAACATTAATTACTTTCTCATATTACATGTGATATAGCTGAGAAACAATTTTTACTTTTTCATATTTAATAACATTAATTACTTTCTCATAATACATGTGAATTAAAAGCATCCTTTCATTGCGCATACACACATTCAACAAAACATATAACATTAATTAACATATTAGTAATTAATTAATCGACGTGCTACACTATTGTAACTGCTAGTGTGATTTTGACGTGTAATAAATAAAACACAACAGGTTACAGTTATTTAGCTTTCTTAAAGGGATGGAGTCGTCATAGAGTATTCAGTATCCGTGCCACAACAATTACATAAAAACAGAAATGTATTATTATCATTATTGGACTACATAACTTTTTCATTATCATTTCAAGCCATCATTGTCAGTTTCATTTTCATTACCATCAATGGCCAGTTATATATTAAGAAGTCCATGAACCAACTATTGTAAAAGTTTCTTATATTTATTTGAATGAAAAGGTCGCAAAGTAACAATGGTGTTTTAAAGCTGTCTGCTGGTGTAACTCATACTGCTGCTTGGCGGGTTTATTGATACAGATGTTAAAGACGGTAAGCCTACCCCTGGTCTGGAACATCACATCACATCAAAACATACATTTATTTTGTCCGGAGATGGTAATGTAGCTATACAGACACATTTACTCCGGATATAATGCCCCCACCTAAGTGGAAACTAGGACTAAAAACCTCCTCACATAACTATAAAAAAATACAACATGCGGTATATATAATAACCTTTATTTGCATTGTAAAAATTTAGTTGCACATCTTTATTGTGGGGGGTGGGGTGAGTGCTGAGTACGAGTACACCACCTGTACCATGGCTAATCCGGCACAGGCTTTATACAATTTTCCTGTTATTGTTGTTCCGATTAACGCTTCGTATATATACCCCTATGTAGGCACATGCAGAAATAAGGTAAATTGCTGTAGGAAATCCTTGTCCAAGCCTAAATAATAACACTATTTAGTAAGTATTTACATCGTGTGGCTTTGTTCCGCGCACCGAGGGCCTCGGTCCGAGGCAGTTGCACAAAAGAAATTGTGTAGCATCTGCACGAACTGCTGTGACGGGCGCATAACCGTCGTATACACATTGAATGCACAGGATTGCGCTGGATGTGAGCTGTGAATGCGTTATCAGTCATTTGATCAAGAAATGTGTATTCAGACAAATCCGGTGATACTACAACTGCACATAGACACAGCATATACGTGAAAAGCAATACTCACCAGTTTATAATTATTAAAAAAACTAAACATGTATTTGGTGTTTCCCAAAAAATATGAATATGCATATAATTTAATTATTATTTGTAAATTATTTAAATTAACATGTTAATGTAAAGAGAGTACATAAAATATTTCATTAAATAAAATATGAAATATTACGTTAGAAGTGACTGTATGTGCTCTACAAATGTTGCGTTTAATATGAAAACTGTGGAGAATGTTTTAATTTTTTTTTAAGAATTTCTTCGTTTGAAACATTTTTGGAGCCTATTTTCTTAATTTTGTTTGTCTTCATTTTTTACGTTGCGTAATTGTGTGTATATCATTTATTCGTACACAATAGTTTAGGTACAATTGAATAAAAAAAAACCATTGGCAGCCTGCTTAACAAGTGCAGAGTGCGTTAATCATGTTGTTAACATCGTTTTTTGTAAAACCGGGTAAGTCAATCTCGTTATTGGATACACGCAATAATTCGAGTATGCACCAAGCGATTCCTGTCAGCTCTGGCTGACTGAAAAGACATTGTCTAAGTACGTGGTTCACCTTAATATCTAGTACATATATTGCATACCTATGCCGAATAACCGCTATATTTCGGCCAATTGGTGATTGAGCTGAGTTTATAGCCCGCCTAACGAAGTGTCTAAGAATGGCGTTGCGGCTAGTCAACATTAAATCCACAAACTTGCAAAATCGCTTCACCAATTGAATGGATATGTGACAGGTGTTAATTAATTGTCATATAACTGACGTTTAAGATGCGCCTGACGCCTTTGTTCCAAGTCACGCAAAAATCGTTGAACCCTTTATCATGTAATGTCCATAGAGTTGAGCCATAATGGGTGCTACAATAAGACTGAAATAGACGAATATAACAATCAATAGGCACTTTGCCTCTGAAGTGGCCCACAAACCAGTTAACACTCGCGATAAAATAACCTTTGTTTGCATTTATATCATTCAAGTCTGAAAGCTTGTAATCGACTACGTTACCAAGGTGTTTTGCGTTCGTCGCCCAAGTAACATTGTTCCCGTTTACCTGGATGGCTTTACAATCAACATTGCTTGCGCCGAACACCATTCCTATAGTTTTCTTATCGTTAAAAGTGACATGGAATTCTTTCCCGTACTCCTCACATATATTTACCATGTATTGCAGACCTTGTAGCCAAGGTGATAATAATGTGATATCGTCTGCATACGATAGTGCACCAACAAAGTGCTGAGCGATACGGCACCCGTATCCGCTGCTGGCTAATTTAGCTATTAATTCATCGTAGTATACAGTGAACAGTATCGGTGATATAACCGCCCCTTGCTTCACGCCGTTGCGTACATAAACAATTCTAGATTTGTAACGTTCCCACTGTGCACACATACATTGTCTGATGTATCCGTCAAGAATGAATCTAACAATTACGCTAGGTACATTGCGTTTAAGCATCAAATTGAACAGCTTTCCGTAGTGAACCTTATCAAATGCTTTAGAGGCGTCTAGAAAACAGCTGTATACGCAACTGTTATTATTTACAAAATGATTGGCAGTGTATGCCCAGTACACACAAACACCGCCTTCGCGGTTCTGATGGCACCGAGGCGTGACTAATGCGCAAATCGCACACGCGCCATGTTTATAATGCAATCGGTTCTGCTGTTTTGGTGTGTAAAACTGATTAAAAGTGGCCTAAAACACAATATTTTTAAAGAATATATGAACTTTTTTTACTGGAACTTATGCGGAATGATGTAAGGAACGCATTCAGGTACAAAAATGCTGTAAAAACTGTCGGCATAAAGCCGTAATAATTTAGGCCAGTTAAGTAAACGATTACCTAGCCATCATATTGTGTGTAATAGGTTGTACAGTTGTCGTAGCAACAGTGTTGTGTGACGCACTTTGTAGTTGTTAAACTTTGTAGTTTGTGGGCACTCTCGACCGACAAAGTGACATGGCATCATAATGACCCATTATCAACAGTCAGAAATGTATACAATCTGAGGCAAACATAACAAACTTTATGATGTGGGCAGTGATCACTACCATCACACTTTCTTTGGGATGCTGAGAAACTGATTTTAGGAGATTCTTTCAAGGTTGGTGGCAGTTCATTTGTATTTGTCATGCCGTGAAAACTTAACATCAACTGTGAGAGTTTGATATGTAACCTTTGATATTTAATTTAAATCATAAAAACACTATTTTGTATGTGCCATTTTATGAACCAATTGTTTCCCATTCACTTTCATTACAGTTATATAATTTTAATAATGTATTTGTTTCCTTGTTAATAAATTGAAGGAATGTGGTAGTTGTAAGCAAACTGGAAAATCTTTGGAGAAAGGCAGCCGCATAATTGTTCTGCTAATATCCAAGGCCTTTGAATCATGGTAATTGCTATATTTGCATCATAACTGAGTTCCGCTCTTGAATTAAACACACAGAGAGGTTGGAACAAACTGAACCAGAGATGTCTTGAATATGTTGATATACGTTTTGAGGAAATTGTTGTACCATGTAAAACACCCAATCGTGAGACTTTTCATCAAATGTTTGAACCCTCTTCACAATGACGGTTTTGTCACAGGCTTTAAAGCCTAGCAAATGTGTGAAGTGTATTTAACACCAGACTTTAAGCCCTTCAGATATTGTATTCCTCTTGATCATCTGACGGCCAGTGACTCCTATTATATATTTAGGGCCAATATTGTTTGGCCCGAAGTAGCACTTTCTTTTATGAAATAAATTAATATTGTGACTATTTTTTTGCAGAAAGAAGCCTGTACAACAGCGTTGAATCTACTCACCCATGTTTATGGACTTCCTCAACGCCACCTGTTATGTGACCTACTTTGGTGGAAATGAAGAGGCAGGTCGTGAACCTGACTAGAATGCAGAGGCATCTGGCTTCAGACTGGTTGCTCCGAGTTATAATAGTTAATGATTTTGGCAGGTTTCTTAGCCCTTTAGAACCCAGCAAGAAAAAGTTGCCTGTATTCCTGTTCCCCAGGCAGCTTTTGAAAGGTCCACAAGTGTAGAACTTCAACCGCAAATAACGTAACACCTTCAGTTCAACCACATGTAAATGGTAGCCACAATTCACCGCTAAGATCTGGAAGAAAAGATCGGTTTAGTTTCACATCAATTGACGAGGTGGGAAATGATCTCTACTTGACACTTTCATCTGGAGACTATTTCAAGGTTGGTGGCATGATGCAGTTCAATTATAAATGTCACATCATAAAAAAACTTCACGTCACGCTGTTAAGAGTTGCCTGCAAGGTGGTGTATATGTACTAAACTATAAAAAAATCACTGCCCATAAAGTATCAAATTTTGAGGCTTTTTTATCAAGTGTATGAAATGTGCTGAACACCCAGTGGTGATACTTCTATGACATGTCTGCACACTGTAAGCCTTGGCTTCCTATCTGATATTAAACCATTTTTTTAAATGTGTTCTATTAATTGTGAGGTGCTTTCACCTAAGCAACTATCATATTTACATTCACTGATTACTCCTGCAAAGTCCAGACAGATTTGATCTAGTTCTGATATGTGATGTGTTCCCAGAGACCAGAGTTGAAAGAAACATTGGAACTAGGGTTTTCTAGGATGCTGCAAACAATTATAAGTGGCCATAAATTAATCACAGGCACCCTATATTACACATATCTGATGCCTATGCATATAAATATACCTACCATCAAGCATAGGCCAATCACATTGTTTCATCATTGTATAGCAGGGGCTAAAGTTTGAATTTGAGCGAAAATACTATAAAAAAAACACCTTAATGAGGACAGTTGACCATGTTAGCAACTCTGCAGTATAATGACACCTTTACCACGGTCACATACATGTTAGTCCTACATATGTTCCAACTACTGCCACATCTATGTGTGTCTTTCCATGTACATTTAACACATATTTCTGATTGCACTGATCTCTTAATGTGTTTAGAAAGTCCTTGGTAAGGCAAGCATGTGTCCAAAATATGAGAGTCCTAGCTCCTGTAGTTTTTGCCCCATGGCAGTTTGAAAGCTCAGACTTTTGATAATTTTGTGACAGTATTTTGAAAATTAAATAACATTCATATTTCATATTTGGTGGAACTATTCTATGCAGTATGCAGATATGTCAAGTATTACGTCAAGGAATATGTCTTAATTGTTCCATTGTCTTCATGCAGTGCAACAGGTGAGGTTTATCAGGTGAGTGACCCCAACTGAATAATCCTGTGAACAAACCCCATGACATAACTCTATACTTGTTTTGTAGTCATTATTTCTACATACTTACTTTGGCCTGCTTGCTGAAGCATGGGCCATCGACCATGGTCCTCCACTCTTGTCTGTCGCCATTTTCTCAATTTCTCTCCTGTTGTAGCCCATCTTTCTTTCATTCCTTTTCAGTTTTTCTTTATCACGTGTTTCTCGGCCTTCCTCTTCTCTTCCCTTACGGATTCCACGTCAGTGCTTGTCGTGTGATGTTTGCATTTGTTTTTTAAAAAATCTGTAAAAACAAATGAAAATATTTCCACCAGGAGGCACCACTGTTTTAATTAATCCACCAAATGGCACCATGGTTGGTACTACGACAAAACGTTGTAAATGGCATCCACTGAGACCTGCACATTGCATATTGGAAACTTGGTGATGTTTACATTCAACTTCAATTACAACTCGTTATTATAAAAGTGTCTATGCTCTTCTAACTGTCGATATCAGATTGATAGCATTGATTGCTAGGCCAGTTTTGGGGCATATTTCAACTGAATTTTAGACATTGCCTCTGTTTAATAACTCACGCATTACACTGTTTCCCTTCCACGTATCAATCACAAACCTAAACCTCCTGAAATCACATTCATAAGAAGCTGACTATCTGCAGTAAGGAATTGTGAAGTGTTTCACAAAACTGTTTGGCCATAAACCAAACATTTGAGTATATGTTGTCAATTCCTTGTTAATTTCCAGGTGGACCTCAGATTTCAATAAAAAAACATTCTAAACATTAAATTATTGGTAGAAGGGATCTGTGCAACATTTCCAGCCTCCACTGCATATAGTTTTTGAGATATGGTTGATTGAAAATAGGGCATTTCACACACGTTAATGAATTGTTTTGTTTTTGACCATTTTTCGAAACTGATGATAGATAGGAAGCTGAAAATGGAAGATTTAGTACTTTGGCCCAGGCTTTTGCCAATGTCAAGATATAGGCATCCTAAAACGAGAAAACAATTAGTGCTTGTCGTGTGATGTTTGCTGCTTTTTTCCTCAGTATTTCTCAGTATATTATAAATACAAAGATCTAGATATATATACTGTACTTTTTCTATTAAGTGCACAGTACTCTTGACAAATTTTTTTTAATCTGTAAAAACAAATGAAAATATTTCCGCCAGGAAGCACCACTGTTTTTATTAATCCACGAAATGGCACCACTTTTGGTTCTATGACAAAACGTTGCAAATGGTATCTAATGAGACTTGCACATTGTATAAAGGAAACTTGGTGATGTTTACATTCAACTTCAATCACAACTCGTTATAAAATTTCTTTGCTCTTCTAACTTTCGATATCAGATTGATACCATTGATTGCTAAGCCAGGTTTGGGGCATATTTCAACTGAATTTTAGAGGTTGCCTCTGTTTAATAACTCACGCATTACACTGTTTCCCCTCCACGTATCAAAGAACTAGCAGCCACAAACCTAACCCGTCCTGAAACCACATTCACAGTAGGCTGACTAAATGCAGTAAGCAATTGTGAAGTGTTTCACAGAACAGTTTGGCCATAGACCAAACATTTGTGTATATATTGTCAATTCCTTGTTAGTTTCCAGTCTAGGTAAATCTCACTGACAATTTTATATTCAATTGTCATGTAGGACAAATCTTGGAAAACTATTGGGCTATTGTGTGAAGTCAGAGACATATACTCATACTGTATCAAGCATAGGCCAATCACTGTTTCATCATTGTATAACAGGTGTCTACAGTTTGAATTTGAACGAAAATACTATAAAAACACCTTAAAGATAGAGGACAGTTGACCATGTTAGCAACTCTGCAGTGTATTGACACTTTTAACACTGTTACATACACGGTAGTCTTTAATGTGTTTCAAATACTGCCACATTTCTGTCTGTCTTTCCATGTAAATGTAAACAATATTTCTGATTGCACTGGTCTCTTAATTTGCTTAGAAAGTTCTTGGTAAGGTAAGTATTGTTCCAAACTATGAGCGTCCTAGCTCCTTCAGTTTTTGTGCTATGGCAATTTGAAAGTTTTTGTGCTATGGCAATTTGAGACATTTTGTGACAGCATTTTGAAAAATAAATAAAATTATTCATATTCGTTGGAATTATTATATGCAGTATGCAGATATGTCATATAATATGTCAAGGAATATGACATATTGTTGACATTGGTAGTAACACTTAATGAATCGTTTTTGATATGTAGTAAAATCAGGGTGTTGTATTTTAATAAACTAACTACAGAAACTAGCAAAACGTGACAGTTCTTAAATATTAAAATTAAGGCCTTCGTTTAATTAAATACAACTTTATCTTCACTGGATTTTTGACATTTTCCCTTATTTCTCAGAAACAAATCATATCCAATTGCAACCCTGAGGTAGTACAATGAGTTTTACAAATATTATCTAAGATTTACAAAATACATTGGGTCCCAACAACCCAGTTTTATTTTCCTGCTTCTTTGCAGTCTGCCTCCAGTGAGGGTTCTTCCGTTTGGGATGTGCGACAACTTTTGTGAGATGGGAGTAGCGGGCCGTGTGGTCCGTGACCTACACCACGACCACAACCACATAACGCTGACAGTCCACAGGTGATAGAACTGTGGGACATTGTCTTCATGCAGTGCGACAGGTGAGGTTTATCAGGTGAGTGACCCCAACTGAACAACCCTGTAACCAAACCCCTTGACATAACCCTGTACTTGTTTTGTATTCAGTATTTCTATGAACTTTGTCCTGTTTGCTCGCTTGGAACATGGGTAATCGACCATGGTCCTCCACTCTTGTCTGTTTGTGGCCATTTTCTCACTTTCTCTCCCGGTGTAGCCCATCTTTCTTTCTTTTCGGTGTTTCTCTGCCACGTGTTTTTCGGCCTTGTTTTCTCTTCCCTCGGGGGTTCCACGTAAGTGCTTATCGTGCCATGTTTGCTGCTGGTTTCCTCGGTATTTCTCAGTATATTATAAATATAAAGATCCAAACATATACACTTTACTTGTTCTATTACGTGCAAAGTACTCATGAATTTTTTTTTTTAACAAAAATCTGTAAACAAATGAAGATAATTCCGCCAGGAGGCACCACTGTTTTTAATAATCCACCAAACGGCACCATAGTTGGTACTACGACAAAACGTTGCAAATGGCATACATTGAGACCTGCACATTGTATATAGGAAACTTCGTGATGTTTACATTCAACTTCAATCACAACTCGTTATTATATAAGTTTCTTTGCTCTTCTAACTGTCGATATAAAATTGATAGCATTGATTGCTAGGCCTGTTTTGGGGCATATTTCAACTGAATTTTAGACGTTGCCTCTGTTTATTAACTCACGCATTACTCTGTTTCCCCTCCACGTATCAAAGAACTAGCAGCCACAAACCTAAACCCTCCTGAAACCACATTCACAGGAGGCGGACTACCTGCAGTAAGCAATTGTAAAGTGTTTCACAAAACTGTTTGGCCGTAAACCAAACATTTGAGTATATGTTGTAAATTCCTTGTTAATTTCCTGTTGAACCTCTCATATTTCAATAAAAAAACATTCTAAACATTAAATTAATGGTAGAAGGGATATGTGCAACATTTCCAGCCTCAACTGCAGATAGTTCTTGAGATATGGTTGATTGAAAATAGGGCATTGCACACACGTTAATGACATTTTATGTTTTTGACCATTCTTCGAACCTCATGTATTGGCACTGATGATAGATAGGAAGCTGGAAATGGACGATTTAGTACTTTGGACCCAGGCTTTTGCCAGTGTCAAGATATAGGCATCCTAAAACGAAAAAACAAATAGTGCTTGTCGCGTGATGTTTGCTGCTTGTTGCCTCAGTATTTCTCAGTATATTATAAATACAAAGATCTAGACATATACACTGTACTTGTTCTAATAAGTGCACAGTAAACTTGACAAATACTTTTTTTTAATCTGTAAAAACAAATGAAACTACTTCCGCCAGGAAGCACCACTGTTTTCATTAATCCACCAAATGGCACCATGGTTGGTACTATGACAAAACGTTGCAAATGGCATCCATTGAGACCTGCACATTGTATATATGAAACTTCTTGATGTTTACATTCAACTTCAATTACAACTCTTTATTATATAAGTTTCTTTGCTCTTCTAACTGTCGATATCAGATTGATAACATTGATGGCTAGGCCAGTTTTGGGGCATATTTCAACTGAATTTTAGACGTTGCCTCTGTTTAATAACTCATGTATTACACTGTTTCCCCTCCACGTTTCAAAGAACTAGCAGCCACAAACCTAAACCATCCTGAAACCACATTCACAGGAGGCTGACTACCTGCAGTAAGGAATTGTGAAGTGTTTCACAGAACAGTTTGGCAATAGACCAAACATTTGTGTACATGTTGTCAATTCCATGTTAATTTCCAGTCTAGGTAAATCTCACTGACAATCCTATATTCAATTGTCATGTAAGACAAATCTTGTAAAATGAATGGGTTATTGTGTGAAGTCAGAGACATATTCTCATACAATATATTCTTAAGGATATTTAAGCATTGTATGGTTAGTCAGTGTTGTGTAACACATGGGTCATTCCGTGGCAACTCATATAACTTTCAGATACTTTCCCAGGTGTACCTCTTAGTTTTCAATGAAAACATTATAAAAGTTAATTTAGTGGTAGAAGGGATCTGTGCAACATTTCCAGCCTCAACTCCAAATAGATTTTAAGATATGGTTGATTAAATATAGGGCGTTTCACACACGTTAATGACATTTTATGTCTTTGACCATTTTTCGAACCTCGTGTTTTGGCACTGATGATAGATAGGAAGCTGAAAATGGAAGATTTAGTACTTTGGACCCAGGCTTTTGCCAGTGTCAAGCTACAGGCATTCCAAAACGAGAAGACAATTATAAGTGGCCATAACTTCATCAGAGGCCCCCTATATTACAAATATCTTATGTTTATGCATATAAATGTACTTACCATCAAGCATAGGCCAATTACACTGTTTCATCATTGTATAACACGTGTCTAAAGTTTGAATTTGAGCGAAAATACTATAAAAAAACACCTTAACGATAGAGGACAGTTTACATTGGTAGTAACACTTAATGAATCGTTTTTGATATGTAGTAAAATTAGGGCATTGTATTTTAGTAAACTAACTACAGAAACTAGCAAAATGTGACAGATCTTAAATATTAAATTTAAGGCCTTCATTTAATTAAATACAACTTTATTTCCACTGCATTTTTGACATGCTCCCTTATTTCTCAGAAACAAGTTATATCCAGGTTCAACCCTGGGGTAGAACAATGAATTTTACATATATTATCTAAGAATTAAAAAAGGGAACACATTGGTTCCCAACAACCCAGTTTTACTTTCCTGCTCCTTTGTAGTCTGCCTCCAGAGATGGTTCTTCCCTTTGGGATGTGGGACAACTTGTGTGAGATGGAAGAGAGTGGGCCGTTTGGTCTGTGACCTGCTCTATGACCACAACCACAGAACGCTGACAGTCCACAAGTAATAGAACTGTGGGACTTGTCTTCATGCAGTGCGACAGGTGAAGTTTATCAGGTGAGTGACCCCCAACTGAATAACCCTGCGAACAAAACCCATGATATATTACGTATACTTGTTTTGTAGTCATTATTTCTACTTACTTACTTTGGCCTGCTCGCTGGGAGCATGGGCCATCGACCATGGTCCTCAACTCTTGTCTGTTTGTGGCCATGTTCTCAATTTCTCTCCCGTTGTAGCCCATATTTCTTTCTTTCGTTTTCGGTGTTTCTCTACCACGTGTTTCTCGGCCTTCCTCTTCTCTTCCCTTGTGGATTCCACGTAAATGCTTGTCGTGTGATGTTTTCTGCTGGTTTCCTCAGTATTTCTCAGTATATTACAAATACAAAGATCTAGATATATGCATTGCACTTGTTCTATTAAGTGTACATCACCCTAGACAAATTGTATTTTTTTTTTAATTTGTAAAAACAAATGAAAATATTTCTGCTGGTGATGTTTACATTCAACTTCAATTACAACTCGTTATTATAAAAGTTTCTTTGCTCTTCTAACTGTCGATATCAGATTGATAGCATTGATTACTAAGCCAGTTTTGGGGCATATTTCAACTGAATTTTAGACTTTGCCTCTGTTTAATAACTCACGCATTGCACTGTTTCCCCTCCACGTATCAAGGAACTAGCAGCCACAAAACTATACCTCCTGAAACCACATTCACAAGAGGCTGACTACCTGCAGTAAGCAATTGTGAAGAGTTTCACAACATTGTTTGGCCATAAACCAAACATTTGAGTATATGTTGTCAATTCCTTGTTAATTTCCAGTCTCTTTAGGTAAATCTCACGAACAATGCTATATTCAATTGTCATGTAGGACAAATCTTGGAAAATTATTGAGCTGTTGTGTGAAGTCAGAGACATATTCTCATACAATGTATTCTTAAGGATATTTAAGCATTGTATGATTAATCAGTGTTGTGTAACACATGGGTCATTCCGTGGCAACTCACATAATTTTCAGATACTTTCCTCTCAGTTTTCAATGAAAACATTCTAAAATTTTATTTAGTGGTAGAAGGGATCTGTGCAACAGTTCCAGCCTCAACTCCTGATAGCTTTTGAGATATGGTTGATTAAAATAGGGCGTTTCACACACGTTAATGTAATTTTATGTTTTTGACAATTTTTCGAACCTCATGTTTTTGCACTGATGATAGATAGGAAGGTGAATATGGAAGATTTAGTACTTTGGACCCAGGCTTTTGCCAGTGTCAAGGTATAGGCATCCCAAAACTGTCCAAATTCAAGTCCCTGATAATGTGGCGTACGATACGCAGAAGGGGGACATGTTTATTCCCCAAATATGCGTGGGATATCATCCGGCGGTTCGCCTTTCAGGGTCCATTTTCAAAGAGTACGCGTTACAATGCCCCCGAAGAATTTTGACGAATAAGGTTTCTCGCCGCAAACAATGTTTGGTTACTATACGTCGTCAGGCTGCCCCGGGGACTACTATTGGGGAATTGTAGGCGGGAACATTCGCTTTACTGTCGCGAGGGGGGGGGGAGTATCGTTAGTTTTGTCCAGGGCATCCGGCTAAGATTGGTCAAATATCGACAGGTTTATATGTGTTTCACATTCAGCCGGGATGTAGCGTCAGCGAGACAAGCTGGACGCTGCATGGGCACTTTCGTCGGTCTTCTCAGTTCACCTGGCAGCTATCTATCATTAAAGTATGGCCTCTGAACTTGACAGACTTGATTCCTTCCTACGTTCTTAAAATTAATTTGGCTTCACCTGCCTGACAACCATTATCCGTTATCCCGGACATTAAATTGGACGAATTGACTAAATTGCTTGACACGGAGGAGAATCCCATTAACTGGGATACCCACACGGATCATTTACCATGGTTAATTTTACTCTTGTTCCAATCTTGATCGTACTTGGTGTTATTGTCACTTATCTCTTGTTTCGAAACCCGTCTCTCTTTGTCCCTAACAAAAACACTGTTCCACGCATTTCTCAAATAGAGATGTCATCTCTGCCGTTCACTGATACTCCTCCACCCAATGTGACTGCACTACCATCTCAGCCGGTAACTATGGCTCAAGCTGCCATACTGCCAGTCCCGCTGTCATTTCTCGGTAGTGACGTCTAATCTCGTCTACCTTTCTGGTGTTCCGGACGCTAGATTCGTAGGGTACCACTGGCCTTTGAATGGGTAGTGTGTGCTTTGAATTGGTTGTGTTTATTTTGAATTGGTAGTGTGTGTTTTGAATTGTGGTGTGTTTTAGGGTTAGCGCCAGATGCAATAATGATGGTCGCCAATAGGAGAATCGCTGCCGGATGTCACGTTGTCGTCCCCGGAAGTCGCAGCCGAAAACCACGTTGTCGTTCCCGGAAGTCGCCGCCGGAAACCACGTTGTTGGCCCGAGAAGTCGCTGCCGGATGTCACACTGTCGTCCCCGGAAGTCGCCGCCGTAAATCACGTTGTCGTCCCCGGAAGTCGCGATATCATCAGAACGAGAACAGTTCTCGAGGTCTAAATTGTTAGTTAAGTCTAAATTGATATTCACTCGTATGGTGTTGTGCAACTCTCGCTTGTGAACCGTGCCCTAGTATGTCCTGTCACGCAGTAAACATCAGAGAAAATAAGACCCCTATTCACCTCTTGAAATGTTCTAGCTGTGACATATTGAATTATATGGTGACCCCTAGCGATCATCATTGTACTAATGACGGAGGTCATTTTATTTTATTAGCCAATCAATAAATAGCAGGTATGTGTGCCGTGACCCCTACAATGGCGTGTTGTTATGTTTAAATAATAACAGCATATTACATGGTGTCGGAAGCGGTAAGATTGTAAAATGTCGCTCGAATTCAGGCCGCCGGACAGTATAAATATGTCAGGCAATCTTGCCGACAATTGGCGTTTATGGAAACAGCGATTTAACCTTTTCATGACGGCTACAGAGAGCAACGCAAAAGTCGACAACATCAAAATCGCCATGCTGTTGGCTTTGATAAGACCAGAGGCACTCGAATGATACAACCATTTCACCTTCGATGAGGTTGCCGGCAAAGACAGCAAAAGCTACGTTTAGGTGATGCAAAAGTTCGAAGATCATTTCAATGGCCTAAGACGAACTGTATTCAGCTGATACCAGTTCTGGACATACAGGCGGGCCGAATAACAGCCGTTTGTTGACTACTTGACAGCAATACAAAACTTAGCAGATGCATGCGAGTTTGCAGAGAAAGTGAACATGATTCGAGACAAAATCGTGTTTTCTATTGCGCAACAGGAGAAAGCCCTGACGGAGCGGCTCTTGAGACAAGAGAACTTAACCTATACTAAAACACGTGATCTATCGTTGCGTTTCAGGTCACACAGAATGAGGTCAGGTCAATGTCAACACACGACACACAATCAACCACAAAGAAGGCGGTCAACTACGTAAAAGGACGTCGTGTGAAGCAATATACAAAGTCTATTCCCTTCTCTCAGCGTAGCAACCAAGGGTATTCTTCATCTAAGAACGACCACCGTGCCGCCACCAGTGCAAACAAACACTAACCATGCAGACGCTGTGGAACCAACATGAAGCGCGCCAGTGTCCAGCGTACGGCGCTACTTGTTACAAGTGCAACGGGCGGAACCACTACTCAGCAGTGCGTAAATCTAAATCAATGCACGCTGTGACGACACTGCATGGTCATGATGAAGACAGCAGCGAGGATGAGTTCTTCCTTCAATCGGTCGTCAAATGTGTCGAGTCGTTACAACACGACGCATCGTCTTCATGGTAGTCGTACGTCAATGTGTGCAATTCGCACACACAGATGAGGGTGGACACGGGTGCAGAGACAAATACGATGCCTATGAAAACATGGAAGCACATCCGAGAAAATCCAAACCTGAACTGCAGCTCTGTCGTTCTCAAAACACATGGTGGCGGAGTAGTCGAGCATGACGGGGTTGCTGAAGTGACGTATCAAGTTGGTGACAAACGCATCACTGCCCAGCTGTACGTCACCAGAGAGAAGTGCGTGTCAAGTTTAGGACTTGAGGTCAGCGTGGCTCTTGGTCTGGTGCAGCCAGGCGATAATCTTGTGACGTCACAAGGTGATAGAGTCCAACAAATAGACGTAGTCGAGGCAACCGAGCCAGCAATCACGATGGACACGCTCGAGAACGAATACAAAGACGTATTCTCTGGTCTTGGCTGCTACAGCGCATGTATTATTATTATTATTATTATCACTATCTACATACAAGTTTGTTTCGTGTGAACTGATGTTTGTACACACCCGTGAACGGGGCAGTAGCCCCGGATTTGATGGTGTCAAAATAAAGTTTTATTA
Source organism: Lamellibrachia satsuma (assembly GCA_033239005.1). Taxonomy (NCBI): domain Eukaryota; kingdom Metazoa; phylum Annelida; class Polychaeta; order Sabellida; family Siboglinidae; genus Lamellibrachia; species Lamellibrachia satsuma. The sequence goes on from BSQZ01000003.1 coordinate 3,385,535, forward strand.
TTATTATTACCCTGGCAAATACCACATCGAATTGAACCCAGGAGCGCAGCCTGTCATCGATCCTCCAAGACGGGTGCCGCAGGCAGAGAGAAGTTGAAGAAGCTAGAAGCAAAAGGCGTCATCATCGCAGTCGACGAACCAACCGACTGGGTGAATAGCTTCGTCAAAATGGAGAAGCGGGACGGGTCTCTTCGTCTGTGTCCAGATCCGAAGCACATGAATACGATCATTCGCTGAGAACACTTCTAGATTCCGACGTTCACAGAAATCAGTACGCAGTTGGGCGGTGAACGACTATTCACCATTCTCGACCAGAAGGACTCGTACTGGCAGGTGGAATTGGACAAAGACAGCTCATTGCTATGCTGCTTCAACACCCCATTCGGGCGATATCGTTTTGTTCGAATGCCATTCAGAATCACCAGTGCTAGCGAAGTGTTGCAAAAGTGGACGTATAAAACGCTTGGTGACATTCATAATGTTCACATCGTTGCAGATGACATGCTAATTGCAGCGAAGACCGAGGCAGAACACGACAGCACTCTGAGGAAAGTCGTAGAGCATGCTCGTGGCTGAGGTGTCAAGTTCAACATGAAAAATGACGCAGTTGAAGAAATCCGAAGTCTCATACATGGGGACGATGATCTCAACTGACGGCATGCGACCCGATGATGCGAAAATAAAAGCGATCGTGAGTACGCCAGAACCCACAGACAAAGATGGAGTTCGACGTCTCATAGACATGCTGAACTATCTGTCGCCATTCATACCGAACAAAGCCGCGATCATCAGACCATTGTGTGCACTACTTAAGGACAGTGTACCGTGGGTATGGTTACCAGAGCATAAGGCTGCCACGAACAAAGTGAAACTGATTCTCAGCGAGAAACCGGTACTCAAATTGTACAATCCAGAGCTACCAGTCACGATACAAGCAGACTCTTCGTCTAAGGATCTAGGTGCATGCTTGCTGCAGAACTCTCAGCCAGTCGCGTACGCGTCTCGCGCCTTGATGGATACTGAAAGCAGATATGCACACACACTTGAAAAGGAACTGTTGTGTATCGTGTTTGCAGCAGAAAGGTTCCACCAGTACATCTATGGGAGTGTCGAGGCGGTGCAGAGCGATCATAAACCGTTGGAGCCGCTACACAATGCGTCACTGCGTCTTCAACTGATGCTGCTCCGTCTGCTGTGGTACAAACTGTCTACTCGATACGTACAAGTGTCTAAAATATACATTCCTGACACCGTATCACGTGTATTCTTGTCAACAGACTCGAAAACAGAGCACAACATGGAGTTGAGAATACATTCCGTCTCTAAGTACTTCCATGCTACGCCACAGAAGCTTCAAGCACTGAAAGGTGCGTCACTGAACGATGACGTGCAGAACCAGATCAGGCGATACGTCATGCATGGCGGGCCGAAATACAAAGACAACGCGTCTCCACAACTACATGCATATTGGGGAATCCGAGATGAGATCCACTGTGATGATGATTTGCTCTTCGCGGGTGAGAAACTCGTAGTGCCCACAGTTATGAGAGGCGAGATGTTGTCAAGGTTACACGAAGGTCACCTGGACATAAAAAAAATGTCGCGCTAGGGCTCGTGAGATCATGTACTGGCCCAACATGTCTGCTGACATCGAGAAAACAGTAGCCCAGTGTGCTACCTGTGCAACATTCAGGAGGCAAAACAACAAACAACCGATGATCCCTCATGAGATACCCAATCGACCTTGGGCTAAGGTCGGCGCATATATCTTCTCGTTCAAGGACCACAATTACTTGGTAGTCGTTGATTACTTCACAATATTTCCAGAGGTAGAGCAACTCACCAGCAAAACTGCAAATGGCGTCATCTCTGTACTAAGGCAAATCTTCGCACGACATGGAATACCAGAAACGATGATATGTGACAACAGGCCGTTCCTGAGTCACGTGATGGCGGGCTTTTCTACTGAGATGGGATTCGAGATCGTCACCAGCAGTCCGAGGTACGCGCAGCCCAACAGCCAGAGCGAGAAGTTTGTGGGCATCGTGAAATCGTACATGCGCAAAGCGCACGAGGAAGGACGCGACTTCTGGATGTCTCTCCTGCAATACCGGAACACTCCAATCACCGGAGCGCCGTACTCGCCTGCTCAACTGTTAATGAATCGGAAATTGAGAGACAAAATGCCGAGTACATTGAACACACTGAAACCAGTCGTGGTTACCGACGGCAGATCTACCCTGAGACGACGACAAACGCGACAAAAACACTTCTACGACCGGGGCACGATGTCACGCGCATCTCATCGAATTGGAGACAATGTACGTGTGCGCCTACACAACACGTGGGACCGCGCCATCGTCACTGGAGTGTGCGACACCCCGGCGTCATGCGTCGTCACCACTGAGGATGGCGGCAGCTACCGGCGAAATGAGAGGGTTCTCAACAAGTTAAGAGAGGTCACATACGTTATGCCTCCGGAGTCGATGGAGCGTGACGACCGTAATGATGACCTACGCACGGCCGAGTCTCGACGAGCGGTCGACAGTCCAACGGACAGTCCTGCTATCGTGCGATCACCACTAGCTGCCGAGCCAGGTACCCCAACCACTCGTCGCGGGCTAGTAAGCGAATTTTCTCATTGTCTAACCCAGTCGACGCGAGGCTCCCGCTTGAAATCAAAGCCACGGTGGCAGCATGACTTTGAGATGGGCGTTAAGTAAATTCTTGAACAATGTTATTGATAAGAATTTGGACTTCAATGTTACAGTTAGTGTTAGTAGTTACAGATAATAAGTTTGTCTTGCAGTAGTGTTTATGCTCATATTTGACTTTGGCATTTAAAAGGCTATCTTTAATAGTAGGCCTAGTCTATACGTAGTTTTGCAGTTTATCTTCTATTTTAATAAAAGGGGGATGTGACATATTGAATTATATGGTGACCCCTAGCAGTGTACTAATGACGGAGGTCATTATATTTTATTAGCCAATCAATAAATAGCAGGTGTGTGTGCCGTGACCCCTACAGTGGCGTGTTATGTTGAAATAATCACAGCATATTACATTAGCTGTCGTCGAGACATGCGAATTGGTTACACAAACATATTACAGCTTTCACCGAGACAAGGGATTGCGATATTAGCAAGATATATCACCGTAGGTGTACATTAATATGTCTATTCCGTCGATTTCAGCCGCTGCCAGCCTGGGCCCTGGGGTGATATTTCCCTAGGCTAGGCCTAGCCCTAGACCTAGGGTTTCTCCTGGAGGGACATTGTCCAGTTCAGTATATTGACAACGTGTATGCGTAATCCTGATAATATAACTTAATTAATGCTTGAATTCAAGTGTTTTTAAAAGATAACAAATTTTAGTGAACAAAACACCATCATCACATCTATAATAACGATAACTTTATTTTATATAGCGCAATGCGCTTTACGTAAAAACAATAAATAAATACATAAATACATATAGCACACATAAATAAATACCTATAAAACTGTGTTAATGACTAATAAAGTTAATTTATAGACTAATTATAAGTAAATAAAGTAGGCATAAAAACCTGACTCAAAATAGGAAAATACAATGATTTACATTTTAAGCAATTGAAATAAGTTAAATGATGAGAGGTAAAACATAATTTTTAAATATAAATTGTTCAATCTCCCACGTACACGCGCCACACTTATCAACCCCGCACACTCCCGATGTGCCGACTGGCCACAAGCGCAACATTACCCCCGACCTTCGCCCTCTCTACTGTGCAAAGCAAACTAAAAACAATAACAAACTAATTCTACCAAACTTTCCCGGCAATATAGAAAATACTGATTCAGGCAGCTTTTGGAAAATGTTAAAACAATCATTTTTTTATGGAAGTTTTTGACCAAACTATAAATATGTGTTTGATTATAAACGATACAATGCTTCTAAGTAATCAAATGTGTGGAATTTATTGTCCAAAGTGTTTTTTTTAATACAAACATTTTCATAGCGTAGCAGAAAATGCCTCTACCAGTATGAGTGAGTGATTAATCAGGTTTATTACATTTTACACACAGACCTGACCAGGCAAAGCAATCTCGGACTAAATACAATTTACATATACACATAATTTATTATATAAATACATGGCCGAAAATATAAGGTAAATACATTATTATACTTTAAATAAAATTACATGAATTTAAGATCTAATACGGACGTTGATGCGTCAGCCGCTGTCATCAATAGTTAAAAGATTTAACAAGATTTAACAAGATTGCCATCCCAAACAACAAGTTCCAGATGGCAAAGTGGACAAGAAACCCATTAGCTTATCGAGAGTCCAACAATTTTCTCATCTATTTGTAGCCCACCCTTATCAAATATCTGTCAATTCTAGTTTTAGACATATTCACACTACTAGCATTAACACAATCATTTGGCAGTTTGTTCCATTCATTTATCACCCTCTGTGAGAAAGAGTACTTTCTCATGTCCAACCTACACTGCTCCTTAACTAATGCTGCTTTGTGTCCTCTGGTTCTACTGCCTTCTTTAAGTTTGAAGAACATATTCCTATCAACATCCTCATAACCGCTCACTATTTTAAATACTTCTATTTGGTCTCCTCTTAGTCTCCTGGTCTCTAGTGTTGTCAAACCACATTGTAATAAGCGACTTTCGTAACTAAGGTCTCTCAATTCTGGAATCATTTTGGTTGCTCTTCGTTGTATTCTTTCTATGCTTTGTGACGTCGGACGGAGCAGGCCGCGTTTCGTTGAGCTCTCGTGTGATGATGTTCTGTTGTTACAAATGCGACGGAAAATAATGAAGTTATCTAATGGCATGGAACTTCAAACGATCCGTACGATGAATCTGGTGAGACAAACATTCACAATACCCTAGGATGGGGGTGGATTTGCACATAATCTATGGGTTTGTCAGATTGAGCGTGCTGCCATATTGAACGTCCATCTTGGACCTGCCACATTTTGACACACCTATCAGACGTGTAACCAACGACAATAAGACACCATGCCGCCCAAACATCACCAAAAAAGCTCGTCAGATGCTACTCGCTTTGAAGGTATTGACAATGAACTTCTAAAACTTACCTTTATTGAAACTCTGAGTGACAGTGATGTTATAAAACTTTTGAAACGAGCTCTGTTCCCGCAAGAGATTGCTGACAAAATAGACTACTTAACAACTCAGACTGAGCAACTAAAACAAACTGTGAAAGAGAAGGACGAGAAAATCAAAGAACTTGAAAGTAGAGTCGACTTGTTAGAATCGGCCAACGACAGCATCGAGCAATATTCTAGAAGATCCAATTTGAGAATAGAAGGAATACCCGAATATGTAGGTACTGGTGAAATTGAAAAATACAATCCTAGACATTGTCAATGATCATATGAAGTTAACTCCAGTCCTGCAGTCTCACGAGATTGAGCGAGCGCACAGAATTGGCCGCCCTAAAACGGATGGCGGGCGACCACGCACTACAATTGTTAGACTAACTAGCGAACGTCGGAGGGACGCTATATACAGAGCTCGAATCAACCTAAAACAGCACTATACAGCCTCGGGTCTAAACCTTCGTTTATTTGTGAATGAAGACCTCACGAAAACTCGTTCTGAACTTCTGTATGAACTTCGAAAAAAAAATGGACTGATTTCTGACTGCTGGTCTTTCAATGGGAATATCTTGTACAAAGACACTCAGGGTGTTGTCCACAAGTACGAAATAAACAGGACGCATGTTTCAAGGTGCGCCGTGTTTGACACCTGCGTTGCGTAACCCCTGTGGATATTACCGACACACTGCTGCGTCAAATGACGTAAGCGTTGTCTGGCACTTGCACACCTTCAAGTAGCGTGAACCTACGTATTTAATTTCCATGGCACTACAACAGTATTATTATTATTTCTTTATAAACAACATGAATGTATTTGATTAATATAACCTATCCATGTTATACGGATAGATGATTTATTACAGAGTATCATTTTATTTTTTCAGACTAAATATAATTGCAGTAATATATTTAGTTATGCTTATTTTATAGTTGGTACATGACAAATTATGGCAGTAGGTTATTATATTAGTATTGTTTATGTTTATAATTTTTTTTTCGATATCAAGACTATAACCGCCTAAGCCTATGTGCGCATATAATTTAAATGACACGTGCGATTATTAATGATTGGCAGTCCTATCTCACCATTGTATTGTGACTTGTGTTATCTCCATTAATTTCGGTACCTCGATGACCTCTGTGGTACGCATTTTTCTTTTTATTATATTTGTCATGTTCTTGTTAATCCCAAATAATAGCGTTCGTATCAGTATTTATATGTACTATTCTAATATTCCTACAAAGGCAATTGTGGTGATTCGCAGCACAACATACAAGCTGACTATATTTTATCTCAAATGTTATATTATGTATAATAAATAGCGGACAATCGGTTTCAATTGCATATTTTTAACCAGAATTATGTATCCAAATAATGGATGATGATGAATCATTTATTCATTTTCAAGGAGGTACTAACCGCAATTCTTTATTTAATATACTACAGTTAGATGAAACACTTGATGAGGATATTCAACCAATACGTCATTCCCCTTATTATGATCTTGATAAGTTTAAGTTACTGGCAGAAAGACACAACACACGTTTTAATATACTAAGCACAAACATAAAATCAATTAATGCCAAACATAGTGAAATAGAAGCCTTCATGGAAGAACTTAACCTGATAAACTTTAAATTTAGCTTAATATGTTTCCAGGAATGTTGGCTTTCCGAGAATGATGATATGTGTCATTTACAACTTGAGAGATATCAGTGCATTAAACAAGGTAAAACATGTAGTAATAAAGGTGGACTGGTCATGTATTTAAGCAAAAATTTAGCTACAAAGTAATTTTGTCTCTTAATCAGTATGATAATTGGGAAGGTCAATTTATTATTTCCCACACAGAACCTTTACCAAAATATATAAAAATGACTGTACAGAACTCTGATTCAATATCTGATTTTATACACGAGGTTTTCTCATCAAATGTTTATAGTAAACTCGGTCAATCTCCTAATGCAAACCCTAATGTAAATTATTATATACTACATGACGTAATGCAATGTGCAAAAATAAACATATGCCATATAAAACAGTTAAACTAAAACAAATAAAAGCACAAGAAATCCGCTTGGATTACGTTAGGTCTGCTCAAATCCATTCGATACAGAAATAAATTATATAAGACACTAAAAACTACTCGACCAGAATCACCAAAATACTTTGCAATTCGGATCAACCTGACTACCTATAATACTATCCTTAAAAAAAGCATACGTACTGCTAAACGCATACATTACGAATCATGTTTTAACAAATTCAAAAATAACATTAAAAAACATGGGAAACAATTAATGGTATTCTTTCTAGAACATACAGAAAGAAAACGTTCCCCAATTCCTTTATTTATAACGAAAATACCATAGCAGATAAAACGGCAATTGCAAACACATTTAATTCATATTTTACCAATATTGGCCCAAATTTAGCCAACCAAATACAAAATTCCACAAATAAAGCTTTCAGATTCTACCTAAATGGAAACCATAACAATGTATTTAATTTTCAACTTATTAATGAAGAAACAATATCTAAAACAATAGATGATATGCACACAAAACAAGTTGCGAATTTGACGGCATTTCTTCACGGCTTCTAAAGTTAATTAAACCTGTTTTGATAAAATCTTTAACTTTAATCACAAACCAAATATTAACAACGGATATCTTCCCCGACAAACTCAAAACTGCTAAAGTAATACCAATTTATAAAAACGGGAAGACACCTTATTCTGCAACTACAGGCCAATATCAATCTTACCTGCAATTTCAAAAGTAATCGAAGCAATTATTTTCGACCAGCTAGATTCTTTCTTAAAAAGACACAAACTAATGTACGATAGTCAGTATGGATTTAGAAAGGAACATTCTACGGAATTTGTCGCTCTTGATATGATATTGACACGTATGGATAATAAGGAAATACCAATAAATATTTACTTGGACCTGTCAAAAGCATTTGACACTTTGGATCACTCAATATTAATCGATAAGCTAGAGTTTTATGGCGTAAAAGGAGTAGCTTTAGACCTATTCAAAAATTATTTAACAAATAGAAAACAGTACGCAGAATTTGAAGATGCCCAATCAGATATGCTTAATTTTTCCACAGGCGTACCACAAGGATCAATTCTAGGCCCTTTGTTATTTATAATTTACATAAATGACTTTGCCCAATCTAGTCCGAAATTCAACTTTATTATGTACGCCGATGATACGACACTTTTAAGTACCCTAGATTATTTCGCTCAATATAGCAACAAATAAAATGTAGAATTCATAATCAACACAGAACTGGATAAAATTAATGAGTGGCTCAAATTAAACAAATTATCCTTAAATGTAAATAAATCTAAATATATGATCTTCAAAACGGCTAGAAGAAATAATATTATAAATCCACTAAATATAAAAATAGATAATACATATATCGATAGAGTAGATGAGTTCAATTTCCTATGGATAAGTTTTAATGAACAATTAAACTGGAAAAGCCACATCAACAAAATTTCAAATAGGTGCTCCCGAATTATAGGTATCCTAAATAAACTTAAACGATTGTTACCTCTTAATATAAAGATTATGTTGTATAACACTTTGATATTGTCACAACTAAACTATGGCTTAACGGCCTGGGGCTATAGATGTGATAGACTAAAAAAAACTTCAAAAGAAAGCCGTCCGAATTATATGTTTAAGTAAATATAATGCTCATACCGATCCACTGTTCAAAAGTCTTAATTTACTAAAAGTAGAGCATATTCTAAAATTGCAGGAACTAAAATTATATCATAAATTTTCAAACAATAAACTACCTGCCTACCTGCAAAACTTACCACTTGATCAAAACAATAGTGTTCACAACTTTAATACACGTGGTCAATATAATATACATACGATCAGGGTACACCACGAGTTTGCTAAACGAAGTCTCAGGTACAGTTTGCCACATACCATAAATAATGCACCTGATTTATTAAAAGACAAGGTCCCCACTCACAGTTTACATGGTTTCTCAAATTATATCAAACTTTATTATCTGAATACATATATTGAACAATGTGCAATCCAAAATTGTTATATATGTCAACATGACTGAATATGTCTCGGTTCCTCCTTGGTTATAATCACTCTATGTATATCCAATTGTAGGAATATAATTGGCATTTGTAATATGCAGACATATCTATATTAATTTTGTTCACTCAGTAATTATGCATTAATATATATAGGGATTTTTCTTTTTATAATTTAAAAACGGGTGAAATTAATCGACAGGGTGGCTCCTACGACAGCGATTATTTTTTTAGTCTTAGTAGGAGTCTCCCGTCCCTTATATGACATTATCTTTTTTTCAGACCGTACTCTATATTCTTACTACTTCGTTTTATCATGTCGACATATATGTAATATATTGAATGGTTTTTGTTTTGAATACTCTGTTTTGTTGTCTTTGGGACGAATCAATATTTCTTGTTTCCTGTTTCCTGTTTCTAGCTTGTCTATGTCCTTTTTACGATACGGCCTCCATGCTTGCTGCCCTTCAGCTACAAACAGAAAATAAAATATTAGTTATAATAAAATTATATTTTTACTAAAATAATGGTTATAATAAAATAATAGTTATAATAAAATAATAGTTATAATAAAAAAATAGTTATAATAAAATAATAGTTATAATAAATACGAAATTTAATAGTGTGTAATCGCTCCCTTAGGCTTAATTTAATAATCAGATAAAAACAGTTAATTTTATTTCCAGGTATATTTTAACAGTTGATGTGGACAAATTGTGTCGATTTGTCGCTACTCGTTTATATAAAAAAGTTGTCACTGTGAATCGCGACAATCTAAGTCAACATAAACACATAGGACTGCGACATATGTCACATCAGTGCGACATCATTTAACGACGTTTTTGGGAGTTGAACCCTTTCTGGGCCACTAAGACCCATACACTATGTATTTAATCCGGGTTTCTTGCCTTGACATGATGTCAGTGTATCGCAGGTTAACCCCCGGTGCTTCAAGAGTCGGGTTGTCATTTACACAGCCTGGTGAACTGGGGCAACGAAAGGTAAATGAAACTACCCAGACTTTGTCAGTGAGTTTACTTACCATAACAATCCTCTGATCAAACTCCTTCGTCAGTCGACGACTGACGCCGGATGACAGACGACAGCCCTCGAGGCTGAAAACAGTGAAACAAAATATAAATATGACACATATAATAATTACTTACTTCGGTCCATTACAATGATTACAAGGCACAATTACTGTAACATAATTTACATTGTGATTACAACGTTTAGTGTAATTAATTTCAATAAATTATTACTACACGAGTCGTAAACAAACCAACACTTGTTGTGTCAATGTCAACAAACACATATAATACTTACTCTATCGTTAACCCCGACAGGTCCGTCATTGTCGCTGTAACCACGTCTGTCACGTTGTCTGTCAACGGGTTCCATGGACAGCTGTAAAACAAACGAAGCGTTGTAGTTTATCGTCAAACTTTGTTTATTTCATCGCCTTCAAAAACTTAATTGTGAGAAATCTATTAAAACAGTAAAATTAAAACGTGTCGTACGAAATGTAATTAAAGACAATAAACTGATTTGACGCGTCAATTTCTACACATTTGTGAAATTTTGACGCGACTCGGACGACGAGTTTTGGTGAAGTTTAAAAACTAAACAAGTTTTATTTACAGGAAAATTAAGTGGATCAGTGACGCCATAAAGTGACATTTTTATGGTGAATTTATCGGGGTAAATAGGCAGAACTAGACGTGTTTACTTACCTGAGCAGTGTCAATTGTCGACACGACGACATGACGGTTTGACATATCCGGGTCAACCCGGCGTCTGTCAACCCAGTCCAGTACAAGCTGTTATAGAAACAACATTGTTAATTAATTGTTTCACCGCCGACAACAGACGTTGACATCAACGATCGATTATTTGACAATGTCACTTCTGTCAACTGTTGTGTGACATTTTCGTCACAAATGTATGTACTATTAGTATCATCATCATTATTGTTGTCCTTATTATTCATATTATTATCATTAGTAGTAGTTTCATTAGTAGTAGTTGTATATTGCACTGCTACAACATTATTATTATTATTATTATTATTATTCGTGAGCGTTGGTATTATTGGTATTATTATTATTTTTATTATGTGTAATATTATTAGTATTATTATAAGAACAAATAAAACAACTACTACAACAACTACTACTACTACTATTAATAATAATGCAACTACAGCTAATACTACTAGTACTACCACAACTACAAGCTACAACTACATTGTCTACAAGTTACAACAGCTACTACAATTACTACTACTTACAATAGTTTATTTAGTTGTGTCATCGCTGCAAGTCCTCTACAGAAACATTCTACGTTCTCATCGTCACCGAACACGTTGATCGACCTGGACCAGTGGCTGAGGCTGTAAGAGAGAAATTCTACTGTACGAATGATTTATAACTTGTACACTAAATTATATTCCAGAATTAATACAACACACACAGACGAGTGTCTGATTCACGACTCGTTAATCACAACACATTATGTGTACTTTGTGTAAATATAATATAATATAAATATAATATAATTTAGTGTAATTACCGCGACAAATATCCACAAGTCGCCGCCGTCGTAAACTGATTCACATGAAGTGATTGAAATCTATCCCAGTGACTCTTTGTCGTGTTAAACTGTCATTGGTCGATAGACGACTACTTTTTTAAACTAGTGTTTGCAGAGCTGGTAGAAGAAATATTACATTGTATCTAGTTTCAGGTTACCAGCCTTTTTTGTTATACATTTTTAATAAACCTGACCTAAAAAATACGCCAAATTAAAGTTCTAGTTATTGGACTAATCGTTGCACTTGCATTAACAAAAATTAAGTTAGTAATATCTAATAGCTCCCTTTTATCAGAAATTTCAGATAGACGTCTATCCATCTAACTTACTGTTTATTTTGATGAACATTATGCTTGTATTGCTATTTTCTGTCATACTAAATTTTACGATTTTTATTTATTAATTTATTTAAAGTTATTTAATTAATCTATGCAGTGTGATTTTCTTTGGATCTGCAAATTAAATTAACAGTTTTAGTTTTATGGATATATTTAAATATTAATTAATATTGTCTTCAATGCAATTATCCACGATATTGTAATTAGCACTATGTAAACGGTTCATTATGATTAATGATTAATTTATAATTTAGTTAGTGAAATAAAATAAGGTATGTGGATACTTTACGTGGCAATTGAAGAGTTTTTTGGGCCGTTGTTCGTAAACCAGAGTAAGTTATTTGATGCGTGTGTTTATTAGGGTAAACAGAAGCCCCATAATGGCTTCTTTTAAACATGTTTTTTGTAATATGTTTTGTGAGATCGAGTTCCATATTAAAAAAAACAATAAGCAGGCTGCTGCATATACGACATACCTATGGGTTTTTATACTGTCCACAGTTTCAAGCTTTCAAGGGTTTGCCATCCAACGCTGATTATTGAATATGCTCGATTTGTCTCCGCCTGTACTATAGTCTACATGCTTCGAATACAATGTTATATTGTCATAATTTAAACTTGATGATACGATTTTATTCATGCGAAACGTTTGTTTTGATAACATACTTCCAAACAAATATCGAGGAGGGCTGATTCGAGAATCTATAAAACAAATGTTAAATTGTAAAATTTGTGTTTCTTTTTTATTGTTCTGTATTACATGTACACATTAAACGAAAGCACATATTCTGAATCGAATTGTACAACTTCTTGAACGAAAAATGCTTTATTATTATTATTATTATTTTGAGAGTGTAACATCTACAGATACACCGAGTCTATAAGCTTTGAAGAAAGTGTTGACTCGTACACGGAAGAAGAAGATATAATATAGTACAGTGATTTAAATATGCGCTACAGCATTTAATATTTGATTGTCATGTAAAAAAATAAACATACATTGCCATATTTGTGATGGCGCCGTGCAAACGGCAGGTAAAGGCCACAAGGCATTTAATATGCAGCAGTTGCAGCAAGTGGGTGGATTTCGTCAAGTCCCGGTGTGAGAAGTCCTGGGCTGAGGTTCAGGCGGATAGTTTTAGTTTTGAGTGTAAGGGATGTACAAAGATGAAGGAACTTGAGGTGGAGTTAGAACAGCTGAGGCTGCTCGTTGTGGCAATGGTGGGAAGGGGGCAGGTGGGTTGTGCCAGTGTTTCCGGTGGGGGGAGAGTAAAATATAAAGTGGGGGAAGACGATGAGAGAGATGCTAGGGAAAGCTCAACTCAGCCTGGGAGGAGGCTGAGAGGAGGTAAGGTGACAGGTCGTAGGGAGACATGACGTAAGGAGACGGGAAGGAAAGAAATGGGAGGGAAGACTAATGGATCGAAGGAAAGGGGAGTGGGGGAGAGAGTAGCGAAGGAGTCGGGGGGGGGGGAGACGATAGTTAAGGCGATGGGAGTGAGGGAGACGGGAGGGAAGGTGTCAGGAGGGAAGGCGACTGGAGCGCAAGTTAAACAAGGAGATGGGAGGAAAAGTGACAGGTCGATGGGCGAAAGAGAGAGCCTGGTAACAATATATCACCAAGTGACAAGGCTGCAGGACAGAATGCGATGGAGGGGATCCATTGGAAGAGCTATTCTGAGGCAGTGATAGAGGGGTTGAGAAAGAGAGCGAGGGTGGTTGTGGGGGACTCAATAGTTAGGAAGACCGACATAGTCTTAAACAAGGGAGATGACGTGGTGGTGTGCTTGCCTGGGGCCAAAATAGAGGTGATAACTGAAAGGGTAGAAAACATTGTGGGTTCGTGCAAGGGTGGTTCTGTTTTAGTACACGTAGGGACAACTAACGTAGAGAGGGAGGGTACAATTGCCATAGTTAGAAAATACAGGAATTTGGTCAGAACACTAAAGCAGACGCGGTTTGAGCAGGTAATACTGTCAGGAATTTTACCAGTAATAGGAAGGAGGGGTCACATATATCGAAATTGCCGGGGGTGGCAATTAACATGCTAGTCGAGAAGTTATGTAGGGAAGAAGAAGTTGGATTTGTGGGGAAGTTTTGTTGGAAGGGCTGATATGTACATGAAGGATGGGCTTCATCTAAATGGAAATGGGGCAGGAGTATTTGCGGATGGAGTCACAGCAGCAGTAGACAGTGGCATGGGTAGCATAACAAATATTTTTGGTAGTAAACACTGTTTAAACTAGAAGCGCAGGGGGGTTACTTAGAGATGCCTCAAGCAGGACAAGAGGCCACTAGTACAAATAAACCAATAACGAAATGTCCGAAAAACATGTCTGAAGCAGGTTATAGATGCGTGTGTTTAAATGCTAGGAGTATAGTAAATAAGAAAAACGAATTAAACATTATGGTAGAAGATATTGACTCTCTTATAATAATACCGAATCATGGGCCAACACAGACATAACATATGCTGAATTAGGATTCACAGGATACGTAGTATTTAGGAGAGATCGAATAGGAAGAAGGGGAGGGGGAGTTATTCGATATGTTAAAGAATATATTCAGGCTTATGAAATAAAATTAGGAAGGGAAGCAGATTACGATGACGCTGTTTGGGGCAAAACAGTTTCAGGAAATTCAAAATTAACTATTGGATTAGTTTACTGAAGTCCAAACATAAACGAAGAGGATAACACAAAAATACAAAAAAAATGCTATAAAGGAAGTTAGTAAAGGGGAATGTATCTTAATGGGAGATTTTAACCATGGACACATACAATGGAAATCTCTAGAGAGTATAGGGGGTGAGGACCAACAAGTTCTATTTTCAATTCAGGATAGCTTCCTTACTCGGCACGTGCTAGAACCAACCAGGGGAGAAAATGTATTAGATATAGTTTTGTCATCACAAAAAAAATTTGTAAAATACTTGAACCATTGGGTAACAGTGACCACAATCAAATCCATTTTGACATCACTGTAAAATCAGAAAGTAAAAATAAAAAAACGTATAGGAGAAACCTCCTCAAAGGTAACTTTAAAGATATGAGAAAATACTTAGCAAAACTAGATTGGAATAACATGCTGATCAATAAGACTGCAATTTAATTTTGGAATATTCTAAAATATGAAATTGAGAGTATCATCGACAAATTTGTTCCCTTGAAAAAAGGAAAACGGTCTAGAAATAAACACTTGTCAAAAGAAGCTATTAGAAAAAGTAGTGTTGAAGCAAACTATGTGGAGGTTTTATAGGCTGAAATTAGAAAATCTAAAAGAACTTTTGAAAAATAATTGCCAGTTAATATCAAAAATTACAGCAAGAATTTCTATGCTTATGAAAGGAGTAAACAGAAAGTTCGAGATAAGGCCGGACCACTGGAAAACAACAGGGGAAATATAACTTCAGTCCTGAATGAGTATTTCAGCTCAGTTTTTACCACAGCAGATATCAGTTCACTTCCAGTCCCATTTACAAAATTTGAGGGCAATAAATCAGAATATTTAGGGCAGTTATTTGTAACTCCTGAAATGATAAAAAACAAAATTAAGAAGATGAAAGATAATATAATAAATCACATGGAGTTGATGGGATACCACCAAAACTGCTTAAGGAAATTGTTGAGCAAATTAGTACACCACTTGCAAAATTGTTTAATTGTCACTAGAAGAAGGAATAGTTCCTTCAGAATGGAAAGAAGCAAACATTGCGCCGCTAATTAAGAAGGGATCGAGGAACAAGCCAGAAAATTACAGACCAGTGAGTTTAACATCAGTTGTATGTAAATTACTCGAAACATTTATTAGAGACCACATGGTGGAATTCCTTGTAAAACATAAATTAATAAATACATCTCAACATGGGTTCCTAAAAGCAAAGTCATGGCTAACCAATCTCTTATGTTTTTGGAAAAAATTACAAAGTGGGTAGATGAAGAGTCACCAGTGGATGTTGTCTACTTAGATTTTCATAAAGCTTTCGATAAAGTGCCACATCAAAGATTGTTACTTAAACTAAAAGCCCATAGTATAGGTAATGATGTAATCAACTGGATATAAAAGTGGCTTACACACCGAAGACAGAGAGTAATAGTAGATGGTGAGATTTCAAACTGGAAATCTGTATTGTGTGGGGTACCACATGGATCAGTTTTAGTTTTTAATATATATATATATATATATATATATATATATATAAATGATTTGGAAGATGCCATATGTAGCAAAGTACTGAAATTTGCAGATGACACAAAAGTATTCAGAAAGGTTACTAATGATCCAGATAAACATAGTTTACAAGATGATCTAGATAAATTAGTTAAAGCGTCAGAAAAATGGCAAATGTTACTCAATTTTGGGAAGTGTTAACGTATACACATAGGACATGGAAACATGGACGAAGAATATAAAATGGGGAATGCTGTGCTAAGTAGAAGCACACAAGAAAAGGACTTAGGAGTAACATTTAGTGCTGACATGACAGTTTCAGAGCAATGTGGGTTTGCTGCTTCGAAAGGAAATCAAATTCTAGGGCTAATTAGGAAAACTATCACGTATAAGGAGAAACAGCTAATTGTACGCCTCTACAATGCAATAGTTATACCACTTGTGGAATATTGTATTCAAGCATGGAGGCCGTATCGTATGGACAAGGTAGAAAGAATACAACGAAGAGCAACTAAAATTATTCCAGAATTGAAAGACCTTAGTTACGAAAGTCGCTTATTGCAATGTGGTTTGATAATACTAGAGACCAGGAGACTAAGAGGAGACCAAATATATAAGTGTTTAAAATAGTGAACGGTTATGAGGATGTTGATAGGAATATGTTCTTCAAACTTAAAGAAGGCAGTAGAACCAGATGACACAAAGCAGCATTAGTTAAGGAGCATTGTAGGTTGGACATGAGAAAGTATTCTTTCTCACAGAGGGTGATAAATGAATGGAAAAAACAGCCAAATGACTGTGTTAATGCTAGTAGTGTGAATATGTTTAAAAATAGAATTGACAGATATCTGATAAGGGGGCTACACATAGATGAGAACATTGTTGGACTCTCGATAAGCCATTGGCTTCCTTGTCCACTTGCCATCTGGAACTTGTTGTTTGGGATGGCAATATTGTTAAATCTTGTTAAATCTTGTATGCTGTTAAATATTTATGTACATATCCATAATCAATGAATAGTGCACATTATTCTACAATTAGACTTTACCGCTTATTAGTAATTTCGCATTCAACCGATAAAATGTGTTACACATTTAATATAGGCATATTCTACACACACACACACATTTTCTAGGAAAACAATAAAGTGTTGTACGAATACTATGATTTCCTTTCAGCATCCTATTTGTATAAATCAGCTAACAAATTGCCGAACGCTCCAACCAATCGATGCCTCAATAACAAACAACTCGTCCAACAACCCCTTCAATATTTTTGTTGTTGAACGATATGCATATTTATTGCCGCCACAGACAGTATGTCCTATATATATATATATATATATATATATATATATATATAGGATATACTCTCTGTGGCGGCAATAAATATGCATATATATATATATATATATATATATATATATATATATATATATATATATATATATATATATATATATGTATATATATATATATATATATATATATATATATATATATATATATATATATATATATATATATATATATATATATATATATATATATATATATATGTATATGTATATATATATATATATATATATATATAATGATGGATATCTATTTTTATTAGTTTTCTGTCAGGAAAATAAATAATTGGATGCTGTGCTAAGCATGAATATATTTTTACTGTCAGTCTATTCTATCGCTTGTATTATGCTTGAGGTCAATCTCCCACCTCCCACATCCTATGATTTCCATCATGTTTGCGTCGACTCGTGCGAACCGAAGGCCCACCTCGGCACACAAGCAAAGCTCATATAAATGCTGCAGTTTCATACGTTGACAATTCTGAATACACTTGCATCCTATTTGAACTAATCAGCGAGCAAATTGCCGAACGCTCTAAACAATCGATACCTCAATAGCAAAGTACTCATGCAACAACCCCTTCAATATTATTTTTGCCAAACACATGGATACTTATTGCCGCCACAGATAGTATGTTTCTACCGGTCGCTTCGTGTAAAAACTTCGTTCAACAAAGTCGAATTCGATTGGTCGGCGTTGTTGAACGCGAGTCGAATGCGACAGCATCCACTGGAATTCGCTGTGCGTACATAGAGAGAGTTGTGTATGTGCATTACTCAAAGTAGACAATTCCACCGCGAATGACAGTGCCGGAACAGAGGCGGTCCAACGACAAGATAAAGAGACACGGCTAGGAAACAATGTTGTGTGGATCAAGTAGATTGTTTTCAGTTCCCACCGCTAGGTAACCTGCGCCACATGTGAATAAGGTATACGAAAGGTTAACATAACGGAAAATACAATAAAGTTAACTCACTACATCCACCTACCCATGTTTTATTACTAATACCCGTCATTGATCACTATGCATTGGACCGATACTAACATGGGCTACGTGAAGAGATATGTTGCGTGAGAGGAGCGCAGGAAGAGAGAGATGGATCGGGGAGTGGAGACAGAGAAACGGAATCAGTGACGAGGAAGACGGGGAAAAAATGGACGACTAGTTCCAGTGCCAGCCTCACTCCGGACGTTAGGAATAAAGAGTACAGCACCAACATTTAACCATGTTTTATGAAGGTGGACTAGTCCTGCCAACATACAACGAACGCTTGAATTCAGGCCACAGATGGTCGTCATCTGCGACATTTTAAGTTCACCTCCTTGAAAATACCAAACTGAAGCGGTGACGCCCGCAGCTCACGAGTGATCAGATCACCCTATGCCCCCAACAACTTCTCCCAAGGGGAGCTGACTGCATCCAAACCCTCCACAGGGAGAACGGAGCAGTGTCCATACAAAATATGTGTTTTTGTTGGCGCTTTAGGGATCATATTTTCAAACAACAATTTGGTTTCGGTATTGGTCTGAATAAGGCATTGTATGTTTATGTCTACACATATTAACTGCAGTGATTGGCCAATTGAAAGCGATGTTAGTAAAATCGGCCCCCGTAAGTTAATTGATGGGGACACCGACTCACATGGGCGAACAAAATTGTAATATAACTCATATGTAATATTCAACTAGTTGCGTTTGCTTACTTCAAGGAAGTGACGTCACGGGCCTCTCCCGAGATAAGTAGAAATTCGAGATCCGGCAAGTTGGCGGCGGTGATCACTTCACTGATGTTCAACTCTCCGTTAGACACGATGTGGTGTGACACCTCGTGCCACAGCTGTGGTTCTCCGTTCTCACGCAATAGTCGCAAGACGTCAAGTGCCCGCTCATTGACCGGTTTATCTGTTCCGAATAGTTGTGTACATATGAAACATATGATGACAAATATATAATTGTACTATTTATGTTTACTATGTTCTTCACTGAAAGCTATAATATACCATGTCGTACTCAGCCTTCTTACTTGCATATTATTATTAGCGTCGTTGTAGTGATCTCATTTATTTTACTGCTATGGTATGTAATCACTATATATATATATATATATATATATATATATATATATATATATATATATTCATGTATTCATTATTTTACATTTATTTGAGTATATAGGGATATAATATATCTATATATATATATATATATATATATATATATATATATATATACATTCATATATATATATATATATATATATATATATATATATAAATATATATATATATATATACATGTATACATTCATATATGTATGTATGTATATATATGTATATATATATATATATATATATATATATATATATATATATATATATATATATACTTTACCAGATCGTGCTTTCTCTGTGAGCCTTCTTATCCTCTCATCTCGTTCTGAAACATAGTTATAATGACTGTTATTGTCGCACACACGACATCGCCTGTATCATATCGTAAGTGTGCCGCTTAGGGCTACAACCCCGCAAGTGCTATTTATATTTAGGGAGGAAACGGGTTTAATCAATATATATTGCAGTATACAATACCATTTAGTATAAGTATTAAAACGAGTTGTAATCGCCTTTATAAGTAGATACATGTGTTGATCTTATCATTATATAACTACCCTCGCTTTGATTTTTTAATGAACTTTAGGATTTGTTTAAGTAAAACAATCGTCATCATCACCACCACCATATATATATATATATATATATATTTATATATATATATATATATATATATATATATATATATATATATATATATATATATATATATATATATATTAATATATGCTTATTTTTAGTAGCACACTATGTGGTTGAGACACTGACTGTGACACCAAATACAATGTGTAATTACAAATACAATACAACTCAACTTATAGCTCCTAATAACTATATACAAAGCACTTAATTGGGGCAGTCTGTTCATTTTTCCGTGGACCCACAAAGGACCTAATTGAGACCGTATATTCATGTTTCTCCGCGGATTGTCCGCATTGTATTTCCCATGGTCTTATGCTATGCTTTTAAGCCATCACTTGCCGATCACACAGTGTTTCCTTAAACATTCACGCACAAAACTGACCTACCTATTACTTCTTCCTTGGAACGTGCAGAAGCCAATACCTCTGGGCTTGTCGCTTGCTCTACAACACATACAATGCGATGTAATTTTGATTGTCGAAGTAATTGCCTTAACAAATGACGATAAGACTGAAGTGCGTGTAATCATTACACCGAGCTCGGCTAGCAAGCACAGTCTGACTGATATCGTCATCGGTGACAGCATCCTCCAGCCTACAGCCGTCGCTCGCAACATTGGAATGATGTTTGACAGTGAGCTCGGCATAAATTCTCATGTGTCGAAACTGTGTCAGGTAGCATACTTTCACCTACATCGGATTCGCTCCATCAGAGATTGCTTGACACAACATGTCACTGAACTCCTGGTTCACTCCCTTGTCTTATCGCGATTGGACTATGGAAATGGCCTCCTTATAATGTACCTGATCAGTTACTGGACAAGCTGCAGAGTCCAGAATATGGCAGCTCGCATTGTGGTCAGAGCCAGTCGCTATGACAACATCACATCCATCCTAGAGACTCTCCATTGGCTTCCTGTCCGGTACCGCATTGAGTACAAGGTCGTACTGATGACGTTCAAAGCCCTTCATCTGCTTGTGCCGAGTTACATCGCATACCTACTTCAGTTCTACCAACACGTTGCGATCTTCACCAGATTCTCTTCTGACTGTACGCAGTGCATATCTCACCATTATGGTGATCTTGTCTTCTGCATCGCTGTTCCTCGCCTGTGGAACAGTCTTCCCCATGAGATGCGAAAATGTGACTCTCTATACACCTTTAAAAGATTCTTAAAAACTATCTTGTTTAAATGCGCATATTATTCTTAACTGTCAGATTGATTCGACTTTTAGTGCTAAGTTCTATGAAGTTGGATTTGCTATGTTTTTTTAAGTTTTTGTTTATTTATTTATCTATTTAGTTATGTTTATTTAACTATGTTTGTTTCAATGCCTTTGAACAGGGTAACCTAGACCCATGGCGCTCTAAATGCGCTGTAATTATTATTATTATTATTATTATTATTGACAAATGGACGAATGCGCGCATACTTGAATTTCTTAGACAAAACCTATTTTAAATTTTGGGTGGACGATAAATTACGATTATTGCAATTGAATTATATTGTAAAGTCATTTTATTATTACTGCATATTCCTTGTATATATATTTTATCCTTGTATATATCTTCGGTCGCCTCAGCCACACTATCCACAACCTCCTGAAGGCGACTTTTGTGAGCTGTTTTCGGCGTGCAATGTCTTCTGCATCAACGAGGATCGAACTGAGCTTGCATTCCACGTCGACTCGGTCAGACAAAATATCGTGTACACGACCACTCGGCCAAAGCACGCAGACGTAATTCGCTCGGTCTCGTCAAGCAACGAAAATGACGAGCTGATAAAAGCAGTGCCGTGCAGGCACAATCGTAGACCGGGGAGTGCCGCTTCGATTTTAAATTGTGAGCAACACCGGAATGTGGCTGTCCCCTTCCGGCGTTCCAGTTGTAGTCACGAACGCGTGATCCTCGAGCAATGTGTCAGCGAGAAGAAAGCGGTTCATCTGCAGTTGCGACTGGCCGAGGAATGTTTATAGTATATATATAAAAGCTTGTCGCGACGGGTGGTATCGAAGACGCGACTCAGGTCAATGGCTATTAGTTTATCTAGAAACAGCACATCGAGACCACCACCCGATGCCAGCCTACCACTTGATATTGAATACGCTGGCGACCCTGATGTGTTCAGCTCATGACGATAAATGCTTTATAGAAAGCTATATACGGCCGACAATTAAATCTGTAACATATTATATATCATACAATCACGTTTTAAGTTCCACTGATATAGTTTCATCAAAGGAAATTAAACATCAATGTAAAAGTTACCTTTGGTTTTCTGCGTCTTTTCTTTCAAGAGTCTCACTTGTTCTTTCAATTGTCGAACGTCCTCTGAAACAGTCAGTTACCATTGGTTGACATTGGTATATTCTGCAGTCACCAGCAAAGAATGTGACATTAAATAACATGACGATTGCATATCCTTATTTTTTTCATTTATAAATGCAAAGGTTGGTGAATGCAACACTTGTATCGGGATCCATGTCATAACAGTTGTTAAAGCGGTTTAATTATTTCTTGACCCGACCCCTAAGTATCATTGAAACTCAACTTTAAAACGCTACTCAAATAATTAATCAGTAAATAAATAATAATTTTTGGTTTAGTATCCATGTCATTTCAATAATATTAGCCAATATAAATTCACGTGCGCCGCCTACGTGTATGAGCACGTGGCCAAAAAGACGCCAACGACCAGTCAGGACGGCTTCACTGATTGGGTGGCATCGACAGCGACGGTAGAGTGCCTCGTTGGAAATGCGAAGTAAGTGGCCTATGGATGTCTACGATCTTGCGCAGGTGACGACGGTGGTACGTGTCTAGACAGTCCAGTTTTGCCTTCGTTAGATCCAATGTTGTACATCAGACCCGGCGAAACAAACGACGCGTAGCACCTCGGTCGAAGGTGCAGGCTGATCTTCGGTCGCCTCAGTCACACTGTCCACAACTTCCTGAAGGCGACGTATGTCAACTGTTTGTTTTCGGCATGCGATGTCTTCGGCATCATTGAAGAGTGACCCGAGCTTCCGAGTCATCTTCCATTCCTGATCGATTTGATCAGCATGCCGGAAACAATTGATTCGCTCGATGTGGTTGAGGAACGAACATGAGCTAATAAAATCAATGTCGTCGGCTGGTGGGCGCATAGGAAGGCGCGATTGTAGGCCGCGAAATGCGATTTCCAGGTAAACTGTGAGCAACAACGGAATGCCGCTGTTGCCTTGCGGCGTGCCGATCGCAGTCACTAACACGTGGCACTCGCTTATTGACAGGCGAGGCTCAAACGATGTGTCCTCGAGAAGGAAGCGGTTCATCCGCAGTTATGACTCGCTGAATAATGTAGACAATATATATATATATATATATATATATATATATATATATATATATATATATATAAACTTTGAATGGCATCGAAGGCGCCACTCAGGTTAATGCCGTTTATCTACAAACATCAATTCGAGACCTCCAGCCGACGCCAGCCTACAATTCGACATCGAATACGCTGGCGACACTGACGAGATCAGTGCCTGACGATCATGCTTCGAAAACTGAACGAAATATCAATGTTTGTCGGCTAGCCAGTTGAATTAAAGAAGAATAGCAGGTGACGTTGAACCTTTGTTAGTTCGCTACCCTGCGAAGCCGAAGATGTCGCCAGCCGCAGATAAAATGCAAACGTCGCCTTCCGGAAGCTGTAGACAGTCTGGCTGAGGCCATTGCAAATCATATCCTGCAACTGTGATTAAGACTCTATGTACGCGTCATTCATCGTACCTGTGGTCATGTTCAACATGTATACATTGTTCCCCACGATGGCCGAACTTGTTCGCCTCGACGTATACCGATATCGTCAACTGCGCCTCAAACGTTGCATTCTAAACCATGTATATGTATGTAATCTATATTATATATCTATGCTTTAAACCGTTGTCGTTGCCGCCCAATCAGTGAAACCGTCCTGAAAGCTTGATAGCGTCCGCTCGGGCTCAGCGCCCGACCGTCAACAACTTCGCCAACCCAAATGGCCGGTCGGTTCGGCTAGGGTTCGGTCAGGTATAACTGTAGTCGTGGTGGTGGCGGCGGCGGCGGTATTAGTGGGGTTAGTTGTATTAGTGTTATTAGCAGCAACAGCATCAGCAGAAGTAGCAGCAACAGCAACAGCAGCATCAACTGCAGCAGCAGAATTAGCAGCAGCAGCAGAAACAGCAGCAGCAACCGCAGCAGTAACAGCAGCAGCGACAGCAGCAGTGGTATATAGTGGCCTACCTCACATCATATGTCTTAACCCTTCATATAAGGCTACATACAATTAACAATAAAAGTTGTTACATATTATATTTCATACAATCACGTTTTGAGTTTCATTACTATAGTTTCATTAAAGGAAATGAGACATGAATGTAAAAGTTACGTTTGGTTTTCTGCGTCTCGTCTCTCGAGTGTCTCACTTGCTCATGCAACTGTCGGACGTCCTCTGAAGCATAGTCAGTTATCATGATATTGGAATGTTCTGCATCAGCAAAGAATGTATCATTAAATAACATGACAGTTCGTGGTATATCCTTGTTATGTCAATTATAAATGCAGTCGTTGGTGAATGCAACACTTGTATTAGGACCCATATCACAGCAGTTGTTGAAGCGGTTTAATCAATTCTTGATCTGACCACAAAGTATCAGTGTTTTTTCAAAAACATGTGTTTTCTATAAAAAAAATTAACAAGATTGCCATCCCAAACAACAAGTTGAAGATGGCAAGTGAACAAGGAAGCCATTGGCTTATCGAGAGTCCAACAATTTTCTCATCTATGTGTAGCCCGCCCTAATTAAATAGCTGTCAATTATATTTTTAAACATATTCACAATACTAGCATTAACACAATCATTTGGCAGTTTGTTCCATTCATTTATCACCCTCTGTGAGAAAGAGTACCTTCTCATGTCCAACCTAAACTGCTCCTTAATTGAAGCTGCTTTCTGTCATCTGGTTCTACTGCCTTCTTTAAGTTTGAAGAACATATTCCTATCAACATCCTCATAACCCTTCACTCTTTTAAACACTTCTATTTGGTCTCCTCTTAGTCTCCTGGTCTCTAAGGTTGTCAAACCACATTGTAATAAGCGACTTTCGTAACTAAGGTCTCTCGATTCTGGAATCATTTTAGTTGCTCTTCGTTGTATTGTTTCTAGCTTGTCTATGTCCGTTTTACGATACGGCCTTCATGCTTGAATACAATATTCCAAGTGTGGTAAACTGTTGCTTTGTACAGGGGTGCAATTAGCTGTTTCTCCTTATACATGATAGATCTCCTAATTAGCCCTAGAATGTTATTTCCTTTCGAAGCGGCAATCCCCCATTGCTCTGAAACTTTCATGTCAGCACTAAATGTTACTCCTAAATCCTTTTCTAGTGTGGTTCTACCTAGTACAGCATCCCCATTTTATATTCTTCGTCCATGTTTCCATGTCCTATGTGTTACATTTACACTTCCCAAAATTTAATAACATTTGCCATTTTTCTGACCATTTAACTAATTTATCTAGATCATCCAGAAAACTTTGTTTATCGGTATCATTAGTAACCTATCTGAATACTTTTGTGTCATCTGCAAATTTCAGTACGTTGCTAGACATGTCATCTTCCAATTCATTTTTATATATTAAAAACAGTATAGGGCCTAATATTGAACCCTGTGGTACCCCACTCAAAACCGATTTCCAGTTTGAAATCTCACCATCTACTATAACTCTATGTCTTCGGTGTGTAAGCCACTTTTCTATCCAGTTGATTGCATCATTACCTATACCATGGGCTTTTAGTTTAAGTAACAAACTTTAATGTGGCACTTTAACGAAAGCTTTCTGAAATTCTAAGTAGACAACATCCACTGGTGACCAGTCATCTACCCACTTTGTAATTACGTCCAAAACACATTAGTGATTGGTTAGATATGACCCTGCTTTTAGGAACCCATGTTGAGATGTATTTATTAATTTATGTTTGACAAGGAATTCCACCATGTGGTCTCTAATTAATGTTTCGAGTAATTTACATACAACTGATGTTAAACTCACTGGTCTGTAATTATCTGGCTTGTTCCTCGATCCCTTCTTAAATAGCGGCGTAATATTTGCTTATTTCCATTCTGTAGGAACTATTCCTTCTTCTAGTGACAAGTTAAACAATTTTGCAAGTGGAGTACTAATTTGCTCAACAATTTCCTTAAGCAGTTTTGGTGGTATCCCATCAACTCCATGTGATTTATTATCTTTCACACTTCTTAATTTTATGTGCTATCGTTTCAGTAGTTATAAATAATTGACCTAAATATTCTGATTTATTGCCCTCAAATTTAGTAAATGGAACTGGAAGTGAGCTGATATCTTCCGTGGTAAAAACTGAGCTGAAATACTCATTCAGGACTTCTGCCATTTGAAACCCGTCTGAAATTATGTTTCCACTGTTGTTTTCCAGTAGTCCGACCTTATCTCGAACTTTCTGTTTACTCCTTTCATCAGCATAGAAATTCTTGCTGTAATTTTTGATATTACCTGCCAATTTTTTTTCTAAGTTTCTTATATATATTTTCTAATTTCAGTTGTAGCTAGGTTAAGTGCCTCTTTGTAATTTGCATAGTCTTCATCCTTTCTAGTACGCCTCCACGTAGTTTGCTTAAACACTATTTTTTTAACAGCTTCTTTTGACAAGTGCTTCTTTCTAGACCGTTTTCCTTGTTTTTTTTCAAGGGAACACATTTATCGATGATACTCTCAATTTCATATTTTAGAATATTTCAACATTCAATTGCGGTCTTATTCACCAGCATGTTATTCCAATCTAGTTTTGCTAAGTATTTTCTCATATTTTTTAAGTTGCCTTTGAGAAAGTTTCTCCTATACGTTTTTTTATTTTTACTTTCTGATTTTACATTGATGTCTAAATGTATTTGATTTTTGGTCTTGTTACCCAATGGTTCATATATTTTTACATTGTCCACTAATTCTTTTTTATGATGATAAAACTATATCTAATACATTTTCTCCTATGGTTGGTTCTAGCACGTGCCGAGTATCGTAACTATCCTGAATTGAAAATATAAATTGTTGGTCCTCACCCCCTGTACTCTCTAGAGATTTCCATTGTATGTGTCCATGGTTAAACTCTCCCATTATGATACATTGTCCTTTACTAACTTCCTTTATAGCGTTTTGTATTTTGTGTGAATCATTACTTCAACGATCACAATAAGCTTAGGCATGATGTAGCATTATATAGTGCTGGAAGGTAGCTATATTCACATGGGAAGTATGATCTAAACAGAGAAAGAAGATCTGTAAACTATCCGCTGTCGGAATGACTTCATGTCTGTATTGTGTACATACAAATACACATATGGTTCAACTACACTAGTGTCAGTGCACATGAGGAATTTAATTAATACCTTCATAAGTTTCGCTTATGGTATTCCGGCGAGAATCGCATAATGAAACACATGTTCAGTTAAAATTAAACAAGTTAATTAATTAAGTAAAAAAAACAAATAAATAATACAAAATGATCATGTAATAAAAAGGTTTCAAAGTAATTACTGAAAATCCACTTTATAAAAAAAACTACTAAAAATAAATGATATGTAGCTAAATTAATATTTTTTTTAAACAAAGTAATAAAAAAAATATTATATAATGTTAATCATTCATAAATTTACAAATAGTAAAATAAAGTAACGGCCGCCGCCTATGCAATATAGTCTCAAGTGTTGAGGTCCCACCACAACTATCGTCTCTGTCCCACATCGAATCGAAAAAACGACAGAGTATCCGCAAAACCGCGCCCAAAGTCGTAGGCATTGTTGTCCATGGTCGACCCCTGATCGATGTGGCGCGTACTACACCATCCAGCAGACATGGTGGCTTCGCTGATTGGGGAACATCGACAGCGGCGGTAGAGTGCATCGTTGGAGATACGATGTGGCCAGTGGATGCAGACGATCTGGCGCAAATGACGACGTCACGTGGTATGCGTCGAGACTGTCCAGCTCTGCCTTCGTCCCATGTTGTACGTCGTTGCAGCCTGATTTTGATCACCCCAGCCACACTGTCCACAACCCCCGGAAGGCGAAGTGGACAACAATGTCTACGACTTTGGGCACGGATCTGCGGCAAATCTGATGTCTTTTCGCGGACTTGACGTGGGACAGAGACGAGAGTTTTGGTGGGTTCCTTTCTTCATGTCTTTTGCCCTTTCGCTCAGGTTGTAGGTTCATCGAAACATTGTTAAAAAAGAATAGCGACAAAGCAATAATTGCGGAACTAACGAAGAATGGTTACCATTGCATCAACGGTCCACTTTCTACGGGACGAGGCGGGTGTGTTGCAGTTATCCACTGGAACACATTATCTTGCACGTGTCGCCTGACAGTGAACTATCTTTCATTTGAACTGATGTACATTTGTGCTGGTGCCATTTCGAGGATATGTTACTTTTACACTCTGTGCCGGCCACCATTCTCTGCAAAGACCCTAAACCGATCGTTGTGTTTTATATGGAACTAGATCAGTTGTTTAGAAACATGTCACTATGTGTAATTCCATCCTGCATTGTCGGTGTCTGTAATATCAACTAAGATGTTGAACTCCTAAATTATTTCAACCTTGTTCAACATGTCAGTGAAACTACACGTTCAGTTTGTCAAACTTGATTTCATTACTCACAAAGACGATCATGTGACTACCTCTTTACAAGTGGTTCCGTTTTCAATATCTCACCATCATGTCGATCGCTGTGTCATCGACGCTAGCAGAACACTCAATGCATCAACATAACCACTCAAGCGCAACTACTGCTCGTTTGACACTGACATATTCAACCACGACGTTGGAACATGTGATTTGATATTCACTGCTGCGTTCCACTGCATTAAATGCAGGTGAACTACTGTCTCGCTACACCACCTAGAAAGTAAATTAATGATAATCTACATTCATGTGAAAATACGACATTAATATCGACATGCATGTCGACATGCATGCCAGAATGTCTTTTGTTTTTTTATAATATTTTATACGAAAATGATATACTTTTCATTACTATATGCATATACTTTGAATTACACCGAAATAATGCGTATACACATAATGAACATACTGAATAACACTGACCGTCTGCGCCAAGTCTCTTCGACTGTTCCATTCGCAGTTTATCTAAAAAAATTAACATCACGACTCCATCATATGTGTATCAACATGAAATTGTACAGACTTCAAAATCAGTGTTTCTCCTGGATAAAATTACGTGCGAGGTGGTGGTTGGCATCCAACTTTGTAGGGACAACATAGAAAATATTGTACGCTTACTGTACTGTTGATTTCGTGTGTTACCTTATATATTGGAATAGTTGCTAAAAACAGTGATGTGGCCCATCTCGCTTTTTGTATACCAGGGGAAATACTACAATGATATAACCATTAATTTCATTAACATTAATCATTACTTGAGTAGTCTGTATGGCACAAACGAACCGTCAATCCGCAATATTCTGCAAGTTAGATGTACAATGTAATGGAATGTAAGTAATTGTAATATTCTGTGTAATAAGATTAGCAAATGCGAATTATAAATTATAATCAGTAAGTAATGTGATTGTTCACTGATTTTGTTTTCGTTGTTTTAAAACAGGCGAATAAATAATATTTCGATGGAAAAGATAATAATTTTCTTGACAGCAACTAAAATTAAACACACACACCAGATCAATATTTATAAAAAAAAGTTGCGAAAGGAGAATAATGTAAGACTAGATACTGTAATACAATATAAACCGAAAACCTGTGCATGTCATTCATATTGGTGAATATATTTGCGAAGTTTCTAATACCTTCGAGGGATTTCTTTATGGATTGCTCCTGACACAGTTGTTCTGAAACATATAGTAATAATTTAATTCGCCGAATCGCAAATATATTTAAAGAAACATATCATAACAACGGAATAGTAATGAATTAAACAAAGCGGCAATCCAAACAATTCCGCAATTTAAATGTACAAAGCAGGTCAGTACTTGAAATATTTAGAATAATTTTCAATTATAGTCAGTAATGTGTGTATGTATATATAGTATATATATAGTATACATATATATAGTATATATATATATACATAAATATATATACATATGTATATATATATATATATATATATATATATATATATATATATATATATATATATATATATATATATATATATATATATATATATATATATATATATATATGAAAAATTGCAAATACCTCCGACGGATTTCCTTTGTGATTTCTCCTCTTTCAGTTGATCTTAAATAAAAAATAAAACAGAAAACTAAATGCAGTTAGATGATTTGTGACATCGTTATTTTAGATTTGGCTAGCATTCGCTATGATAGGTAGTCTGCTAAATAGCATATCGCATTTTTTACAAGCAATTACAACGTGCTCAAAAGTATGTCTATAAGATTTAACCAAAAGCTCCACATATTGAAATAGGCAGTAGCTTATTCTTTGTTAAGAAAAGAAATGTGTTTTATTTGACGCAACATGTTACTTTTTATATAATATGACATCAAATAGGTAATGATTTTACATATGTATGTATATAAATTTGGCAATACCATTGGCGGCCTTCATTAGTGAAACCTTTCGTCTAAAGGCTTCTTAAATGCGCAGTTGATCTGAAAGATATATTTTTATCATGTTGTTTCTGCACATATGTACATATATATATATATATATATATATATATATATATATATATATATATATATATATATATATATATATATATATATATATATATATATATATATATATATATATATATATATATATATATATATATATATATATATATATATATATATATATATATATATATGTAAATATATATATATATATATATATATATATATATATATATATATATATATATATGTAAATATATATATATATATATATATATATATATATATATATATATATATATATATATATATATATATATGTACATATGTGCAGAAACAACATGATAAAAATATATCTTTCAGATCAACTGCGCCGTTTACAAGAAGCCTTTAGACGAAAGGTTTCACTAATGAAGGCCGCCAATGGTATTGCCAAATTTATATACATAAATAAATCTTGTTTTGAGTACGTTTTTGAAGTAGTGATGTTATTGTTTTTTTTCTTCAGAAAAAATGCGAATAGAAGAGTCGAAGAGACTAGGAACAGAAGGTCAGTGTTACTCAGTATTTTAACATGTATCTGCATTCTTGCTGTGTAATTCGAAACATCCATGTAACAATGAACGCGTGTATAATTTCCGTATGAAATTTAATACAAATAAATCAAGAAACAATTATCCAACATTTATTTCGACATAGTATTAAGTATTTTGTGTATAATAATGTCGGAAATTTCAAACCTTTATTTATGATTTATTACAACGAGCTCGTTATTTTACGCGAACGTGTTATTTAGTTTTGATGAAATCGTGGAACACAGAATTGACAAGGTAAAAATTCGACGTAAAACCAAAAGAGGTGCGGCTTTATATATGTATTGCATATATATATATATATATATATATATATATATATATATATATATATATATATATATATATGCAATACATATATATATATATATATATATGTAATAGCATAATTGACAAGGTCAAAATTGACGTAAAACCAAAAGAGGTGGCTTTATATATGTATTGCATATATATATATATATATATATATATATATATATATATATATATATATATATATATATATATATGCAATACATATATAAAGCCGCACCTCTTTTGGTTTTTACGTCGAATTTTTACCTTGTCAATTCTGTATTGCATATATATATATATATATATATATATATATATATATATATATATATATATATATATATATGCAATACATATATAAAGCCGCACCTCTTTGGTTTTTACGTCGAATTTTTACCTTGTCAATTCTGTGTTCGACGATTTCATCAAAACTAAATAACACGTTCGCGTAAAATAACGAGCTCGTTGTAATAAATCATAAATAAAGGTTTGAAATTTCCGACATTATTATACACAAAATACTTAATACTATGTCGAAATAAATGTTGATAATTGTTTCTTGATTTATTTGTATTAAATTTCATACGGAAATTATACACGCGTTCATTGTTACATGGATGTTTCTGAATTACACAGTAATAATACAGATACATGTTAAAATACTGAGTAACACTGACCTTCTGTTCCTAGTCTCTTCGACTCTTTCTATTCGCATTTTTCTGAAGAAAAAACAATAACATCACTACTTCAAAACGTACTCAAAACAAGATTTATTCAAGACTATAACCCTATTTCCAGCTATATTTGTAATGACTTTAGTAGTCAGTACTGTTTAAATTCATAACTATGATTAAGGTTAAACATACATAGTTCTGACACTATGCCAATATTGAAAAAAGGAGGCGAATTAAGAATAATGTAAGACGAGATATTGTAAGACAATGTAAGGTGAAAAGCATGCATTTCATTCTTACTGGTGACGATATATACGAAGTTTCTGATACCTTCGAGGGATTGCTTTAAATAGGTAATGATTTTACATATGTATGTATATAAGTTGCTTAATACCATTGGCGGCCTTCATTAGTGAAACCTTTCGTCTAAAGGCTTTTGTAAACGGCGCAGTTGATCTGAAAGATATATTTTATCATGTTGTTTCTGCACATATGTACATATATATATATATATATATATATATATATATATATATATATATATATATATATATATATATATATATATATATATATATATATATATATATATATATATATATATATATATATATATGTAAATATATATATATATATATATATATATATATATATATATATATATATATATATATATATATATATATATATATGTACATATGTGCAGAAACAACATGATAAAAATATATCTTTCAGATCAACTGCGCCGTTTACAAGAAGCCTTTAGACGAAAGGTTTCACTAATGAAGGCCGCCAATGGTATTGCCAAATTTATATACATAAATAAATCTTGTTTTAGTACGTTTTGAAGTAGTGATGTTATTGTTTTTTCTTCAGAAAAATGCGAATAGAAGAAGTCGAAGAACTAGGAACAGAAGGTCAGTGTTACTCAGTATTTTAACATGTATCTGCATTATTACTGTGTATTCGAAACATCCATGTAACAATGAACGCGCGTATAATTTCCGCATGAAATTTAATACAAATAAATCAAGAAACAATTATCCAACATTTATTTCGACATAGTATTAGTATTTTGTGTATAATAATGTCGGAAATTTCAAACCTTATTTATGATTTATTACAACGAGCTCAGTTATTTACGCGAACGTGTTATTTAGTTTTGATGAAATCGTGGAAACAGAATTGACAAGGTAAAATTCGACGTAAAACCAAAAGAGGTCCGGCTTTATATATGTATTGCATATATGTATTGTATATATATATATATATATATATATATATATATATATATATATATATATATATATATATATATATATATATATATATATATATATATATATATATATATGCAATACATATATATATATATATATATATATGTAATACAGAATTGACAAAGGTAAAATTGACGTAAACCAAAAGAGGTGCGGTTTTATATATGTATTGCATATATATATATATATATATATATATATATATATATATATATATATATATATATATATATATATATATATATATGCATACACATATATATAAAGCCGCACCTCTTTTGGTTTTTACGTCGAATTTTTACCTTGTCAATTCTGTATTGCATATATATATATATATATATATATATATATATATATATATATATA
Organism: Lamellibrachia satsuma; assembly: GCA_033239005.1. Taxonomy (NCBI): domain Eukaryota; kingdom Metazoa; phylum Annelida; class Polychaeta; order Sabellida; family Siboglinidae; genus Lamellibrachia; species Lamellibrachia satsuma. Next base: position 3,419,881 of record BSQZ01000003.1, read on the forward strand.
TATATATATATATATATATATATATATATATATATATATATATATATATATATATATATATATATATATATATATATATATATATATATATATATGCAATACATATATAAAGCCGCACCT